>JAXCGZ010009451.1:30000-55000 GCA_037179515.1 Halocaridina rubra | reverse complement strand
AGGAAATATAATGGTCTCGATATAATGCTACCTGAAGTAATGAATAATTAAATACAACACCCCAAACATGTAAACAACACTGCCAGATTGTGAGAAGCAGCTATCACTAGACAACTGACAAGCATCTAGAGAAGGTCCGTGGGGCCTTAAATAATTCAAAGCATATATCATCTGTTACTTTTTCTACTACGTTAATCTGGCACAGATAGGAAATCTTTCCCGTGATAGAATATCTTGGAAAGCATCTATCACAGTTTCATATGCAACAAAAGGTATTTTACTTCAAGAATATGTTGGTAAAAGAAAGGAAACACTGCTAGGAAAATTCTGTATCTATTCCTTTTTAAATTTCAGTTGTAATATATATGGCATCTAGTATTAGACTGGATAAGTCCCAAACTTACAAAACACCAGAAATTTTTTTTAAAGTTTTGCATCTTTAAAAACTTTTATATCTCGGTAGCGACTCGTGTAATTTTGATTGTTTTTTACCCTTGTCCAGGCTGATTTTTAAAACGTCCTTACTTCAAACGTATAGAGGGATGGCTTGGCTACATGTTAGTGTCTATAGGTGCTCTACGGCAAGTTTGCGCAAAGCCCAGTATAATACTTAGCGCCTCACATGAAGCTTGAGATAAATTACAATTCAAGTCAAAAATACTAACTAGCCTTGAATTGGAAATCTACAGAGAGACCGTGCAGTTGATCTTGCAGCACACAGTATGCTTCATGTAGTACTGAACAGATATATGCAAATATAGTACTGTAAAAAGTTTCAATGTACCTAATATAGCAAAGTAGTTTATCAGTGTTGTTGAATTCATTACTGATTGTTAGATGCATCAGCTCTACATCAAAAGAAAACCTCAATTTCTCTGAAAGTGGATGCAATATGTAAGTAAACACAAGAAACAAAAATTAAGCTTCATATAATCAAAAGAGAAATAAAACAAGTGAAACCTCACTGACTAACAAATAATCTTATCATCTTCAGCTCTGATCGTGATCTGAGTCAGAGTCAATTACCATTCCAGCAAATCTATTATCCAAGAGACATTCTAAGTCTCTTTCTATCTTATCTTTTGTAATCTGCTGCTGAGGCTTTTCCAGGGATTTTTCCACTTTTGAATCTTCCCACTGCTTTATAATTCTTCTGTGCTCTAAAACTTTCTTTTTACTGATTTTCCTTAACGATTTCTTGGCAGAACTTTGACGAAAATGTAAAATTTCCTCTAACCTGCCGGCTATCTTGTGAAAAAGTCTTAGCAGGCAAGTTCCCCGACCAAAGAATGTCACCACTTTGGCAAGACGGTCCTGAGTTTGACTAAGCTCTGTGAATACATTATAAGCAAAGGTACCTCCCCACAAATTCTCTATACAAAGAAAAGGAAAGGGCGAACACAGTAAATGATTCACAAGCTGAACAAAATACACACATGCTTGATATTCGCTAAATGCATGAACAACTCTCCGTTTATACATTTTGCCTCGGACAGCTTTGTTCAAGTGATGGTATAAAAATAGGTTATTTCCAGCCACGAGACATTCTTCATTTGTCATATGCATGAGGAGGTACAGTTCACTAGCATTTGGTTTGATGTACACAGGGTTGTTTAGGAATTCCAAGACCTTCTCCTGACAGGATTTAGCACTTTCGAATCCTTGTAGTGTCCTGATGCGCCCAATCTTACTGTCTATAATGTAGTACATAAAAATACAAACAAGAACAGTCAGAATGTGGCAGTCGGTGAGATTCTCTTTAGTATTTGTAAACCAATAAACGATGCAGTTAAGAATCAGTTCCAAATCAACAGGAATGTCATGATCTATGAACGAGCTTTCTATTTTCAACATTTTATAAAATGCGGCTCTCCTCTCAGCTAATGATAAAAACTCCACTTCATTCAAGGAAGGTAACAGGATGTCAACATCAGCTTTCCAGTACTTTAGGTTCTTACACCATAGGGATCTGCCATGCCTAATGTACCACCGTAAAATATTTTTCTTTTCATGTCTCCTGTTTCTGGGTTTCGAAGCGGTCTCCTTTCCCAGAGTAGACTCTACATCTTTAACATCCACACTGCTAAAACATGAATCATGAGAATTTTCTGCAGTTTTATAAGCATTCCCATCCTCCTGACATAAAACAGGCATGTCCCGTTTGGAACTATTCAAAGCTTCACGCCCTTTATTTACGGCCAGTACGGGCGCTCCTTCATTACAGCCCTTCACTGTTGTCGAACAATCATTATCAACACCATCATCATATTCACCATTATCTTCTACAATATTCGTCTCAAGAGGATCTAACCAGTTACCTTCACTCTCCTCTTCTATAATAATATCAAGTTCATCATCTCTCTCAACACAGAAATTATCTATGCCATCTTCAACTCCTACGTCACTTCTTTCACTTGTATCACACACTTGATTCTCGAATTTATCTGAAAGACACGTATCTTTATTTATATAACAATCAATATCTTTCACTGTGATGCACTTGTCATTCAGTACTGATACATCTCCCTCCGCTACACATTCTTTCTTCAAATAATTGTAAATAGAGCGAATGATTGGTTCCACAACCAAATACGACGATTCGGATTCCAGACACTCAACTTGAGCAGGAGAGAAAAAGTATCTGTGGGTGAGGATATTCGCAACTTCCCGAGGAATTCTGTTTTCTCTGTATGCTTTTACAAACCAAGAGGGGGGCTTCCCACAGCTCTTTAAAACGAGATCGCTTCTCAAGCAGGAAGAAGTCTGCAGCTCGAGGGAGTTTCGAACGTCGAATATATATTTGACTTGTTCACCCAGCTCCTCGTGAATAAGACTTTTTTCTGTACTCTCTGGTAGTACAACATAAGGAATACAATCTAATAGTTTTGACTCTATTAGAGTAAGGCCACTTGTAGCCATCACCAATTTTTTTCTGAATCGCTTGGATGGGCCACATACCTGTAAAACAGACATCACAATATTTGAGTATCAGAACAGATAACATATGATAACACTAAAAGTACAGTACCTTTATAATATGATATATCGAAGCTCAAGTTGTTAATCAATTATTTCAATTCTCATTCTTTCTGGTCTGGAGAGACAGGAATATTACACAACTATTATAAAAGATATATATTTCATACTTTTCATTTTCCCAGCGAGGGAGGTAAGAATGCTTCTTCTGTGTCGAAAAACTGACTGAATGGGGCAAAGTGAAGGGACTGGGAGTCCCCTCCTCTATATTTCCTTCCCAAAAAGCCAAGGAATTTTGCTTTTACTTGGCTACTCCCCCTTATAAGCAGGAATATTGCACTTGTATATAGACAGACTTTCAATTTTACTGCTACCTGTGGCAAATCTGTTGATTGTTGCAGGGGAAAGTATCATGCAAAACATAAAATCGAAATGGGATCCACAAACCACGGATGAAAAGACAGGTAATTAAAGAACCCATGTAGCTTGCAATTGGCAGGTGTAAGTTTAATAGCATTACAAATGACAACTTTTTAGAAATTAGCAATTGGTATATCCACTGCTAAAAGATAAAATTTATCTAATTTTTAGTCGGGTAATTCATGGCACTGCCGTTTGGGAGCGGCCCATTTGACGCCATGAATGGCGCCTTTACTAAGAAAAATAGTTTATCTAATTGGGTCGGGTACTTCCTGGCGCTGCCATTCTTGCGTAGTCCTTTTGGCACCTTTACTAAATAAAAAATAGGTTATTTAACAAAAACAATAACCTTGCCAAGCCAGAACAGCTTAGTACCAATATGGCAATGCCAAATCAGTTTAGTGTTAAAAGTAGCAGCACCAAGAGGGCAACTCCAAAAGTTTAGCGATAAAAGTAGTGGCACCAAAAATTTTCATTCCATCCAATTTCAAACACGGGATAGAGATATGGTAAATTTATAGGTCAACTTCTTAAGGGGAAGATTGTCTATCCTCTCTATGCAGACCAAAATCTACAGCTGAAGTCTTTCAGACTTAAATGGGACTGTCCTGGACAACTCGATGTTAAGTCTTTCTTCAGTTATGGATCCTTCTCTATGTCTACATCTACATAGAATATTCTGGCATACTTGTTACACGTCTCTTATTATACTTCACATCAGACAAGTCACAACATGCCCCATCTCTGTTTCTCTATGCTGTACATTTCTTTGTGCTCAGGTCCGATGAGGGCAATTTTCTTATCACAGTCTTGAGGTACACTAATTAAAGAAAGAATATATATATTTTGAGGAAAACCCAAATTTTTCTTTTAGATAAAAAAAAAATAGTGTTCATGGAGTTGTACATACAAGGCTGTAAAATAATATTTTTTTCACGAAATTGTTAGTTGACTGTCTCAATCTTGGAACTTTTGCAGCCTTCCGAGGTCCTCTCACAATGGTGCCAACATAGGATTCTCCATTTGGTTGGGTGATTCCAAAGATCTTTGCTATAAACAAGTTTATCCCTCCTCCATCATTGATAATGATAACCAATGCTCATGTCAAACGATTCTGGGGAGGGGGGGAGGAATCTTGACCCTTTTACTTGAATGCCTGGATATGTAGCTCGCAGACTGGTCAGTGTAGTGACTGCTTCCTTCCTTCTATATCCAGACTCTGGAACTCTCCTGCTGCCTCCTTCTTCCCTAGCTCTTATAACCTATATCGTAATCTCAAGGCTTAATCCTGCATTGTTTTTGTCTTCATTACTTTGACTATTCTTTCAGTACTTTTCTTATTAGTAATTATTCTTTATTTCTGTCTACTCTTTAACCTGCTACTTTTTCTTCTTCTCAATGTTACCTTTGTTCCCAGGTCTGTTGAGCTCGATTTTTTTTCCAGTCCCAGTGTTGTAATCATCTAAAAAGATTTTTGCACTTTCCAACATTCTAGTTAAACATCCTCTTTCAGCAAACATCTCTTAAAATTGCTTTAGGATGACAATGAATAAAACAGTTTTGTAAAAGTTAACCAAATGGGGCAGAGCAAGGGGACAGGGAATCTCCTCCTCTGTATTTTCTTCCCATAAAGAGTCAAGGCATGCTGTATTGACTCGGTCACCCTCCTTATAAGGAAGAATATGGCTCTTGCATACAATTAGAAGAGCACTCTAAAATGTAGTGATGTGCTTTTAAATTCTGCAGTGAAAAAGCTAAATAGATTTCCAGGTAAGTCTTCGTCCGTTATCTAAATGCTTTGATACCCATAAGGAAGGATCAATTATTTACCCTTTATCTCAGGCTGGATAAGTTTTTAATTCAGAAAGTACGTCATGCTGATACTGAAGCAGAGCCTTCAATTGACGTAATATATGAAAGTACCTATGAGGCCGGAGAATGCACACATACACACACACACTCTTCCATTCAAGAGAAGGCTAGAGAACGAATGAACACACACACACATACTCTTCCATTCAAGAGAAGGCTGGAAGACGAGAAAATGCATACCTACACACACATACATTTCTAAACACACATACATGTATGCACAGATAAAAAAAATAGTAACCAAATATCTAGTTAATGATATTAATAACTAAATAATTATATATTACAAAACTATTTACTGTATATACACTTACCTCATAAAGAATCCCATCAACTGTTTTATCCTTATGTTGAGCCATCCATTTTATAGCACATCTAATAATTGCCGAGCGGCCAAAAGGCGGTCTTATTCTGCGCCGTTCAAGTTGCCAGGCAATTTTCTTGTGAAATTCAGCCAGTTCTTCGTCAGTTACGTAACTGTTTATCATCAATGTCCCAAGCAACGGCAAGTGTAGAGGATTCACGCCTGTTCTCTGTTGGATAAAAAGGAGAGAAAAATTATTTTCTAGTAAGTTTTATTATACCATCAAGTTCAGCATGGTAGTTCATAATTACAGATGCTTCCCTACTTACGAACAACCAAGTTAAGAATCTTCGGAGCTACGAACTAAAACCTACACATTATATACCTATATATTAAAGTATGTATTCTGTTCATTAATACTATATACTTAATGCTTTATGTAGTAGTTAAAGTGTCTTCAACCTAAGTACTGTACAGTACTGCATACATATGTACTGTACAGTACTTTTTTTAACCTTAACACTACTTATGATCAATTCTGCTTATGAACGGACTTCTGGAACACAACTTGTTCATAAGCAGGGAAGTGCGTGTATACACTTGGCATCGGCCACCCTTTGCGATACTACGGCTGAAGGTCTTTTAGACTAAACTAGGACTATCCTATACAGTTCGTTATTAAGTCTTCCTTCAGTTATGGATCCTTTTCCATGCCTACACCTACAGAATATTCTTGCTTATTCGTTACAAATCTTTTATTATCCCTTCACATCTGACAAGCCATAACACTCCCATCTCTATTTCTCCTTGTTTTGTTTCATTGTGCTCAGGCCTGATGAGGGTAATTTTCTTTGCCCATCATAATGTCACTCATAAAAAAAAATTAAAATTACTATGAAATAATATATATATATATATATATATATATATATATATATATATATATATATATATATATATATATATATATATACACTCACCTTACAAAATTCTTCAGCTTTAAATATCTGGCACTGAATATAACTCTTTGGAGAGATGTTCTTGTAACTTATAGACGACAGGGGGACATACCGAACATTCGCCAAGTAAAAATCCGAATCCTGGCTTATAACTATGCAATTTAAATGCCTGGCTAGAGAGGCTATGTCATCGTCAGCTTCATAATCAGACTGAAGAACCAACACTCCCATTCTCTGAAGCGTAGTCACAAATACTTGCAAGCACATAGGAGGGAAAATCTTATTTGCGAACTGATTCTCCGGTGTCACAGCCAGACCGTTTATAATCTGGGCGACGGCTCTCTCTTCGGCAGTCTTCAGTTTCTTGTTATGGATAGGATGCGCTCCGTCCATGACCACTAGGGCATGTACACCGCATAATCGCAAACTGCAAAACATGAGAGTTGCTGCGAGTTCTAAAAAGTGTAATTACATATTCCTGGACAATGTTATAATTCTCTTTAACTCATTACCAGATATATCAATTCCCTTATTTTGTGTATTTACAGAACATCAACTGATACCAAGGGCATGAAAACCACTTTCGTACCTTCCGAATTGGTCGGATATGGATATGCTTATACTTCCTTGAATTCTTTTACATATTTTCTTATAGTCTCACATTACTTGTACAAATACAGGTATGTTTTCTTTAGTTTTTAATCTCTTATAGTTAAGATAGCGCATGTGAAGCAGCGATATTCGTCTAAAAAATTACACACACAAAAATATTGTGTACTCTTACAGGAAAAATATAAACATAGGTCCGAGCATGAAATCCTCATCAGAGAGAGAGAGAGAAAAAAAGGGGTTAATAACACACAATTTATTGTACTACACTAATAAAGTACCTCACAAGTTTCAATTAGTCATCCAAGTAAGAACAGTTTGTCCCTTGGCCCAAGATAAAGGAAGAAGGAAATACAGAGTAAGAAAAAGAAACATATAATAGCAACAATAACAATAAAAACTAGGATAAAAATAATAATAATAATGAAGAGCTAGTTCATTTATGCCAGGGGTTCTCAACTTTATCCAGTTCAGTAACCCCGAGCAATAAACCATCTACTCATACCTCATTTAATCTGACAACTACTATGGAATTGCAATATAGTTAGACCAATTCAATATACATTGGTACTGTCATGGATATAAAAAAATTATTTAAATCATAATGACTTTATTAGGCAGTAGCATCGGTATCAGAAGCAATTTAGAAAAACTTCTGTTGAAAGTACTTTTTTTGAGCCATCTAAGTGGCTCACGAACCCCGGCTTGAGAACCTGTGATCTTTGCTTACCCTTCAAAGTATTTTTACACAAAATTTGTAAAACAATAACAATAATAATGGTAAAAATAATAATAATAATAATAATAATAATAATATAGACCTAGTTAATTGTTCTTACCTTTCAAAGTACTTCTTCACGAAATTCGCATATTTATCGAAATCACCCCCAAAGGCGACATTAATTCCTGTGCATTCGTTGTGAAGATTATGAGCCAGGTTATTGCCATCAATAATCACGTTACAGTTGCGTAACCTGTAGTTTTCCAGGAATTGGTGGTTGGTCATATACGACGTTAAGCCTCGGATACCCATGATCTGGATTCAATCAAGACATAAAACATAAGAGTACTTCGATGCAAGATGAAATTGAAACATAAGAGATGCTGCAGTGTTTAAAAAAAAAAGTCACTATAAACAAAATTATACTTAGGAGCATAAGGACATTAAAATACTCTTCACAGATAATCAAAATAGTACAGTAAAATATCGATTTTTTCTTTTAGTAACCTAACCTAAAGTCTGATCAACAGAACATGGCACTTTTGAGGAAGTCTTTAGCAATTAAGAGCAAAACTCCCGATATGCTGATGTGCTTACCACCTAAGGAAACCATCACAAGGAACCAATAAGCATCCTACACATATATCATTTATCCTTCAATGTTTTTACTAAATAATACAAAAAACACATGATTTTATTCTTGACATTCATAACAGTTGAGTGATGAAGTGTATTACAATAAATACTTTTCAGTAATATCCTTATCTTGCCTTGTATATTAATATGGTCGGCTGATACCACAGTGATGTTAGAAAAAAATCTTTCAATCTCATAAGACTGTATGCCTTGAAATTTCAATTTCTAAGCAACATGTTTCTGCTACTCCCTCACGACAATATAAAGTATAAGCAACATGTTTCAGCTACTCTCTCACGACAATATATTTTGCCAAGTCAAAACTATTTTGCTTAACTGTTACCTATAAATACTTTGAGGTTGCTAAAAACAGGAAAAGAGGGTAAAAATTGTATAACATGCACAAATAATATCACAAACGACTGCGATACATATATAAATCAAATAAAATGTATATGACTAGCCTGTATTTACAAAAACCATTTTATGACCCAGTATCTCTTTCCATGCCTACATTAACACTGAATATTCTTTGATATTTGTTACACATTTCTTATTTTCCCTTCACATCTGACAAGACACAACATTCCCCATATGTTGCTTTGTTTTATGCTTTCTTCATGCCCAGGACCGATGAGGGCAACTTTCTCTGCCTGACCAGTCACTACACCCATCCGATCTACCACATCATATACTACTGACGTGCAAGGGTTTACAGGAAAATACCTCCAATGTATGCAACCCTATGTCACTCCACAAGCAGACAGGCCTGACATGAATGATAAGTTAGTCTAGGATCCAAGAATTAAAGAATGTTCATAAGTAAACTCATAACAGTTAATAACATCCTTTATTAGCAGTGCACCCCATCTGTAACCAAAAACAAACTCTGTTACTGGTAGATACTTACAATTACACCTGTCTCCTTTAGGAAGTACATTTTTTTTTCCTATGGTTTCCGATGCGATTAGAACGAATTAGGTCTTAAAAATAATCGGATATTATTCCTATCCTTATCTAATCCAAAATTATCTATGAAACGAGTAAATATAGTCGATTTGAAGGGTCAGCTTCGTTCAAAATACATTTAAACAGTATCGAGACTTACTTAAACATCATAAATTGTCGGGGATAAGACGGGTGCAATAGTAAAAAAAAAAAAAAATACTCATCTCATTCTTGTTAGGCCAAACACAGCAATAATCTTACCACAGATGGGGGTTGTCTTCAAAGGCACTAAGGTGTTGGTGCCTTTATCAATACCATTACAGAGCCATGAATCATCTACGTGAATTCAGCATTGAAACAATACTTGTTCGGGCATTATAGAACACGTTACAATAAATGACTTCAGACATTTCAGAAAACAAATAAAAATTGGATTATATTCGTTTTTCTTTTAATTTTCTAATGTTGTCACTATTAGTCCCGATTTTGGGGACAAACATAAGATGGTTTAAAGCTGGGGAATGAACGCTGGATGCCATTCCTATCGCCCTGCTGTGGGTTTAAATGTGGGTTCATGACCTCTCGGGTCGAGTAATCTACCCGTTACGCTACAGCGATCCCCTTATCGTCCATATACACATGCCTCATTCCCCCTTGTAAGGGGGGTGGCCGAGCCAAGAAACGCCCATTCACCACGATCTGCTCATACCTCAACCTATCATCTCAGCTCCTTGGGGATAAAGGGTTGAACCGTCTCCCCTCCTTCCACCCTGCTTGGGTCATCCACAAGGTAAGGATATTCTACATTGAAATCAGACAGCCGCAGCTGGTTTAAAGCCACTACTTCATCACACAGTAACTGGCCTCACACCCGTCAATCACAGTTCACCGAGCTAGCAGGTGCGAGATATCCCTTGGCATACCGTTTAAAAAAGAAAAAAAATAGTACAAAAATTAACCCTCCTGAACAACTTGTTCATAATTTGAGCAAATATTATATAATTACTCAAAAGGATATAATTACCTTAAATACAATATTGTTGAATTTTGCTACAAATTAACACATTTCCTACAATAAATAGTAATAACAGAGATAATTTTGACGCCTTTCTTTGATTTAGTACAAATATTTGCAAGAAGCAGTCCGAACACGTATTTTTCACATTTTTACTTTTGGGACATTTTTTAATCTAAAAATGACAAACTCCACATTGAATACAAAACTAAGATTGATAATTTTTTTTATTTTATTATTATTCTCATTCATTTTATAATTTTCGTAATATTTTATTTACAACTGTATATTTTCTGTGTAAAGTAGCATTTAAAATACGGATATTTAGCATATCAATACATGAAATCTACATGAAGTTCAGTCATAATTTCGCCTCTTTTCGAGTTTGGATTTTCCATATGGTTCACACGTGCCTCGAGCAATTTTTTTTTTTTCATCTTTTTCAATCTCCAAGATTATTTTTTTCTTTTTAGTGCTTTTAAAGTATTATGCTACGTACTGAGTACTTAAATTAGAAAATGTGTAAATATTCATACTTCTTTCATGTTCAAATCCCAATTTTGCAAAATAACTAGTAAATAATTTTGTTTATACACGAAACTCTCCTCTGTAGAGCATTTATCCAAATAGTGTATTGTTTGCATATATCAATTTGCACAAAAAAATAAGGAGCGTCTTTTCTTATATAGTCAATAATACATACATACATACATGAGCTTTTTGCAGTCATTGACTGGAGGACCTGATTATACAACAAATCTGTACAAGAAATGTACATCTTTTGTGAGAAATATGGAAAGATAGTAGCTTGCTGCATACCTGTCACCAAAGTAGGTGTAATTCATGCCAGAGAGAAATGGTTCGATAATGAGTGTAAAAGAGCTAAGGAGTGGATAGACAAATGCTGGAAAAGGTATAGGAGGAGAAAAAAACATAAATGCCTGGCAAACCTATAAAAGAGCAAGAAATTATTACCTAAGTAAAAGAAGAGAGGGACATCACCAGGAAGGGTAAAGAAAATCTAAAGCTTTTCCACAGCTTTATCAGAGGAGAACTGAAGGTAAAAGAACCGGTTTTAAAACTTAAGAGAGCGGATGGAAGCATCACTGAGATGGATGAAGAGATCTGCAAAGAACTGAACAAGGAGTTTCAGTCAGTATTTATCGTAGAAAATACTCCACCCATCTCAGATTGCATAGATAGAAGCTCATGAGCCGGTAATAGAGAACATCATCTTTTCAACTACAAAAGTATGCAAAACGCTGAAGGAGTTAGAGGTCCATAAAGATACAGGTCCTGATGATATATCCCCTCATGTACTTAAAAATGTGCAAACTCAATATCAGCGGCAGAAAGTATCATATTTAAAAAGTCACTGGAGTCAGGTGAGATTCCAAGATGCTGGAAACAACAGAACGTGATACCTATCTTCAAAAACGGAAGAAGGGATATGGCTTTAAACTTTTTTTTTCTTTGATGTTCTTCCTTGAGGGTGAGCAGACCTTCCCTTTTGGCCCGCAGGTGGGGTAAGATTTTGTTGATTGGAGGTGGTATTTGCTCTTGAGGGCGAATGGGCTTTCCTATTTTGGAGCGGAGGTGGGGTGAAATCTGATTATTGTTGGTGGTATTCACTCTTGAGGGCGATCGGACTTTCCTATTTTGGCCCGTAGGTGAGGTTGTGCAAAATGTAAAGATAATGGAAAACATAAGTGTTCAGTTGAGGATTATTAGTTTACATCAAACAATTTTAATGAATTCCTGCTTTGGTTATGAGAGAGAGTTATTACATGGTTATCTCTGTGGAGGGTATTGACTGATGATATTTAATAGACTGCTCATGTAGTTGTTTGTTGCTAGTCTGATTATGGAGCTGGCAACATGAAGGGCATTTGGATCTTCACTAGATGTTGCGGTGGCACCAGTTTTCCGTCGAATTTCTGAAAAGGAATCACATTCGAGGATGTAGTGGAGCAGTGGATGTGGTGAAGCTACTTGGCAGACGGTGCATTCCCTGATGATATCATCCACTATTCACCAGGTGCACTTGTACCCGAGTCTCAGACGGTACACATTGACCGCCGTGCTTCGTCGAAGGTTCTTAGGCAGGGTGATTCGCTGAAGATCAGTGGTGGCTTTGTATCACCAGGTGGAGGGGGAGCCAATGCCTGTGCACAGGTTGTGTTTAGTTATTAAGACGTTAAGGAATGACTTGGTGGCTTTGTTTTTTATCTGTTGAATCCCAGGAGGCAGAGATATTTGGATTTCTGCTCTAAGAGTGGCTTGTTTGGCAGCTTGATCAGCTTCCTCATTTCCCTTAATGCCGACCTGGCTGGGAATCCAGGCAAGAGTGATGGCTTTTCCAAGGCTGGTTGTTCTATGGTAGTGGCTGAGGATGGTGGTGACGAGACATACATTGTCTCTGAGGAGTGGCTTCTTGATGACCTGTAAGGTGCCTTTAGAGTCAGAGAGAATTAGAGCATGGTCAGCTCCTTGCTGGATGAAGAAGTCGAGGGTGCTGGCTATGGCAAAAAGCTCAGTCTGTAGCGATGAGCGGGAGTTTGACAGTCTCCAGGATAGGACGTGGTTTCCAGTGGTGAAGGCTGTGGCTGAGGCTCCAGTTTCTTGATTTACTGAACCATCAGTGAAGAAGACTTGAGAGTTCAGCCTGCTCCAGCTCTGAATTTTGTCCTTGTATATGTTTTTAAGGACAAGTGGGTTTACCAAGCTTTTGGGGTTGTCAGGGAGCTCGATCTTTATGTCGAGTGGTTGGTCATTCCATGGGGGTGGGCATCGGTATTCAGAAAGCGGAGTGTCCTGTATCTTGGCTAGGATGTTCTCCCTGACTGGCAGTGCTTGCAGAATAGCGCAGACCTTGGTTGCCCAGGTTCTCGGATGGTGGTTGGGGTGTCGATTGAGGGCTAGATGGAGATTTGTGCCAGCGAGGCATTTATGTTGGGCAGTGGTGGTTTTGGCCACAAAGAAGGTCAGTCTTTGCTGAGATCTGAGTTTGAGTGGCATGAGTCCCGATTCCATCTGGATGTTTTCTCTCTTGATCCACATGGGGGCTCCTAGCATGGTACGCATGGCGTTGTTTTGAATGACTTCTGTCGTGTCCCACTGTTGGTCTTTTAGTAGCCAGAGTGTGGGACAAGTATAGTCTATGAGGCTGCGTATGGCTTGTACATAGAAGATTTTGAGGACATTAAATGATGCACCATCATAGAGGCCCAACATCCGACGAAGGACCGCTTGTCGCTGGCTGCATTTGTCGCATAAGTGTTGAATTTCAGGTCCAAAGGTTAGTTTGCCGTCGATGATTACACCCAGGTATTGGTGCTTGGTAACCCAGTCCACAGACTCATTACCTATAACCAGATTGGTGTCTGGTCTCCATTGGTGGATGGGAAGGGCCTTGGTTTTTCGGGCATTGATTTTAACTCCGAGGGAGATGGAGGCTTGGTGAATCTTGGTGAGGCAGTGCTATGTCTTGTTAGAGCTTCTGTTGCTTATTGTGACAAGGGCAAAGTCATCTGCATAATTGAAGAGTTTGGTTCCATAAGGTAGTGCGATGTCCATGAGTTTTTCCATGAGACAATTAAAGAGGAAGGGGCTAAGGATTCCACCTTGGGGGGTCCCATTTTCATGGTTTTTGTAGGTGGAGTAGTGCCCATCTACTTTGACTCGTGCACTATGGTTTTGTAGACTCTGCTTGATCCATGAGAGAAGGTTACCTTTGATCTGCTTTGCAATGAGAGCTGAGAGTATCGCTGGCACATTGGCTAGTTCAAATTTCTTCTCTAGGTCTAGAAAAACAATGTATCCACAGCTGTTGTTGATAAAAGATTGCATGGAGGCTATGCATTCTGAGGTGCCTAAGCCAGGCTGGTAGGCAAACATGTTGTCTGGGAAGTGTGGGCATTTCCAGTGGACTCTGTTAAGTATCATCTTTTCTGCTGTCTTGCTCAGGCAGCTTAGGAGGGAGATGGAGCGAGGGTTGTCAGGGTCCTGTGGTTTTGGGATGGGCTGAATGTCTGCTCTGTTCCATGAGGCTGGTCTGATTCTTTGTGTGTATGTTGAATTGATCAGAGAGAGCAGAGCAAGCTTTCCTTGGGGCCCCATATTTTGAATCATTGTGTATGTGACTCTATCAGCACCTGGGGCTGTGTTCTTAGAGCTTTTGCTTACTATTAGTAGCTCAGTCAGAGAGAATGGGGCATCTGTTTCGTCTTCAGTGTTGATGGCCTCTTCTATTTCTTCCCATCTTGCCATGGTGAGGTCCTAAACAGTTGTTCTGGTGGCAATGGGGAGCTGGTTGGAGCTTGCTCTATCCGCGAATTTGACGGAGAGTTCTTCTGCTGCCCTGCTAGGATCCTTGTGGGGGATGATTTTAGGAGGTTTACCTTTAGCAAAGGAGTTAATGCTCCTCCACATCTGGCCCACAGAGGTGTAAGCATCTAGGATAGAACACCACTCTAGCCATTTTTTCCTCTTAATGTTACGTGTCTCTTCATGGACATGTTCTTTGACTGCCTAGAGAGTAGGGTAGGAGTCTTCAGTGCGACGTTTCCTGTGCATTTTCCAGATGACGTTGAGCCGGTGATTGAGTTCTTTAACTCTGTCACAGTAGTACCATCTGTCCCGATGAGTGGTGTGTTGTGGTTTACAGAGGGGGATGGAGGAGTTTGCTGCAGCTTGCAGGGCATTGACTAGCTCAGCCTCTGCTTGGTCGATGTCTTCGGATGGTGTGTAGGCTGGAAACCAATTGCTGAGGTGCTCCTGGAATCGGCCCCAGTCGGCCTTCTTGAACTTTCATCGAGGGGGTGGAGCAGGGATTTAGAAGATTTCAGGAATTGGCCGCGTGAGATGGATCCCGTAGTGGTCACTTGTGATCAGGGGATGAACTCTCCATGTGGCGTCTTGCCTTAGGGAGTTGGAGACAAAGGTGAGGTCCAGTATTCCACCTCTGTCATGAGTTGGCTCATGATTGTTGAGAAGGGAGATGTCTTATTGGTCGTCCAGCAGGTTCATGATGTGTCTGCCTGCAGCACAGGGGCGCTCATACCTGAATCTTGGATGGTGCGTATTGAAGTTGCCTCCTATTACCAAGTCACGATGACTGGCTAGCCCAAAGAGGGTAGTCAGGTCTAAGCCACCATCGTATTGTCTGTAAATGTTGTACAGATCAATGCAGCTGTCCTGAAGTTTGATGTTAACAGCGAGGATGTGGACATCACCGCAGTAGACTGGTCGGGTTATTTCCTTGGCTAACAGGTTTTTCCTGATGAAGGTGGCGCTGCCTCTGTTCTCCCCTGGAGACCAGTGCTGGTAGAATCCTTTGTATCCTAAGATTTTTTGTGTTTTGCTCTGTGCACAGGGTTTCTTGAACCATGATGACATCTATGTTGTCAGCCTTGGCAATGCTTTCAAGATGTTGTACCTTGTGTCTGAGACCCTGGGCGTTCCAGTGTAGGATCCCGATATTAGACATCTTGATGATTTAAGGAGGTGGAGGTGGTAGGAGTGGTGGTTTGTTGAGGCCGGTGGTGGGTTCTGGAGACGAGGGCTTGGGCGACGATGGAATGGGCTACTTCGATGACTTGATTGTAGGCATTTTGAAGAGAGGTTTCGGTTTCGAGGAGTCAGACGGCTGCCTGTATGGCTTGAATAATAATGTTGGTGAGCTCATTTACTGTGAAGAGGGTTTGTTGTTGGGAAGAGGAGGCAGAGGAAGGTGTCTGGATAGGTTGTTGAGGTGTGGGGGTATGGGATTTAAGTCTAGGGTCCCGGGACCTGGTGTGGTGAGCGGGTGTGTGTGTGGTCTGAGCATTGCATGTGACTGTATTGTGTGTTTGAGTGTTGCATGGGGTGGAGGTGTTGGTGTGAGTGTTGCATGAGGAGATGGTGGGAGTGTGAGTGTTGTTTGGGGGGATGGTAGGAGTGTGAGTGTTGTGTGATGGGGTGGATGGAGTTGATGTAGGGGTGGAAACTGTAGGAGGTGTGATCTGTGTGTTTGGAGCTGGGTTGGTGTTGTGTGGTGGGTTTTGGGTGGGGGGGGGGTTAGGTCTGAGTGGGGCAGGAAGGGGCCTTTGCCAAGGATTGGAGGTGGGGGGAGGAGCTGGGGTGAAGTTGGAGGTGGTGTGCTTGGTGGCAGGGGCAGAGGGAGGGACTCTTTGAGGAATCCTCTTCAGCCTTTCTGGGCAGCAGTTGTTCCATGCGAGATGGTTTCCATTACAGCTTGGGAACTTGGCAACTGTTGCTTCATTGGCCTTGAATTTGTTGAGGCAGCGGTCAGTGGAGTGACTCCCGCTGCAGATTGCACATCTCTCTGGGAGATGACAAGTATTTCTATGGTGCCCAAATCTTTGACACCAGAAACATCTCAGTGGTTCAGGAGTGTAGTCTATAATGTTGAATTTGCCCCAGATGCCGAGGTTTACTTGCGAAGGGGGTAGACCACAAATGTGGACCAGAACTTGTTTTGAAGGGACGGTTTGGCCCTCTATTTTGGAGGAGCGACGTGAGGCAGCAGTAATATACGTTTGCTTGGTTAGCAGGTCAACTGACCAAGCAACAGGGAAGCCAATAAGGATACATTTCCTTATTTTTTGGGCAGGGTTCATCTCTGCCAAGTGAGGTGAATTGAGGCTGTGGATTCTCTCTGCGGCTTCTACTGAGGATGGGTGGATGATAAATTCACCCTGTACATTAGGTTTAATTTTGCAGCCAAACTCGGTGAGTTGGTCTTCCAACTCTCTAATTAGGTCATATGCCTATTTAGTGGAAGGAGTCTGAACTTTAAACTTTGATATGGGCTCTCTATCGGTCTTTGGGGCTGGGGGGGGGGACCTGGGGCAGCAGCACTCTCCTGGCTGCTGCCAGAGGCCATCCTTGACCTCTTCTTTCCCACAACCTTCCACCCCTCTTGAGGGGGGTCGAGTTCCATTCCCCCCTCTGAGGGGAGGAGGAGAAGCGGTAGAGGCCATGACTAACAACTAGTCATGGATATCCACTCATTTCACTAAGTATATTATATCACTTGCACTGATTGTCAATTTTGTTTAATAAAATATAGGGGCCTTGTGGCTGGATCACCTCAGTTAATTGGAACACTACAACATTTTATCACTAAAACAGTCTTCTTTCTTCCCAACTCTCGTGAGAGAGGGGAGTGAAAACAGAAAATATGCAATGGATCACCTCGGTTATGAGACACACCACAAAGTATGCTCAGCACCAAGTGGTCTTTTTATTTCTCTTCCCAGCTCTCTTAAGAGAGGGAAAAGCAAATAGAATATAAATGCAAAATTAAAGTTTGAACACTATCTGTAGAATTATGAAACACACCATAACGTGTGTTCAACTTAACCAAAACAACACAAACACACACACACACACACACACTTATTAGAATTCTATGATGAGGTAAGCCAAATCTTACAAGAAAGAGAGGGCTGGGCAGATTGCATATTCCTAGACTTCCAGAAAGCGTTTGACACTGTTCCACATGGGAGACTTATTAGGAAGCTGCAATCAATGGCTAGAATAGGTGGAAATGTTTTGGAATGGATAAAAACTTACTTAGAAGGAAGGGAACAGAGGGTTAGAGTAAGACACTCAGTGTCTGAATGGAGAAGAGTTAGTAGTGGAGTTCCACAGGGTTCAGTTTTAGGGCCACTTTTGTTCCTTGTATATGTAAATGACCTACCAGAGTCTGTAAATTCATTCATGAATATGTTTGCAGATGATGCAAAGATTGTGAAGAAAGTAAAAAACGAGAACAATGGTAGAGAACTTCAGGAGGATCTAAATAATCTGCATGAGTGGTCAGAAAAGTGGCTAATGAAATTCAATACTTCAAAATGTAAGGTAATGAGAATGGGTACAAGTGCAAGAAGACCCAAGCTTGACTACTCGGTGGCTGGAGTACAACTTCAAGAGACAGAAAATGAGAGAGATCTAGGAGTAAACATACTGGCAGATTTGTCTCCAGAAATACATATAAATGGCATAGTAAGGGCAGCATATGCATTCTTATCAAATGTAAGGGTAGCCTTCAGGCACATGGACAAGGAAATGTTCAGAAATATTTATGTAACCTATGTGAGGCCAAAACTCGAATATGCATCCCCCTTTTGGAATCCGCACTTGAAAAAGCACATAGCTAAGCTTGAAAAAGTTCAAAGACATGCCACGAGACTGGTGCCAGAAATACGCAATCTCAGTTATGATGAGAGGCTGAGGGAATTAGACTTACCATCACTCGAAGCTAGAAGAGTGAGGGGGGATATGGTGACAGTCTTTAAATTCCTTCATGGTTATGATAGAGTGGATAGGGATCGATATTTTGATATGGCTGGCTCTAGAACTAGAGGTCATAGTTTGAAGCTTCGTAAGAAAACTTCTTCGCAGGATGTAAGGAAATACTTTTTCAGTGTAAGAGTAGTTGATAATTGGAATTGGCTAAGCGAGGAGGTAGTTAATGCTATCTCAATCCATAGTTTTAAGGACAGGTATGATAATTATCATTAAGTCTAAAATGGAACCGATGAGGAGACGGGAAGATACGAGCTTTGGGCTCTTTCCCGTAAACACAATTAGGTAATCACAATTAGGTAATCACAAAAACAAGGCAATCTTTCTGTTTCTCTCTTTGGCTCTTGTGAGAGAGGAAGAAAAGAAAACAGAGATACTTAGGTTCGTTTTTCCTTGTAGAAACTTCCACCTCAGAACAGGGAAGTAGTGAAGGAGGAGAAATTCACTTCACTGGTAGGAAGAGGCTTCAACTCTATCGCAAAAGAGATAAAAACATAATAGAAATTGAACACTTTCTATTTCCCTTTTTCTTCCAAACTCTTATAAAAGAGAGAGAAGAGCAGGAAGAAATATTTGGGGTTATAGAACACACACAGTCACTTGTTTTCACTAAAACAATAACGGGAACGCAAAACAAAACAAAAACAATCTTTGTTTCTTTCTCTGGCTCTCGTGAGAGAGGAGGAAAAGAAAACAGAGATACTTAGGTAGGTCCTATCACTACTGGAGCTGGAACCAGACCCAGACTGTTGTGGGGAGTTAATATGCTGGGCGGAGTCGGCTTTAGCTGCTGGGTGGAGTCGGCTTCAGTTGTTGGCTGCTGGCAGAGGGAAAGAGGAGAGGTCCAACCGCTACTGGAGCTGGAACTGGACTATGGGCTTTAAACTATAGTCCTGTTTCCTTGACCAGTATAGTTTGCAAAGTTATGGAGAAACTGCTAAGGAAACATATCTCTCTTCACTTGGAATCCTTCAACTTTTTGTAAGTGAGACAACATTGCTTCAGAGAAGGTAGATCAACAGTAACAAACTAATTAGAATTTTATGATGAGGTAAGCCGAATCTTACAGGAAAGAGTGGGCTGGGCAGATTGCATATTCCTAGACTTCCAGAAAGCATTTGACACTGTCCCACACGGGAAACTTATTTAGAAGATGCAACCAATGGCTAAAATTGGTGGAATGTCTTGGAATGGATAAAAGCATACTTAGAAGATAGGGAACAGAGGGTTAGTGTAAGACACTCAGTGTCTGAATAAAGAAAAGTTAGTAGTGGAGTTCCACAGGGTTCAGTTTTAGGGCCACTTTTGTTCCTTGTATATGTAAATGACCTACCAGAGTCTGTAAATTCACTCAGGAATATGTTTGCAGATGATGCAAAGATTGTGAAGAAAGTAAGAAACGAGAACAATGGTAGAGAAATTCGGCAAGATCTACATAGTCTGCATGAGTGGTAAGAAAAGTGGCTAATGAAATTCAATACCTCAAAATGTAAGGTAATGAGAATGGGTACAAGTGCAAGAAGGCCCAAGCTTGACTCGATGGCAGGAGTACAATTTCAAGAGACAGAAAATGAGAGAGATCTAGGAATAAACATACTGGCAGATTTGTCTCCAGAAATGCATATAAATGACATAGTAATGGCAGCATATGCTTTCTTAGCAAATGTAAGTGTAGCCTTCTTGCACATGGACAAGGAAATGTTCAGAAATATTTATGTAACATATGTGAGGCCAAAGCTTGTATATGCAGCCCCCTTTTGGAATCTGCACTTGAAAATACACGTAGTTAAGCTGGAAAACGTTCAGAGATATGCCACGAAACTGGTGCCAGAAGTACGCAATCTCAGTTATGATGAGAGGCTGAGAGAATTAGACTTACCATCACTCAAAGCTAGAAGATTGAGGGGAGATATGGTAATAGTCATTAAATTCCTTTATGGTTATGATAGAGAGGATAGGGATCAATATTTTGATATGGCTGGCACTAGAGCTAGAGGTCCGAGTTTGAAGCTTCGTAAGAAAACTTCTTTCCAGGATGTAAGGAAGTACTTTTTTTTAGTGTAAAAGTAGGTGATTATTGGTATTCGCTAAGCGAGGAGGTAGTTAATGCTAACTTAAACCATAGTTTTAAGGACAAGTATGATAAGTATCACTAATTATAAAATGGAACCGATTAGGAGACGGGAAGTTAAGAGCTTTGACCTCTTTCCCGTAAGCAAAATTAGGTAATTGCAATTAGGTAATTACATATATATATATATATATATATATATATATATATATATATATATATATATATATATATATATATATATATATATGTGTGTGTGTGTGTGTGTGTGTGTGTGTGTGTGTGTGTGTGTGTGTGTGTGTGTGATTACCTAATTGTGTTTACGGGAAAGAGCCCAAACTCGTATCTTCCCGTCTCCTCATCGGTTCCATATTATACTTAGTGATACTTATCATACCTGTCCTTAAAACTATGGATTGAGATACCATTAACTACCTCCACGCTTAGCCAATTCCAATTATCAACTACTCTTACACTGAAAAAGTATTTCCTTACATCCTGCAAAGAAGTTTTCTTACGAAGCTTCAAACTATGGCCTCTAGTTCTAGAGCCTGCCATATCAAAATATCGATCCCTATCCACTCTATCATAACCATGAAGGAATTTAAAAACTGTCACCATATCCCCCCTCACTCTTCTAGCTTCCAGTGATGGCAACTCTAATTCCCTCAGCCTCTCATCATAACTGAGATTGCGTATTTCTGGCACCAGTTTCGTGGCATGTGTGTGTGTGTGTGTGTGTGTGTGTGTGTGATTACCTAATTGTGATTACCTAATTGTGCTTACGGGAAAGAGCCCACAGCTCGTATCCTCCCGTCTCCTCATTGGTTCCATTTTATACTTAGTGATACTTATCATACCTGTCCTTAAAACTATGGATTGAGATAGCATTAACTACCTCCTCGCTTAGCCAATTCCAATTATCAACTACTCTTACACTGAAAAAGTATTTCCTTACATCCTGCAAAGAAGTTTTCTTACGAAGCTTCAAACTATGACCTCTAGTTCTAGAGACAGCCATATCAAAATATCGATTCCTATCCACTCTATCATAACCATGAAGGAATTTAAAGACTGTCACCATATCCCCCCTCACTCTTCTAGCTTCGAGTGATGGTAAGTCTAATTCCCTCAGCCTCTCATCATAACTGAGATTGCGTATTTCTGGCACCAGTTTCGTGGCATGTCTTTGAACTTTTTCAAGCTTAGCTATGTGCTTTTTCAAGTGTGGATTCCAAAAGGGGGCTGCATATTCGAGTTTTGGCCTCACATAGGTTACATAAATATTTCTGAAAATTTCCTTGTCCATGTGCCTGAAGGCTACCCTTACATTTGATAAGAATGCATATGCTGCCCTTACTATGCCATTTATATGTATTTCTGGAGACAAATCTGCCAGTATGTTTACTCCTAGATCTCTCTCATTTTCTGTCTCTTGAAGTTGCACTCCAGCCACCGAGTAGTCAAGCTTGGGCCTTCTTGCACTTGTACCCATTCTCATTACCTTACATTTTAAAGAATTGAATTTCATTAGCCACTTTTCTGACCACTCATGCAGATTATTTAGATCCTCCTGAAGTTCTCTACCATTGTTCTCGTTTTTTACTTTCTTCACAATCTTTGCATCATCTGCAAACATATTCATGAATGAATTTACAGACTCTGGTAGGTCATTTACATATGCAAGGAACAAAAGTGGCCCTAAAACTGAACCCTGTGGAACTCCACTACTAACTCTTCTCCATTCAGACACTGAGTGTCTTACTCTAACCCTCTATTCCCTTCCTTCTAAGTAAGTTTTTATCCATTCCAAAACATTTCCACCTATTCTAGCCATTACTTGCAGCTTCCTAATAAGTCTCCCATGTGGAAAAGTGTCAAACGCTTTCTGGAAGTCTAGGAATATGCAATCTGCCCAGCCCTCTCTTTCCTGTAAGATTCAGCTTACCTCATCATAAAATTCTAAAACGTTTGTTACTGTTGATCTACCCTCTCTGAAGCCATGTTGCCTCACTGACAAAAAGTTGAAGGATTCCAAGTGAAGAGAGATATGTTTCCTTAGTAGTTTCTCCATAACTCTGCAAACTATGCTGGTCAAGGAAACTGGTCTATAGTTCAGAGCCGTATCCCTCCTTCCCTTTTTGAAGATAGGTATCACATTTTCTTGTTTCCAACATCTTGGAATCTCCCCTGACTACAGTGACTTTTTAAATATGATACTTAGTGCCACTGGTATTGAGTTTGCGCATTTTTTAAGCACATGAGGGGATATGTCATCAGGACCTGTAGCTTTATGAACATCTAAATCCATCAGCGCTTTGCATACCTCTGTGGCTGTAAGGTTGATGTTCTCTAATACCGGCCCTTGAGCTTCTATCACTGCAATCTGAGGGGGTGGGGTATTTTCTACTGTAAATACTGACTGAAACTCCTTGTTCAATTCTTTGCAGATCTCTTCATCCGTCTCAGTGATGCTTCCATCCGCTCTCTTTAGCCTTAAAACCTGTTCTTTTACCTTCAGTTTTCCTCTGATAAAGCTGTGGAAAAGCTTGTGATTTTCTTTAGCCTTCCTGGTGATGTCCCTCTCATAGTCTCTCTCTGCCTCTCTCCTTTTACTTAGGTAGTCATTTTTTGCTCTTTTGTAGGTTTGCCAGGCATTTATGTTTTTTCTCCTCCTATACCTTTTCCAGCATTTGTCTCTCCACTCCTTAGCTCTTTTACACCCATTATCGAACCATTTCTCTCTGGCATGAATTACACACCTACTTTGGTGACAGGTATGCAGCAATCTACTATCTTCCCATATTTCTCACAAAAGATGTCATACATTTCTTGTACAGATTTGTTGTAAAATAAGGTTCTCCAGTCAATAACTGCAAAAAGCTCATTCATTTTGATGTAATCTCCTTTCGGATAGTTCCTCCTCATGTCCTCAGTGCCTCTACTCTCAGGCAGAATATCTTCAATGATATACTCCATCAACAACACACAGTGGTCACTCTTTCCAATTGGTGGTTCATACTCAATTTTTTCAATATCCAACACATTATCTGTGAATACTAGATCAAGTAGTGATGGCTCATCCCCACCCCTGGCCCTTGTTGGTTCCATTACATGTTGGTGTAGGAAATTCCCTTGTACGCAATCTAAGAATCTTGCCCCGAATGAGTCCTCACCACTGTGTGGGTCAAGATTTATCCAATCTATCTCTTTATGATTAAAATCTCCCATAATCAAAATCCTACATTTTTTTCCCGTGCCATGTTAACAACTGAGTTTATGACTTCAATAGTACCTATATGACTTTCCTCATAAACTTCAAGCTTATTCTGGTTCCTTGGTGGGTTATATACAACAGTTATTATAATGCTCTCTGACCCAGTATTTATGCGAGCAACAAGAAATTCCTTGAACTCACTTTCTATAGCCAAGATTATTTCTTCAACTTAAATCCTTTCACTTATGATCAGTGCTATCCCTCCACCAGTCCTCTCAGATCTTTCAACCCTTAGTATTTTGAAGCCCTTAGGAAAAACTGTGACACTGTTTATATCCTCACTCAACTTAGTCTCTGTAATTGCTACTATATTTGCCTTACTCTTGTGAATTATATCTTTTAATTCTACTGCCTTACCAGCTAATCCATCAGCATTTGTGTATAACAATCTTAATGAGGCCCCATCCCCTGGTCTTCTGTCATTATCTTCTTTATCTCCCCTTTGTCTGGAAGAACACTTAAATGAAAATTTTTCTTCTCTTCTTCATTTCTTTCCTCATTTAACCTTCTTGCCTCTTGCAACAAGTTTTTGATCTTTTCCATCTCTTCCTGTGTTCTGTATCATCTAATGAACACTTCTTTGAATTCTTGAAGGTCTTTTAGACTTTTTTTTCTCAACAATATTTCCCTACATGTTTCCCCTCTCTCAAAGGTTACTTTTGTTGGTCTCGGCTTTCCTTCCCTCTATTTGCCTAGTTGGTGTATGTTTACAATATCCTCAGGACCACATACTACTCCAAGCTTTCTTATCAGGTCTACAACCCTAGCTTTATTTTCTTCAAGTCTCCCCTGCCATGTTGGCTCCTGGGAATCGTTTATGCCTGAGATTACCATTGTCTTCTATTTATCAAGTGCCTGTTTGATGAGTGGGTTTGCCCT
>JAXCGZ010009451.1:0-25000 GCA_037179515.1 Halocaridina rubra | reverse complement strand
TGAGCATTTCAGATCACGGTTATCAAAAGACTAGGTGAAACAATATGTATAAAAGAGATACTCTCGTAGATGAATACAATGATGCTAAAAAGTTAATAAATGAGAAAGCCAAATTCAAGCTTCCACATACAATACAGAGGAAATTTAGATTTCAATTCATCAGAGAGAGTATGCAGTTCTATAATTTTATCTGGGTCTTTTGACATCCAAATAAGATGCTGTTTACATTGTCATTCAGTGTATGTTTAATTTGCTTGAAAAATACCTCGGTTTATAGATTTCATGTAGTCTAGTTGTACAGTATAATAAAATATTTATTTCATATTTTACAGGAAGATTCGACTCTATCATTTTATTTTTACTGGAAGACACAACTCTATCATTTCATTTTTACTGGAAGACACGAATGGTTAGAATCGATGAAAAATATCAGAGCATTAAGAAAAGTCAAAGACTTTTACAATAATCCTTTTTAAGAAAAGATGACTACAATATTGGCAAATTATTTCATTTTACCTGGAAGACACGACTTGATTAGAGTATTTGAAAATTTTCAGAGCATTAAGAAAATTGAATGTTTAAAATGTTTTGTAAGAAAAAGTGACAATACTGGCAAATTGTTACTTATGAGGATGAAAATTAGCATAGTTTTCTTTATATCCATATTCTTGAGAACATGGCATGTCCATAAATTTTAGGGTTATAAAATAGGTACACTATACAACAATATAATTAACTTTATCAGTATTAAGTACCATGACTAAGCATTATTCTTTAACGATGCCTTGAAATATTTAAAATTTTATTTATAATTTAATTTTAAAAAATGCACTTGGCTTGCTATCCAGGCAGAATTCTGGACCTGAACCAATCTGAATAAATTAGAGTGCCTCTAGTCAAATCTGACCCAAGCTTGCTTTTCTAAAGGTTATATCTGGTAAGATTCAGGCCAAGTTAAAACTCACAAATATATTCATGATATATTCACCTTTTGAATTATAATTAATAGAAAATTATTCGCTTTTTATCAATACACGAGAGAAGCAATAGTGCGTCACTTACTGTAAATACAATTTACTTGGCAAATAATATTGCTCTAATAAAATGAAAACTTGACCTAATAGTTGAATATAATTACAAACACTTAACTACAACTTTTACATAATCCTTAAAGTCATGGATTAGCCGTGAGAACCGTACACGTTTAAATATATTTGGATGCCAGGAATCTAACCATCCAAGTAAGTCCTGTAAGATAAAAAAAAAAAATCACAGTTGGATTTCACAGATATTCTACGAGATATTTAGCACTGAAAGTCCCCCAGGTATAAGATACCTCACTGACAGACCATTCACTTAAATATCAAGTATATTGTGACTTAGGGAATGTCATTTCTGACTATGTCTTTCGAACTTCTGTATACTGATATATTTCCTCCATCAATTTATACAGTTCCTTCAAACTACTGATGTTGACAAGTTTACTCTATTAGTTTCTACAGTTTCCTTAAAACTTTCCTTATCGTTGGTGTTTTTCTCATCGGTAGTGTCTTTAACATATTTTATTCAATAACTGCTAGTTTAGACAGTTTCATCAATTTTTTTCTGATAATACCAAACTTATGATACAAAAAAGTATCTTTTAATGAGGGGGAGACACAAAAAGTTCAATCCCAATAAAATATCTGCTTCTGGAAAGACAAATCTATCCAGATGCAAGTTCTGAAATTGCTATCACATCCCTGAGATGCCCTTCTTCAAAGGGACACATATGGCAAAAAAATATGACAACAGGAGTTTATTGTCCTATCCTGCAGATAAGATTACTTTGTAGAAACACCTAACATCTCAAGAGATCATTATATAGGTGATCTGCAATAAATCTATTTTGCAGTTTGAAGGTGAACTACCCAAAAGCATTATAACTTTATTCAAGAGATAGTTTACTAGATAGAGTTGACTCTTACAATCCCTCAGTATAAACATAACCTTCATTTTTGTGACCTCTTGAGGGTCCTGGTTGTGATGGTGACACTATGTGAGTTAGGCGGGATGTATCTGTCTTGGGATAGACAGGAACAGTAACTGGTCTGTTCCACGCTTGAACCTTAGCAGAAGACATAAGGAAATTCAAACAACATGTGAGGATGAGAATAATGGCCCCAGTGTACCATACCATTCTCCATCTTTCCAATGTTGCCTGTAAGAAAAATATAAATGAATATATTTCCATTATCTACTTCAGCTTTATATATATTTCATTGGTGATATATCTTATAGTCACAGATAATAAAAGACACAAGCAATGCTGATTGTCATTATTTCATCTAGCACAAATGATTACATTCTTTAACTTTGCAACATTATTCAATATCCCCTTAATTTACAAAACTCTTAGCTCTCAATATATTAAATAAGCATACAACTCTGATGATACTACCCACCTGTCCCTCGGTTAAATATGCTATGTAGCGAGGTGAGAGTATTTTTACTGCAGCTCCTACTGTGCCACTGAGTCCTGCTATGGCAGCTGCATGATTTGGTGCTAGTTCTATGATATTGACAAGGTAGGTTGAATATGAAGCTGAGATACCCAAGACAAGAGCCATAGAGCTCCAGACTAAGAATGCTGTTTGGTTGCAACTAGATTGTGCTACTCCAACGAGGCAACTTGCAGTTATTAGAGCACCTGAAAGAAAATAAGTAACAGAATAATGAGACACCATCCACTGCAACGGATCACTACATTGTCATTGTGCAGTGGATAAAGTACCTCAGTGACAAAGATGGATCATTACATTGTCGTTGTGTGATGGCTAAAGTATCTCAATGATAGGTATGGATCACCATGTCGTCATTGTACGGTGGTTAATGTACCTCAATTACAGCAATGGATCACCACATTGTCGCTGTGCAGTGGCTAAAGTTCCTCAACGACAACAATTTGCTCACCACATTGTCTTTGTGCAGTGGCTAAAGTACCTCAATGACAGCAATGGATCACCACGTTGTCATTGCGCAGTGGCTAGAGTACCTCAACGACAGCAATGGATCACTATATTGTCGTTGTTTTGCTGCTAGAATACCTCGATGACCCCAAAGGCAATGTCAGCCAAGATTCAATCATGATGAACTGGCAGAGGAATAGGGGGAAACAGAAGAGTGATCCAAAACTGGCGACCAAACTAAGTCAACAGTCCTACTACCGGTCTCACACCTCCGGAGTATCACAAACCCGGAGGTGTGAATTATACCTAACAAAACTACTACTATGATATATTGTACATTGTTTCCAATATGGCATAATTTCCAGCTGAAGCCTTTGAGGTCCTACAGTTTTAAAAAGATAATTGGGACAAGGTTTCATCATACTCCGTACATCCTTGCCCTTTTTTTTTTAAATCAACAAGTCTTTCATACAAAAAAGTTCAGAGATGAAGCATTTCCAACTTTTTGCTCCTCTCTTCTTTTTCTTTTTATAGCTGTCTCCAAAGACATGCAGAAAATAAGAAGGTAGAATTCTTTATCCCAAACCACCAGGTATAATATATAAAACTATATATCATAAAAAACTGAACATGTCCTATACAGAAGAAGAAAACTTAGTTACGAATGAAAATAAAACCACAGACTACCAATAGCTTCTGGGCCAGACTCTGCATCCATCTTCAGAGCAACAATGAAGATGATATACAATACAAGCCAATAAATCTCAGCATACTGTCATTCTTTTTTTTTTTGTAGTTGACCTTTGATCATATAATACAGAGAATATATTTAAAGGAAATATCTAGCAATGTGAGAAAGAAAGAGAGAATCAAGTACACAAATAACGTAGATAAAATATACGAAAATTGCATCTTATATACAAATAAAAATTAGAAAAACTGAACTAGATACAGAAGTAACTAAAGAATATGACTATTAATTCTGATAGCAAACTAACTAACTGTTCTAAAGAGAACTTTCTCACTAATATTTCCTCTCCAACATGGAGAATCTTAATAACATTTAATAAAACCATACTAATGGACAAATGGTTTTCAAGACCGTCATATAAACTGCAGAAGTAACTGAAGAAATCTTAAAGATACTTACATATCATCATTGCCATTCGCCTTACAAAAACTGTTGACTGTTTTCTAGTTCTTCTGACCCAATCAGAGAGAGCAGCATAAACGAGGGCTATGATCCAGGTAGCAAATAATGCTGTGCCCCAGGTCACTTTAACCTGTGGTGGAGTAAATATATCAGTTACATACATTCCACTCTGTACATAAACACGCATTTATTTTTCGACAATTTTTCTAAAACGTGGAACCACATTCCGCTGACGCGGGAAAGGTGACCACAAAGAAGAAACAAGGGAAGCAGCTTGACTGGTTCACAATTCCCTGAACATCTTCACCAATTCCATCATCTGCTTTGTTGCAAGGGAATAAATAAGGGATTGATTTTATTATTGCTGCAAAAAGGTGTACTGTACTGTATTTGAATTCCAAAAGACTACTTTGGAATTGCTGATGTATGGGAGACACAAAATGATATTAGCAGTGCACAAACTATATGCAAACTTCTTACTGAACACTACTTGGTATGAGTTTAAAAGTTCAAATTTTAAAGTGCCCTAATTAGGACTTCTATTTAAAATGTATGAATTGTAACTGTGGTCAATCACTCTTTCACCTTCATCAAAGAATCTTTTCTGAAATGTGAAGTGTACTTTACCTGATGTGGTGGTAAATGAAGGACAGTCAATGCAAACTCTCGAGCATGGTGCAAGAAGGTGAACCACACCCATGAAATGCCCAGTTCAGCTAATATGATGGCTAATACGTGACGAGATCTAAAATTAAAACAAACAAAGGGTATTGATGAATTATGTGATATCTAACTGCATTTGACACAAGGGGCCACTTTTGCTCAAGTGATAAATAGTGTGTTTACAAATCCACGTGATATATGAAATGTACGTAGTCACCAGTGATAACTAAAATATTACAAAGAGGAGGGTATTACTCAGTTATATGAATACCATTGCATTGGACACAAAAAACACTCTTGCTCAACTGAATTACAGTGAAATATTAATAAATTTCATATCTTTTAAATATAATGCAGAAAGAGCATTAAGTGATGTAATGTGATCAGTTTTAAAACACGGACTCCCTTTTCTACTAAGGACTACAACGGTGCCTAAGGAATTTATATTGGCAGGTGTGATAATTACTCTGAGCAAATGCCCTTTCTTAACTCAGACCATGGCGGGCCACTAACCTTCGACAAGACACCTCAGACTTATGGACGTTACCACTTTGCCACGGCATTCACAGAAAACGTATTAAGTAATACTGTAGCTGAAAATGTAAGGAAGCGCACCATTGACCTGATGTCTCAGAGCTGCAGATGCCACCACTTTGCCATGGCGAGCACAGAAAGAGTATTAAAGTAATACTTTACCTGAAAATGTGAGACCGCATGCCCTGGACCTTATGCCTTAAAGTCGCGGATGCTACCATTTTTCCACATCGAGCACAGAGAGAGTATTAAAGTAATTCTGTACTTGAAAATGTAAGGCCACAAACCCTCGACCTAACGCCTCAGTGTCAATGACACTACCACTTTGCCGCAGCAACCACAGAAAGAGTACTAAAGTAATACTGTACCTGAAAATGTGAGGCCACGGCACAGGAAGTCCTCTGCCCGCATGCTGAACACCAATTGATGTCAGAATGTAATTCCTTTCATGAGAAGTAATAGTAGAGAGTTTGGAAGGATTTTCTGAAACCAAGACTTGCCAAACGATGCACCAAACCAGTGCCATCACTCCTTGGAAGTAAAACAGAGCCCGCCATCCAATGGTCAAAACCGCCCATTCAGACACAGGACCTCCTAAGGCTGCTCCAACAGCCAGACCTGCAAGCAGAGTTAATGATTTATGAAAAGGTTCCAAAAGAAGTTTCTATTCCCAGGTAGGCTTTTCAGCCTGTCAGTGGGATCATTCTGACAATTGATTCTTGAGAGTGAGAGAGAGAGAGAGGGTGCGGATGCCACATTCCTATCGTCCCACAGTTGTCTTGGTTGGCGATTTGTAAAAAGTTTCCAAAAAAAGTGTCCCCTCCTAGATAGGCTCTCCAGCCTGTTAGTGTGATCAATCCGACAATTGATCCTTGAGAGAGTGGTGGTCTAGCATCCTAACCACTTCACTACTGTGGCCCAAGTCAATGATTTATCACTCTAAGAAAAACAAAAACTCGGATATATACCAGTTATCAAATAAGTAACTTTATCTATGCTTCCTTCAGTTATGGTTTTCTTCTCATGCCTTCATTTTACATTGAATATTCTGGTGTATTCGTCATAAATCTCTCATTATCCCTTCATATCTGACAAGACGCAACACTCCTCATCTCACTTTCTCTTTGCTTTACGTTTTCTTGGTGCCCAGGGCCCATGAGGGCAAATTGTTTTGCCCGCCCTAATGCCACACTCAGTGTATATATATATATATATATATATATATATATATATATATATATATATATATATATATATATATATATATATATATATATATATATATTGTTGTACTTGAGAAGGGATCCAGTTAGGATCCAAATTATAGCATTGTTTTATAAGTTTTGTTTCACTGATGGGCTTCCTTACTCTCTCTCTCTCTCTCTCTCTCTCTCTCTCTCTCTCTCTCTCTCTCTATATATATATATATATATATATATATATATATATATATATATATATATATATATATATATATATATATATATATATATATATATATATATGCATATATATATATATATATATATATATATATATATATATATATATATATATATATATATAAGAGAGAGAGAGAAATGTATATCTACCTTTGCTTTATTATGCTTAGGATTGTAAATAAGCCTTTCAAAGTCTTTTATGTTCTTTGTGAGATAATTTAAGGGATGTTAGGATGCTACTCACCAGAATACGTAAATGCAACCATCATGGTCCTATCATTTGGAGGACACCACTGGGCTAAGAGAGCTTGCATAGCCGGGACACACACGCCCTGGCAAGAGAAATATCTAAAATTAATTGAACACGAAAAATTCATATGTAAGCTATTAATTCATTAAATGATTAAATGTAGTTAGGAACACACTCAAACTGAGGGGAGAATGAAATCCCCGCATGTCTTTCCGGTTTGTAAGAGCTGATTAAAAAGGAACGGGGGTTGAGAAGGGTAAGCTCTCTCTCTCTCTCTCTCTCTCTCTCTCTCTCTCTCTCTCTCTCTCTCTCTCTCTCTCTCTCTCTCTCTCTCTCTCTCTCTCTCTCCGAAAGACTGATTATGTGCAGTATACCTGGAGATGTACTGCTGCTTCCCCTTTATATGTAATCCAGGTCTTCATTTTTAAGGCAAGAGACTAGAAATTTAATCTAACAGTGCACATAGTTTTTAGTCATTATTGAAACTCTGTGACTATAACATTATGAACAGTTATCGAAGCTAATGCATACTATATTTCATCTATCTATATACAAGAGCCATATTGCCCCTTATAACGGGTTGGCTGAGTCAGTGCAAAATACCTTGACTCTTTGCGGGAAAAAAAACACTGAGGAGGGGATTCCCAGTCCCCTCGCTCCGCCCCATTTAGTTGACTTTTACGACTCGCAGGGAAACACGGAGGAAGTAAGCTTAGCCCATTTCCCTCATATAACAAATAAGCTTTGTTGGGGCATATGATGGCCTTAGCGTGCTCCAAAAAATTTAAGTGAACTGCTGTAATAGTTAGAAGAATATAGAGAAAAGCAAAAGACCTGAAGTACAATATTACAGCCGATAGCATTTATTAATTTCATAACTCCTAAAACTAATACATAGATTAGGGACAATTCTTATTACCTCAGCAGCCCCAATCATGATACGGAGAGCCAGGAGCCAATATGGTCCAATTTGAGCCGCTGCTGGAGTTAGAATGGTGAGCAGAGCCGCAGTCAGAACTCCCAGGAGCAAAAGCACCTTCCCGCCCAACATCCCGGCGAGGCGTCCGCCGACTAACTGAGTCAGGATAAAACCCCAGGAAAAAGCTGCTTGAAGTCTTCCCTGCAGATCAGCCGGCCACGCGAATTCTCCATCCTGGAAGATATTTATTTGTTCATATTATTTTTTTCCTAAGACAGAGTTCTCCATAACAAAATATCAAGACGGCTAAAAAGGTGCCAATGAGATGATATAGTCAAGCATGTCAATACATTCTGAAGCAGTATGATATCACACGAAGTAAAGAAAGGAAAAATATGCATTAAGTAGTCTCAAGACACTCAAAACGTATTAGAGTTAAAGTTTGCCGGTGTTTCAGTTCCGATATCCATCTGAGATGCTCCTCGGAACGTCAGCCGAGGCAAGCCCCAACCCCCTCACTGTGGTGCCCATCCACAACAAGTAACCTTCCCAGTAAACAACATAAACTCTCGGTCCTGGGCGGGAACCGATCTGTCGACCTCGCGAATGCGAGGCCAGCGCGTTGCCACTGTACTAGCCAGAATAAATTTATTTACTGTTTACTCTTAATTTTATAACAGAAGACCCACTGTAAAACGGAAATAAATGTTTGTTTGTTTGTTTGTTTTGTTTGTTTGGCTTTGCTATTATTCGCATCCCTGATACAGATATGGCACATTTTTTTTTAATATGAAATGATATTTAATAATAATTTTATATATGATCCTCGTTTTATGCGTCACAATCAGTCAGATTATGGGGGTGGCCCCCCAAAATTATTTCTTACCGGGGGAGGAGCTGGTTTCTCCACTTTCCTAGGCTCAAAGCAGACAGTGGATGGGAATTTTTCACTGTCCAAAATTATTTCTCCTGTTTTGCTCTTTTTGCTTTTCTTCTTCCTCTGCAAAAATAAATTAAATAGTAAATAAAAATAATAATGATAAAAAAAAATTATACAAATGAAAAACATATAGAGGACAAGATTAAAGCTTAAGACTATCAAGAACGTAAATATAAATATATGAATGAATATATAAAACAATTACACAACTTTATGTAAACATACATATTATTTCATTTTATTAATTGTATGCACACAAACACACACACACACACACACACACACACACACACACACACACACACACACACACACACACACACACACACACACACACACAGTTTTAAGGACAGGTATGATAAGTATCACTAAGTATAAAATGGAACCGAACAGGAGACGGGAAGATACGAGCTTTGGGATCTTTCCCGTAAACACAATTAGGTAATCAATTAGGTAATCACACATATTTAAGGAGTCACTGGAGTCGGGGGAGATTCCAAGATGCTGGAAACAAGCAAATGTGATACCTATCTTCAAAAAGGGAAGGAGGGATACGGCTCTGAACTATAGACCAGTTTCCTTGACCAGCATAGTTTGCAAAGTTATGGAGAAACTACTAAGGAAACATATCTCTCTTCACTTGGATTCCTTCAACTTTTTGTCAGTGAGGCAACATGGCTTCAGAGAAGGTAGATCAACAGTAACAAACTTATTAGAATTTTATGATGAGGTAAGCCAAATCTTACAGGAAAGAGAGGGCTGGGCAGATTGCATATTCCTAGACTTCCAGAAAGCGTTTGACACTGTTCCACATGGGAGACTTATTAGGAAGCTGCAATCAATGGCTAGAATAGGTGGAAATGTTTTGGAATGGATAAAAACTTACTTAGAAGGAAGGGAACAGAGGGTTAGAGTAAGACACTCAGTGTCTGAATGGAGAAGAGTTAGTAGTGGAGTTCCACAGGGTTCAGTTTTAGGGCCACTTTTGTTCCTTGTATATGTAAATGACCTACCAGAGTCTGTAAATTCATTCATGAATATGTTTGCAGATGATGCAAAGATTGTGAAGAAAGTAAAAAACGAGAACAATGGTAGAGAACATCAGGAGGATCTAAATAATCTGCATGAATGGTCAGAAAAGTGGCTAATGAAATTCAATACTTCAAAATGTAAGGTAATGAGAATGGGTACAAGTGCAAGAAGGCCCAAGCTTGACTACTCGGTGGCTGGAGTACAACTTCAAGAGACAGAAAATGAGAGAGATCTAGGAGTAAACATACTGGCAGATTTGTCTCCAGAAATACATATAAATGGCATAGTAAGGGCAGCATATGCATTCTTATCAAATGTAAGGGTAGCCTTCAGGCACATGGACAAGGAAATGTTCAGAAATATTTATGTAACCTATGTGAGGCCAAAACTCGAATATGCAGCCCCCTTTTGGAATCCGCACTTGAAAAAGCACATAGCTAAGCTTGAAAAAGTTCAAAGACATGCCACGAAACTGGTGCCAGAAATACACAATCTCAGTTATGATGAGAGGCTGAGGGAATTAGACTTACCATCACTAGAAGCTAGAAGAGTGAGGGGGGATATGGTGACAGTCTTTAAATTCCTTCATGGTTATGATAGAGTGGATAGGGATCGATATTTTGATATGGCTGGCTCTAGAACTAGAGGTCATAGTTTGAAGCTTCGTAAGAAAACTTCTTTGCAGGATGTAAGGAAATACTTTTTCAGTGTAAGAGTAGTTGATAATTGGAATTGGCTAAGCGAGGAGGTAGTTAATGCTATCTCAATCCATAGTTTTAAGGACAGGTATGATAAGTATCACTAAGTCTAAAATGGAACCGATGAGGAGCCGGGAAGATACGAGCTTTGGGCTCTTTCCCGTAAACACAATTAGGTAATCACAATTAGGTAATCACACACACACACACATATAAATACATATAAATGGCATAGTAAGGACAGCATATGCATTCTTATCAAATGTAAGGGTAGCCTTCAGGCACATGGACAAGGAAATATTCAGAAATATTTATGTAACCTATGTGAGGCCAAAACTCGAATATGCAGCCCCCTTTTGGAATCCGCACTTGAAAAAGCACATAGCTAAGCTTGAAAAAGTTCAAAGACATGCCACGAAACTGGTGCCAGAAATACACAATCTCAGTTATGATGAGAGGCTGAGGGAATTAGACTTACCATCACTCGAAGCTAGAAGAGTGAGGGGGGATATGGTGACAGTCTTTAAATTCCTTCATGGTTATGATAGAGTGGATAGGGATCGATATTTTGATATGGCTGGCTCTAGAACTAGAGGTCATAGTTTGAAGCTTCGTAAGAAAACATCTTTGCAGGATGTAAGGAAATACTTTTTCAGTGTAAGAGTAGTTGATAATTGGAATTGGCTAAGCGAGGAGGTAGTTAATGCTATCTCAATCCATAGTTTTAAGGACAAATATGATAAGTAACACTAAGTATAAAATGGAACCGATGAGGAGACGGGAAGATACGAGCTTTGGGATCTTTCCCGTAAACACAATTAGGTAATCAATTAGGTAATCACACATATTTAAGGAGTCACTGGAGTCGGGGGAGATTCCAAGATGCTGGAAACAAGCAAATGTGATACCTATCTTCAAAAAGGGAAGGAGGGATACGGCTCTGAACTATAGACCAGTTTCCTTGACCAGCATAGTTTGCAAAGTTATGGAGAAACTACTAAGGAAACATATCTCTCTTCACTTGGAATCCTTCAACTTTTTGTCAGTGAGGCAACATGGCTTCAGAGAAGGTAGATCAACAGTAACAAACTTATTAGAATTTTATGATGAGGTAAGCCAAATCTTACAGGAAAGAGACGGCTGGGCAGATTGCATATTCCTAGACTTCCAGAAAGCGTTTGACACTGTTCCACATGGGAGACTTATTAGGAAGCTGCAATCAATGGCTAGAATAGGTGGAAATGTTTTGGAATGGATAAAAACTTACTTAGAAGGAAGGGAACAGAGGGTTAGAGTAAGACACTCAGTGTCTGAATGGAGAAGAGTTAGTAGTGGAGTTCCACAGGGTTCAGTTTTAGGGCCACTTTTGTTCCTTGTATATGTAAATGACCTACCAGAGTCTGTAAATTCGTTCATGAATATGTTTGCAGATGATGCAAAGATTGTGAAGAAAGTAAAAAACGAGAACAATGGTAGAGAACTTCAGGAGGATCTAAATAATCTGCATGAATGGTCAGAAAAGTGGCTAATGAAATTCAATACTTCAAAATGTAAGGTAATGAGAATGGGTACAAGTGCAAGAAGGCCCAAGCTTGACTACTCGGTGGCTGGAGTACAACTTCAAGAGACAGAAAATGAGAGAGATCTAGGAGTAAACATACTGGCAGATTTGTCTCCAGAAATACATATAAATGGCATAGTAAGGGCAGCATATGCATTCTTATCAAATGTAAGGGTAGCCTTCAGGCACATGGACAAGGAAATGTTCAGAAATATTTATGTAACCTATGTGAGGCCAAAACTCGAATATGCAGCCCCCTTTTGGAATCCGCACTTGAAAAAGCACATAGCTAAGCTTGAAAAAGTTCAAAGACATGCCACGAAACTGGTGCCAGAAATACATAATCTCAGTTATGATGAGAGGCTGAGGGAATTAGACTTACCATCACTAGAAGCTAGAAGAGTGAGGGGGGATATGGTGACAGTCTTTAAATTCCTTCATGGTTATGATAGAGTGGATAGGGATCGATATTTTGATATGGCTGGCTCTAGAACTAGAGGTCATAGTTTGAAGCTTCGTAAGAAAACTTCTTTGCAGGATGTAAGGAAATACTTTTTCAGTGTAAGAGTAGTTGATAATTGGAATTGGCTAAGCGAGGAGGTAGTTAATGCTATCTCAATCCATAGTTTTAAGGACAGGTATGATAAGTATCACTAAGTCTAAAATGGAACCGATGAGGAGACGGGAAGATACGAGCTTTGGGCTCTTTCCCGTAAACACAATTAGGTAATCACAATTAGGTAATCACACACACACACACATATAAATACATATAAATGGCATAGTAAGGGCAGCATATGCATTCTTATCAAATGTAAGGGTAGCCTTCAGGCACATGGACAAGGAAATATTCAGAAATATTTATGTAACCTATGTGAGGCCAAAACTCGAATATGCAGCCCCCTTTTGGAATCCGCACTTGAAAAAGCACATAGCTAAGCTTGAAAAAGTTCAAAGACATGCCACGAAACTGGTGCCAGAAATACACAATCTCAGTTATGATGAGAGGCTGAGGGAATTAGACTTACCATCACTCGAAGCTAGAAGAGTGAGGGGGGATATGGTGACAGTCTTTAAATTCCTTCATGGTTATGATAGAGTGGATAGGGATCGATATTTTGATATGGCTGGCTCTAGAACTAGAGGTCATAGTTTGAAGCTTCGCAAGAAAACATCTTTGCAGGATGTAAGGAAATACTTTTTCAGTGTAAGAGTAGTTGATAATTGGAATTGGGTAAGCGAGGAGGTAGTTAATGCTATCTCAATCCATAGTTTTAAGGACAAATATGATAAGTAACACTAAGTATAAAATGGAACCGATGAGGAGACGGGAAGATACGAGCTTTGGGATCTTTCCCGTAAACACAATTAGGTAATCAATTAGGTAATCACACATATTTAAGGAGTCACTGGAGTCGGGGGAGATTCCAAGATGCTGGAAACAAGCAAATGTGATACCTATCTTCAAAAAGGGAAGGAGGGATACGGCTCTGAACTATAGACCAGTTTCCTTGACCAGCATAGTTTGCAAAGTTATGGAGAAACTACTAAGGAAACATATCTCTCTTCACTTGGAATCCTTCAACTTTTTGTCAGTGAGGCAACATGGCTTCAGAGAAGGTAGATCAACAGTAACAAACTTATTAGAATTTTATGATGAGGTAAGCCAAATCTTACAGGAAAGAGAGGGCTGGGCAGATTGCATATTCCTAGACTTCCAGAAAGCGTTTGACACTGTTCCACATGGGAGACTTATTAGGAAGCTGCAATCAATGGCTAGAATAGGTGGAAATGTTTTGGAATGGATAAAAACTTACTTAGAAGGAAGGGAACAGAGGGTTAGAGTAAGACACTCAGTGTCTGAATGGAGAAGAGATAGTAGTGGAGTTCCACAGGGTTCAGTTTTAGGGCCACTTTTGTTCCTTGTATATGTAAATGACCTACCAGAGTCTGTAAATTCATTCATGAATATGTTTGCAGATGATGCAAAGATTGTGAAGAAAGTAAAAAACGAGAACAATGGTAGAGAACTTCAGGAGGATCTAAATAATCTGCATGAGTGGTCAGAAAAGTGGCTAATGAAATTCAATACTTCAAAATGTAAGGTAATGAGAATGGGTACAAGTGCAAGAAGGCCCAAGCTTGACTACTTGGTGGCTGGAGTACTACTTCAAGAGACAGAAAATGAGAGAGATCTAGGAGTAAACATACTGGCAGATTTGTCTCCAGAAATACATATAAATGGCATAGTAAGGGCAGCATATGCATTCTTATCAAATGTAAGGGTAGCCTTCAGGCACATGGATAAGGAAATGTTCAGAAATATTTATGTAACCTATGTGAGGCCAAAACTCGAATATGCAGCCCCCTTTTGGAATCCGCACTTGAAAAAGCACATAGCTAAGCTTGAAAAAGTTCAAAGACATGCCACAAAACTGGTGCCAGAAATACACAATCTCAGTTATGATGAGAGGCTGAGGGAATTAGACTTACCATCACTAGAAGCTAGAAGAGTGAGGGGGGATATGGTGACAGTCTTTAAATTCCTTCATGGTTATGATAGAGTGGATAGGGATCGATATTTTGATATGGCTGGCTCTAGAACTAGAGGTCATAGTTTGAAGCTTCGTAAGAAAACTTCTTTGCAGGATGTAAGGAAATACTTTTTCAGTGTAAGAGTAGTTGATAATTGGAATTGGCTAAGCGAGGAGGTAGTTAATGCTATCTCAATCCATAGTTTTAAGGACAGGTATGATAAGTATCACTAAGTCTAAAATGGAACCGATGAGGATACGGGAAGATACGAGCTTTGGGCTCTTTCCCGTAAACACAATTAGGTAATCACAATTAGGTAATCACACACACACACACACACATATAAATACATATAAATGGCATAGTAAGGGCAGCATATGCATTCTTATCAAATGTAAGGGTAGCCTTCAGGCACATGGACAAGGAAATATTCAGAAATATTTATGTAACCTATGTGAGGCCAAAACTCGAATATGCAGCCCCCTTTTGGAATCCGCACTTGAAAAAGCACATAGCTAAGCTTGAAAAAGTTCAAAGACATGCCACGAAACTGGTGCCAGAAATACACAATCTCAGTTATGATGAGAGGCTGAGGGAATTAGACTTACCATCACTCGAAGCTAGAAGAGTGAGGGGGGATATGGTGACAGTCTTTAAATTCCTTCATGGTTATGATAGAGTGGATAGGGATCGATATTTTGATATGGCTGGCTCTAGAACTAGAGGTCATAGTTTGAAGCTTCGTAAGAAAACTTCTTTGCAGGATGTAAGGAAATACTTTTTCAGTGTAAGAGTAGTTGATAATTGGAATTGGCTAAGCGAGGAGGTAGTTAATGCTATCTCAATCCATAGTTTTAAGGACAGGTATGATAAGTATCACTAAGTATAAAATGGAACCGATGAGGATACGGGAAGATACGAGCTTTGGTCTCTTTCCCGTAAACACAATTAGGTAATCACAATTAGGTAATCACACACACACACACACACATATAAATACATATAAATGGCATAGTAAGGGCAGCATATGCATTCTTATCAAATGTAAGGGTAGCCTTCAGGCACATGGACAAGGAAATATTCAGAAATATTTATGTAACCCATGTGAGGCCAAAACTCGAATATGCAGCCCCCTTTTGGAATCCGCACTTGAAAAAGCACATAGCTAAGCTTGAAAAAGTTCAAAGACATGCCACGAAACTGGTGCCAGAAATACACAATCTCAGTTATGATGAGAGGCTGAGGGAATTAGACTTACCATCACTCGAAGCTAGAAGAGTGAGGGGGGATATGGTGACAGTCTTTAAATTCCTTCATGGTTATGATAGAGTGGATAGGGATCGATATTTTGATATGGCTGGCTCTAGAACTAGAGGTCATAGTTTGAAGCTTCGTAAGAAAACTTCTTTGCAGGATGTAAGGAAATACTTTTTCAGTGTAAGAGTAGTTGATAATTGGAATTGGCTAAGCGAGGAGGTAGTTAATGCTATCTCAATCCATAGTTTTAAGGACAGGTATGATAAGTATCACTAAGTATAAAATGGAACCGATGAGGAGACGGGAAGATACGAGCTTTGGGATCTTTCCCGTAAACACAATTAGGTAATCACAATTAGGTAATCACACACACACACACTGGAAACAAGCAAATGTAATACCTATCTTCAAAAAGGGAAGGAGGGATACGGCTCTGAACTATAGACCAGTTTCCTTGACCAGCATAGTTTGCAAAGTTATGGAGAAACTACTAAGGAAACATATCTCTCTTCACTTGGAATCCTTCAACTTTTTGTCAGTGAGGCAACATGGCTTCAGAGAAGGTAGATCAACAGTAACAAACTTATTAGAATTTTATGATGAGGTAAGCCAAATCTTACAGGAAAGAGAGGGCTGGGCAGATTGCATATTCCTAGACTTCCAGAAAGCGTTTGACACTGTTCCACATGGGAGACTTATTAGGAAGCTGCAATCAATGGCTAGAATAGGTGGAAATGTTTTGGAATGGATAAAAACTTACTTAGAAGGAAGGGAACAGAGGGTTAGAGCAAGACACTCAGTGTCTGAATGGAGAAGAGTTAGTAGTGGAGTTCCACAGGGTTCAGTTTTAGGGCCACTTTTGTTCCTTGTATGTGTAAATGACCTACCAGAGTCTGTAAATTCATTCATGAATATGTTTGCAGATGATGCAAAGATTGTGAAGAAAGTAAAAAACGAGAACAATGGTAGAGAACTTCAGGAGGATCTAAATAATCTGCATGAGTGGTCAGAAAAGTGGCTAATGAAATTCAATACTTCAAAATGTAAGGTAATGAGAATGGGTACAAGTGCAAGAAGGCCCAAGCTTGACTACTCGGTGGCTGGAGTGCAACTTCAAGAGACAGAAAATGAGAGAGATCTAGGAGTAAACATACTGGCAGATTTGTCTCCAGAAATACATATAAATGGCATAGTAAGGGCAGCATATGCATTCTTATCAAATGTAAGGGTAGCCTTCAGGCACATGGACAAGGAAATGTTCAGAAATATTTATGTAACCTATGTGAGGCCAAAACTCGAATATGCAGCCCCCTTTTGGAATCCGCACTTGAAAAAGCACATAGCTAAGCTTGAAAAAGTTCAAAGACATGCCACGAAACTGGTGCCTGAAATACGCAATCTCAGTTATGATGAGAGGCTGAGGGAATTAGACTTACCATCCCTCGAAGCTAGAAGAGTGAGGGGGGATATGGTGACAGTCTTTAAATTCCTTCATGGTTATGATAGAGTGGATAGGGATCGATATTTTGATATGGCTGGCTCTAGAACTAGAGGTCATAGTTTGAAGCTTCGTAAGAAAACTTCTTTGCAGGATGTAAGGAACTACTTTTTCAGTGTAAGAGTAGTTGATAATTGGAATTGGCTAAGCGAGGAGGTAGTTAATGCTATCTCAATCCATAGTTTTAAGGACAGGTATGATAAGTATCACTAAGTATTAAATGGAACCGATGAGGAGACGGGAAGATTCGAGCTTTGGGCTCTTTCCCGTAAACACAATTAGGTAGTCACACAGGAGGATCTAAATAATCTGCATGAGTGGTCAGAAAAGTGGCTAATGAAATTCAATACTTCAAAATGTAAGGTAATGAGAATGGGTACAAGTGCAAGAAGGCCCAAGCTTGACTACTCGGTGGCTGGAGTACAACTTCACGAGACAGAAAATGAGAGATCTAGGAGTAAACATACTGGCAGATTTGTCTCCAGAAATACATATAAATGGCATAGTAAGGGTAGCATATGCATTCTTATCAAATGTAAGGGTAGCCTTCAGGCACATGGACTAGGAAATGTTCAGAAATATTTATGCAACCTATGTGAGGCCAAAACTCGAATATGCAGCCCCCTTTTGGAATCCGCACTTGAAAAAGCACATAGCTAAGCTTGAAAAAGTTCAAAGACATGCCACGAAACTGGTGCCTGAAATACGCAATCTCAGTTATGATGAGAGGCTGGGGGAATTAGACTTACCATCACTCGAAGCTAGAAGAGTGAGGGGGGATATGGTGACAGTCTTTAAATTCCTTCATGGTTATGATAGAGTGGATAGGGATCGATATTTTGATATGGCTGGCTCTAGAACTAGAGGTCATAGTTTGAAGCTTCGTAAGAAAACTTCTTTGCAGGATGTAAGGAAATACTTTTTCAGTGTAAGAGTAGTTGATAATTGGAATTGGCTAAGCGAGGAGGTAGTTAATGTTATCTCAATCCATAGTTTTAAGGACAGGTATGAGAAGTTTCACTAAGTCTAAAATGGAACCGATGAGGAGACGGGAAGATACGAGCTTTGGGCTCTTTCCCGTAGACACAATTAGGTAATCTCAATTAGGTAATCACACACACACACACACACACACACACACACACACACACACACACACACCCATACATATATATATATATATATATATATATATATATATATATATATATATATATATATATATATATATATATATATATATATATATATATATATATATATATATATATATAAAGTTACTAAATGTTTAACGATTACTTATTCTAAATGGTACAGACGTTTAATAGTGAAAGAATATGCTTCCAGAATCAATAAAATATAACTGGTGACAATACATATGATCGAACACAACAACAATAACTTCACCTCAAAAGCTATCCAGAAACAATTTTTTTTTTCCTAAACCAAAAAAGATCATCTTATTTTTTGCCAGTGCTGAGAATAATTCCAGATCTCAAAGAGCATGACCAATAGTAAAATATCAAAATATTAAAATATCAAAATAATCAAAATATCAAAATAATCAACATATCTCACCTTACATTCTTCTGCTTTCTCGCCCTCCATCTCCTCCTCACAATCATCGTCCTCCTCTTCTTCTTCTTCCTCTTCATCTTCTTCTTCCTCATCTTCGTCCTCTCCATCTCCATCCTCTTCATTCTCGTCGTCATCATCTTCGTCTTCGTCGTCATCATCTTCGTCTTCATCGTCATCATCATCATCATCGTCGTCGTCGTCGTCGTCATCGTCATCATCATCATCATCATCATCACTTTCTTCACTGCTACTGCTACTACTGCTGCTACTGCTGACGCTACTATCGCTATCGTCGTTGAATTCCAGGGAGTCGTTGTATATTCTGTACATGGTCCCATTAATGACCTCCCATGACTCGTTGCCGGGGAAGCTCAGGTCATCTGCTTCCAGTGAATAATATTCTCTTCCTTCATTGCTGTTGTTATCATAATCTTCCACAGAGTCACTATCTTCTTCATCAGATTCACTACTGCTGGAAGATTCACTGCTGCTGGAAGATTCACTGGACGTTTCATTGCTATGATTACTCACATCCCATTCCTCAGTCTCATTTTCGTCATCATCATTTGTTGAAACTCTCTCAGTTGAAGAGGTATTTGTGTCTGTGGCGTTTATGAGTGTTGCTGGAATGGTAACTGCAACCACCCTCAGTTTGCTACCTATGGTTTGCGAATGGAACACTACTTCATCTTCCACTGGTACAGACGTTACCACAACTGTAGGTGGCTTATATACAGCGGATGTCGTAGCAGTGGTGCTAGAAGCAGTAGTAGATTCAGTAGTTACAGAAGTAGAAGTGAACGCTGTAGTAGTAGAAGGAATACTAATACTCACAGTTGTGTCAACAGATATTGATGAAGGGCCAGTTGTATCACTCTCCAATGCAACAGTGATGGGAGTAGTTTGTTCAGGAGCACTAGCAATGGGATGGTTAGTAATCATAGGGGTCGTTGTTTGGAAAATTGCACCTAACTTACTATTGCTCTGTGCTCCATTGCTTGTTCCACTTTCAGTTTCGTCAGTACTTTCAGTGAGAGTCCGTGGTCTTTTTGTGTCATTCACTGTTCCGTTTAATGCTATCACTGGATTTTCTGTTTGGGATTGACTGTTAGAGCTGATAGACGATAAAGGTGATGTTGATTCCAGAATTTTGACAAGCTTACTGATTATCGGTGGTTCGGTATGGCTCGCCACTCCATCAAAGCTTGAACCTGAGGATGGACCTGCTAAGGGTTCAGTAAGGGAGGGCAATGTGTTAATTTCTTCCTTCTCTGTTGTTAATACAATACTTTTTGATGAGCTTGATCCACTAAGTTCAGATACAGACTCAACAAAAGTTTGCTCTGTCAAAAGAAAATCTAACAAAGGAATGTGTGTCGAAGGGGCTTCCTCAGATGTTACTATTGTTGTGTAATAACCAGAATTGTCGTCATTATAAAGTGGAGGTTCTGTGAAGGAGTCATTACTCATTGGCGTTGTGTCGGAATCGAGTCCATCCATATCAGTTACAATGGACATAACAGTTGTCATACCCTCATCAACGTAATCATATGCCCCTGTTAAACTGTCTGATTTTGTGTCACTGTACTCTCTAGTTATACTTTCTTTCTGGGACTCCAACAATTCTAACTCCAAAAGATCAGATGCCTCACTTCCATAACGGATCTCAGGGGGAAGCGTACTACTTCTCTCTGGATGATGAATTAGAGCAGGAGGTCGTGAGTCGACCAGAGGGCTGTAGAAATGTCTGTTATCTCGAAGAGAACTTATAACATCCCCATGTCCAATAACGTTTCTGGATCGAGGTGTTGTGCTGTTAGATTCATATTCGTCAGGAGGTTCAGTTCCAGGAGATGACTGTAGAGGCTCCTTTACAGTCACCTGGAAACCCATACTGTCAGCTGGAAAATCCTGCCCAGGAATAGCTGTGTGATTCACCATAACAGGTAACGCCACCAAAAGATTAATCTGTAGTATGTATATGTTCATAAAACCGAAGAATCCCAGGAGAACAAGGACGTGCCTGGAGGCCATCCGAGGAGTACTTGTGATCTCCCCGCTGCAGGAGACGCCATGGCCACACCCCCCACCCCCTTCCACACTCACATCATCTCTACAGTCTGAAATCAAAGAAAATAAGAAACGATTTGAGAACAAGCATTGCTTCCGTGGATGTGGTTAAAAACTGCTCCACTGTACTGAAGGACATGAGTTCGAGTACCGAAGCATCGATTAGTCATGTCAAGGACAAAGAATGGAGAGTAGTGGTGTCTCTCATCTACTAGCTCTAAAACTCTGCAGATATTATGAATACATAAATGGATGAACACAGCCACGAGAACAAGCATGCATATACATGTGCTGATACACACACACACACACACCCACCCACCCACACACACACACACACACACACACACACACACACACACACACACAAATATACACCTGTCAACAGTACTGAATTAAGTTGCCAAGTAGTACAGCTGTCTTATTTTCTTCATTTTTTTTCTTTTCTTTTAGCTTTCTCTTTTACTATTTTTTTTTATTTTGTATATATATTGAGTTAAATGTAAAGTCTAATCCCGTGATAACATATCTTGGTTAGCAAGTGAGTTTATCAGTTAGGAAGAATATATAGCAGAAACAGGTGGGTGCCTCCTCAGACACAAATTTGAATTTTCCTTCAGGTTTGACTTTTGTTTTGTTGCATTTTTTTCTTTTTCTTTTTATCCTTAAATTACAATAGTCAAATTTTTAAGTTAAGATGTGTGTTACCAGAAAAGAGATAAATTGAGTCACTAAATAGCACTTATATGGAGATATAAAAATTCTGTGTGAAGCTTAAATAAAAGTTTTTCTCTCTCTTTTTTTTCTCTTTCTCTTCTTCTTTCTATATTCTGTGAGAGGGAGAACATAAAAATGAGGCCATCTCTATCCCAAACATCTCCCACCCATGAGTCGGGAGGAGGGGTAGCCATTAGAAGACTTAAACAGATAATCAAGAATTTAGAGGCAATGGTTATAAGCCTTGATGAAAATATTCGGAATATGGATGGAGAAATGAAAGAGAATGAAACACTCAGAGAGGAAATAAGATCTTTGGAAGAAGCAAATAAAGCACAAGGGCAGGAGAGAAAGGGACTGAAGGGGATAAGAGTCAACTAGAAACTAGAATTTCTAAACAAGAAGATAAAAACAAACAGCTGAATGACAACCTAAAGGAATTAGATGTTAGTTCACTGCTCTCTTCTGAGATAGACGAGATTGCTGCTTGGAATGTCCAGATTAAGGAAAACATTGAACAGTTCAGAAAAGAGTTCTAGGAGCTGAATATGGAAAATGATGCCATGAAAACTTCCTTTGCTGATGCACTAAAGGGAAATGTGGCACTAAAAGAGGCTGTAAAGGTGGTGGCACTGGAAAACATACAAACAGTTGACTATAAAGAGACAGTAATCGAAAAAATGAAAGACGTTGTGATGGAAAGGGCAAACCCACTCATCAAACAGGCACTTGATAAGGAGAAGACAGTGGTAATCTCAGGCATAAGCGAATCCCAGGAGCCAACATGGCAGGGGAGACTTGAAGAAAATAAAGCTAGGGTTGTAGACCTCATAAGAAAGCTTGGAGTAGTTTGTGGTCCTGAGGATATTGTAAACATACACCAACTAGGTAAATATTCGAGGGAAGGAAAGCTGAGACAAACAAAAGTAACCTTTGAGAGAGGGGAAACATGTAGGGAAATATTGTTGGAAAAAAAAAGTCTAAAAGGCCTTCAAGAATTCAAAGAAGTGTTCATTAGACGATACAGAAAACAGGAAGAGATGGGAAATATAAAAAACTTGTTGCAAGAGACAAGAAGGTTAAATGAAGAAAGAAATGAAGAAGAGAAGAAAAATTTTCATTTCAGAGTTCTTCCAGACAAAGGGGAGATAAAGAAGATAATGACAGAAGATCAGGGGATGGGGCCTCATGAAGATTGTTATACACAAATGCTGATGGATTAGCTGGTAAGGTGGTAGAATTAAAAGATAGGATTCACAACAGTAAGGCAGATATAGTAGCAATTACAGAGACTAAGTTGAGTGAGGACATAAACAGTGTCACAGTTTTTCCTAAGGGCTTCAGAATACTAAGGGTTGAAAGATCTGAGAGGACTGGTGGAGGGATAGCACTGCTCATAAGTGAAAGGATTCAAGTTGCAGAAATAAACTTGGCTATAGAAAGTGAGTTCAAGAAATTTCTTGTTGCTCGTAAGAGAGCATTATAATAACTGTTGTATATAACCCACCAAGGAACCAGAATAGGCTTGAAGTTTATGAGGAAAGTCATATAGGTACTACTGAAGTCATAAACTCAGTTGTTAACATGGCACGGGAAAAAAATGTAGGATTTTGATTATGGGAGATTATAATCATAAAGAGATAGATTGGATAAATCTTGACCCACACAGTGGTGAGGACTCATTCGGGGCAAGATTCCTAGATTGCGTACAAGGGAATTTCCTACACCAACATGTTATGGAACCAACGAGGGCCAGGGGTGGGGATGAGCCATCACTACTTGATCTAGTATTCACAGATAATGTGTTGGATATTGAAAAAAATGAGTATGAACCACCAATTGGAAAGAGTGACCACTGTGTGTTGTTGATGGAGTATATCATTGAAGATATTCTTCCTGAGAGTAGAGGCACTGATGACATGAGGAGGAACTATCCGAAAGGAGATTACATCAAAATGAATGAGCTTTTTGCAGTTATTGACTGGAAAACCTTATTTTACAACAAATCTGTACAAGAAATGTATGACATCTTTTGTGAGAAATATGGGAAGATAGTAGATTGCTGCATACCTGTCACCAAAGTAGGTGTAATTCATGCCAGAGAGAAATGGTTCGATAATGGGTGTAAAAGAGCTAAGGTGTGGAGAGACAAATGCTGGAAAAGGTATAGGAGGAGAAAAAACATAAATGCCTGGCAAACCTACAAAAGAGCAAGAAATGACTACCTAAGTAAAAGGAGAGAGGCAGAGAGAGACTATGAGAGGGACATCACCAGGAAGGCTAAAGAAAATCCCAAGCTTTTCCACAGCTTTATCAGAGGAAAACTGAAGGTAAAAGAACAGGTTTTAAGGCTAAAGAGAGCGGATGGGAGCATCACTGAGACGGATGAAGAGATCTGCAAAGAATTGAACAAGGAGTTTCAGTCAGTATTTACAGTAGAAAATACCCCACCCCCTCAGATTGTAGAGATAGAAGCTCAAGGGCCGGTATTAGAGAACATCAACCTTACAGCCACAGAGGTATGCAAAGCGCTGATGGATTTAGATGTCCATAAAGTTACAGGTCCTGATGACATATCCCCTCATGTGCTTAAAAAATGCGCAAACTCAATATCAGTGGCACTAAGTATCATATTTAAAAAGTCACTGGAGTCAGGGGAGATTCCAAGATGCTGGAAACAAGCAAATGTGATACCTATCTTCAAAAAGGGAAGGAGGGATACGGCTCTGAACTATAGACCAGTTTCCTTGACCAACATAGTTTGCAAAGTTATGGAGAAACTACTAAGGAAACATATCTCTCTTCACTTGGAATCCTTCAACTTTTTGTCAGTGAGGCAACATGGCTCCAGAGAAGGTAGATCAACAGTAACAAACTTATTAGAATTTTATGATGAGGTAAGCCGAATCTTACAGGAAAGAGAGGGCTGGGCAGATTGCATATTCCTAGACTTCCAGAAAGCGTTTGACACTGTCCCACATGGGAGACTTATTAGGAAGCTGCAATCAATGGCTAGAATAGGTGGAAATGTTTTGGAATGGATAAAAACTTACTTAGAAGGAAGGGAACAGAGGGTTAGAGCAAGACACTCAGTGTCTGAATGGAGAAGAGTTAGTAGTGGAGTTCCACAGGGTTCAGTTTTAGGGCCACTTTTGTTCCTTGTATATGTAAATGACCTACCAGAGTCTGTAAATTCTTTCATGAA
>JAXCGZ010009450.1:255000-257345 GCA_037179515.1 Halocaridina rubra | reverse complement strand
CATGGAAATGCAGCACCTACTAGTATACCGACGTGAAGGCCTTGAGATGTCAGAAGCTGAGACGAGGGTGTATTTGGGAGGGGGAATTGAAGCTGTAGGCTTAAAGTAGAGGGGAAAGAACAAGAAAAACAGGAAAATAATCCATACAGACTTAGGAAGAATCTTACCTCTTTAAAAGGAAGGGAACTGAGTACTTTCTCCCTACCTAGCGGTTTAGTATTGTGCTTGGGTGCGGAGGTGGTTTTAGTTGTATCGGGTACCGTCTAGTCTTTTACGAGAGGCTTCTCTACGGAAAGTACGTCGTCATTGGTTGCTCTCAGGTAGTTTCTATACACAGGCCTTCTGCAGTAACTACGAAATTTACGAATGAGCGTTTGTATGGGTTCAGCGAGGCACGCATAAACTACTTTTGGAGTGTGAGTTAACAAAGGATTGGGTGATGCCAAAGTTATACTACATATAATTTGAAACTGAGCAGCTCTGAAAAAATAGTTACAAAATATACTTGAACTTGTTCTACTGGTTTGAATTATGCAATATTTTTTCCTTAAAACTTATAAAGAAGTTATGTGCTCATGACTTTTGAAAGGAAAGATCTTATGCTTGTACTTGGTAAGTGGGTTAATGAATCATTTTGACTTGTACACATATAGCGAAAATATACCGTTCGAGTAGTCTACTACACAAATGCTTTGTAGCTCCTCAATGGGCGTGGCTCGGAGTCCGCTTAACGTGGAGCCAGCATAAGCCAATGAAAACACCTTAAATTGATTGGAGCAGTCAGTATATGAACAAATATTCATCTAAACCGCTTATGCTGACTTGAATTCTTCTGAAGTTTTCTTACGTATTGCACTTACTCTACATCGTATGAAAGTTTGACAGCAATGACTGATATAGTTTTCATGTTGAATTATCTCATTGTTGATTTCCTAGCATCCATTTTACATTAGTACTGCATGCATGCGTGTTACATATACTTATCGCTGATATGTAGATCAGAGTCTGTTATATATATATATATATATATATATATATATATATATATATATATATATATATATATATATATATATATATATATATTGTGTGTGTGTGTGCGTGTGTGTGTGTGTGTGTGTGTGTGTGTGTGTGTGTGTAATTACCTAATTGTGATTACCTAATTGTGTTTACGGGAAAGAGCCCAAAGCTCGTATCTTCCCGTCTCCTGATCGCTTCCATTTTAGACTTAGTGATACTTATCATACCTGCCCTTAAAACTATGGATTGAGATAGCATTAACTACCTCCTCGCTTAGCCAATTCCAATTATCAACTACTCTTACACTGAAAAAGTATTTCCTTACATCCTGCAAAGAAGTTTTCTTACGAAGCTTCAAACTATGACCTCTAGTTCTAGAGCCAGCCATATCAAAATATCGATCCCTATCCACTCTATCATAAACATGAAGGAATTTAAAGACTGTCACCATATCCCCCCTCACTCTTCTAGCTTCGAGTGATGGTAAGTCTAATTCCCTCAGCCTCTCATCATAACTGAGATTGCGTATTTCTGGCACCAGTTTCGTGGCATGTCTTTGAACTTTTTCAAGCTTAGCTATGTGCTTTTTCAAGTGCGGATTCCAGAAGGGGGCTGCATATTCGAGTTTTGGCCTCACATAGGTTACATAAATATTTCTGAACATTTCCTTGTCCATGTGCCTGAAGGCTACCCTTACATTTGATAAGAATGCATATGCTGCCCTTACTATGCCATTTATATGTATTTCTGGAGACAAATCTGCCAGTATGTTTACTCCTAGATCTCTCTCATTTTCTGTCTCTTGAAGTTGTACTCCAGCCACCGAGTAGTCAAGCTTGGGCCTTCTTGCACTTGTACCCATTCTCATTACCTTACATTTTGAAGTATTGAATTTCATTAACCACTTTTCTGACCACTCATGCAGCTTATTTAGATCCTCCTGAAGTTCTCTACCATTGTTCTCGTTTTTTACTTTCTTCACAATCTTTGCATCATCTGCAAACATATTCATGAATGAATTTACAGACTCTGGTAGGTCATTTACATATACAAGGAACAAAAGTGGCCCTAAAACTGAACCCTGTGGAACTCCACTACTAACTCTTCTCCATTCAGACACTGGGTGTCTTACTCTAACCCTCTGATCCCTTCCTTCTAAGTAAGTTTTTATCCATTCCAAAACATTTCTACCTATTCTAGCCATTGATTGCAGCTTCCTAATAAGTCTCCCATGTGGAACAGTGTCAAATGCTTTCTGGAAGTCTAGGAATATGCAATCTGCCCAGCCCTCTCTTTCCTGTAAGATTTGGCTTACCTCATCATAA
>JAXCGZ010009450.1:232500-245000 GCA_037179515.1 Halocaridina rubra | reverse complement strand
TTTTTGAGTATAGGAATGATTGAGTCTAATTTATAATTAATTTATATCATATTTCCAAAAAAGTTAATGAACTTTTGAAAAGAAAAAGGAATTATAATATTATTCACTCTCTTCTGTTTTCTTCTCATAGCACTACTTTAATTTGCTTTATTTTTGTCATATAAATTGTTGCTCTATAATGTGTGTGTGTTTTCTTGGTTTTACTTTATATTGCTTCTCTCCTTCAAACATTTGCTTTTTGTGTTTCTATTCGTTTTGTATTTTGTATTTTTAAATGTTTGCGTTATTTTAGTCATATTTCAGTTCTCAGAGAGAGAGAGAGAGAGAGAGAGAGAGAGAGGAGAGAGAGAGAGAGAGAGAGAGAGAGAGAGAGAGAGAGAGAGAGAGAGAGAGAGAACAAACAAACAAACATTTATTTCCATTTTTGTACAACGGCTATTGTTATACAATTTAACAGTAACTTATAAGTAGACATGTAATTGAACTAATAAGTAATATGATAATACATACAGTTAGAATAAATATAGCATTCCTAGAAAATAATAATACTGTAATAAAAATATTAACAATCATGTTAATAATAAAGTAGTAATAATACACTCGATACAGGATCGTTATTATCGGCATCATCACCATATTTGTTTTCCTTACAATGAGAATAATTAGTTCTTAACTTAGAGAACAAAGAAGACGATATCTGTTTACATATAGAGAGATTACTGTTAAAGGAAATTGCATTAAATCATTAAGTTTAATTAATGTATGAGCAGCGACTATTTGTCCAAAAGAAAACAATATAGTTTGCCTTTGAAATCTGCGAAGGAGGATGAATTTTTAAGATGCTCTGGAATATTGTTCCAGAGAGATTTATTTTATTTTATTTTATTTTATTAATTCATTGCGAGAGAGAGAGAGAGAGAGAGAGAGAGAGAGAGAGAGAGAGAGAGAGAGAGAGAGAGAGAGAGAGAGAGAGAGAGAGAGAGAGAATCCTTTTTTTTTATCCATGTTCCATTAGCTTTGCAAGTAAAATAAATATACTACTCGACAGCAGACTGTCATGAAATCAAAGACAGGTAGGTATCGTCGAGGGGCTTATAGAAAAAAATGATAAAAACATCATTACTTTCGAGAAGAAGCTTATCCGAAGGGACTAGCAAAACTCCCTTCCACGGAAAGTGGGAAAATATAAAGTCATACGGTCTTTTTTCCTTGACAGTTTTATTTTTCATAATTTCATTTCTCTTGTATTCCTGCATTATATATATATATATATATATATATATATATATATATATATATATATATATATATATATGTATGTATATATTTTTTTTTTCTAAAGTATCTGATCTGTATTTTTTACTGTATTTTGTTGGTAAGTATCTGAAACACATGCTCTAAAATGCCTTCAACGCAATAATTTCATCTCACTTTTATTTTCCTTAAAGATTTTTAGATGACATTATTGTAACTATAAGGCTTCGCCCTGCAAATCTTCTTTGAATGACCTGCTTCACCTATTAAAGCGTTAAATAAGTATGCTGATTATACTAATGATATTCGCTGTCGCTGGAATGACGATTCCGCAAGTGGACTTGCTTGGGGTGACTATCTTTTAGGTGACTCGTATATTCCATTCCGTTTATATCAGTATATTCTCAAATCACGCCCCACCTCCTCATTACACGGACTTTTTTGTTCATAAACGAACATGGCAATGGCTGAGAAAACTGTATGGGTAAATACATTTATGATAAGTTTGACTGTATAAGCAATAATTTGACAAAATTTTACCTTGATATCCAATGATGTACGTAATTCACACCTTTGTCAAATGCACATTGTTTACTTTTAAGTACTTATTTGTCTAAATGCTAATTACCACTTATGCATGTATAGTCGTGTGCGCTGTATTTTTTAACGTAGTTTTTGTGTTATGTCATTAAATTAATGCTTGGCGACACTTCGGTGGTATAGAGTCGTTTCTACAATATGATTCGCATAGCATCACTTTGGCCATTCCTATTCGGGATAAGAAGAAGAATGTAGTGGCATTCCTCATGTGATAACCCATCTTAATTGAGCAAGCTTACTGAATACATCATTAGATGTTTGGAGTTAGTTATGGAATAGTAATTTCACAGGCCTGGGCATCTATAAGGGCAAATATATGCCTTTCGCAGACCTGCTTTTAGAAAATAGTCTCTTTAGCCTCAACACGCATACATACGCACGCACAAGGGAAGTGAACTCTACTTAATTTTCACTGTTCAGCTCGCAAAAGCAGAAGTAACACTTAGACCGAAATTGAGCAAGTAATTATGTGTCAAATATCCCTCTTGACTTGGCTCATTGCGTATGTTGTTTCACCATTTCCGTGTTATTATTACTCGTGTCATCTATCGCACATCATCTGCTGCTATTATCCCTCATCATCTGCAATCATTATTAGTGTCATTAACTTTCTTTTTAATTCTTCGATATATCTCGTAATTACCTGTAAAATATAGATAATTCTGACCTCCTGATACTTCTTTTTCAGGTTTAAAAATCTCTGAAAAAGACTATATGATTAAAGCGATTCCCTCATGAGCTTATGTATAAGTAGGCGAAGTCATTCCATTCAGGATCGGTAGTTATATTCTAATTCTCTTTGAAAACTGCTTTTTTTTTTCTTTCAATTTGACAAGTTACGCATCAGTCGATTTAACTAATATGCTGAAGCTCCCCAGTATTGTAGTTAGGAAATTATATGGGAATACTTAGGTAACTTGTAGAACATTTTTTATTTAATTTAAAGCTGTTACTGATTTATATATGCTTTTATTTAATTATTTATTTATATTATCAATTATCTATGATTACCAGCATAGTAATACCGCTGTTATGAAGTTGGATTTGAAAGACGATACTAGCAGGTGAATGCTATTCCTAATATTTGAGTGCTTGAGAAGCACCAGGCACCGTTAGCAATAATAATAATAATAATAATAATAATAATAATAATAATAATAATAATAATAATAATAATGATAATAATAATAATAATAATAATAATAATAATAATAATAATAATAATAATAATAATGACATAGAGGTTTTAGCTATCTCATCTAATGACACCACTTCGTAGGATGATTGCCTCCTTACGTTGTATACTTATAATTATGGTAGCGTGGTTGGTGAAAGACATCTTCTTATTCATAGTTTATTCTTATTTTAACATCTATGTACTCAGAGCTCCTATTACTTCAGTTCCTGTCACGACTAATCCCTGAGTCCTACCCCCAAGCGGGGGAGGCTAACTCAGCTGTACTGTGTTAGCTCTGCTGCTGGCAAGGCCCGGTCTCTAACTCAACTCCCTCTGCCTTGGGTGGTTCTTGAAATACCCTGAGGGGAAGGCGTGGCTTGACATCCAACTTGGCAAATCAACTCCAGGTTCGAAGTGGATTCCCGCCTATTTAGGGGAGGGGCTAATCCAACGAGCCTATTGCAAAGGAGTGGGTGGTAATAGCCTATTGCCATTGGGTATCTCCCCCGGGCTTGTACTTCACATTTAGGACAAGGGTTTCTGTGTGGTATGGGGAATAAAGGACTGGTTTACATCTCTCACCCTCTTGAGCTATGAAATACGCCAGATGCCAAGTCTCACGGGACCCGCTATATATCTTCGTGACACATCTTAATCGTAGGCCTCGTCCTATCACACTCTGGAGAGTGTGTTCAACGTCACCTTTGACCCTAGCCCAAAAGTCCTACGACATCCCTCCCCACCACACTGAAATATCTCTTATTTCAGTTTCATCATCCTAACTAACATTTGTTTACAATAAAAACGGGGCCGAATTATTTAAGTTATCATCTAAGAAATCCTATTTCTATGAACCCTATACAAATTACACAAACATAACATATATATAGTACTTCTACAGACAACTAGAGCATGCAGGGTCTATTTCCTTGTTGGAAATCTGAAATACAAACATATTCTTATATTTAAACAACATAATTCCAGTGTGAAACTAATATTAAACATTAATTAAGATCAAAAAGTCAGTTTAAATCAAAACATTAATTCATCTACTTCTCTCGTTTCTTTAAAAGACAAAATTGAGTTAATTACAGTAGGATTATGACTCATTTAGAACATTAGCAAACAATTAAGTAGGGTATTAGCATGTATAAACATGTAAAATGCAATAGACTATAACATCAACAGTAATTATAAGAGACCTTACCTTCATAAATTCTATTCCTATCATTATTAGGGGCATTGACTTGTCTTAAAATTAAGCCTTAAAAACTACTCCTGAAACAAAACATGTTTGACTGTGTGTAAAGTCAAAATATTTATCGTCTTTATATGCAATTACTATTCAGAGACCACTTAACATAAAAACTTAATGAATCTAAAGATTAAATCATAATTCAAATAATAATAATGCTAAAACAAAACACTAATATTATTTAAGCAGAAAATAACTTATTAATCTTAGTTCAAATCATACACTTTATCAATGGCACTTACTCAACACTATATTTAAGGGAGACTCTGAGTTTTCGCTTAAAATTATCTTAAAGCTAGCAAAACAAAAAAAATAAACATAAAAATAAAAATATTTTGTCTCCTTTTTTAGCACAACAGACGGTGGGGACATTTTCTTTCCCATTTTTTTTTTCAGTTCTAATACGGAGGTAATTTTAATTAACCAATAAGGGATTTTTTTAAATACCCTTCTTTCTCTCTTCACTAAAGTTTGGACATGTATAGGGATTATTTTTCTTTCTCATTTACGTGGCTTCTAAAGGTATTATTAAAATATTCTAAAATATTTCTGCGTTTCTTTTCCTCTCTTTTTACTACAGTTATGACACGTATGGGGATCTCCTTGTTTCTGGGATTTCATCAAGATTACCTGGGTTTTTAAAGTAGTTTAAAACTTTTATTCTTTTAGGACTGTCCTCCCTGTCTTAGGACGACTTTCGTTTTCTCTGTCCCTTACTCATGAATTCTTGCTAGGTGCGATTCCACGGTTTCCCTCGGGGATTCTTTCGCTTTCACTCCCCCGCCGTCCTCGCTGCAGGCCCAGGTTTGTTGCCATATCTCCGTTACTCGGTTAGGCAAAACAAAAAGGACAAGGACTGGGCCCATCCCGCTAATCCTTCCAGCCCGGCTTCCTCGTCCCGCCCTCGGCCGATCTTGACTAAGACCACCACGCAGGAGACCTGCAACGTCACAGCGTTTCTCTTCCTGTACGGTCCTCCACACGTACCTTCGAAGTAGATCGCGGGATGAAAGTTTGAACCTATGTCACTACTACAGTTACAAGAAAGGTTCCCTATGACTTCTGGGTACCAACAATGGCCATACGTTGGTAATCGAGGCTATACTTTGCCTCCCCTGCAACTGCAAGTGATTGCAATCTCTATTCAATGGGCACTAGGGACTTGTCTGACGGACAAAATCTAAAGACTTTTAGAACTTGCAGGTCGGGGCTGCCTAGGAATAGGGTGGTAATGGAAGGTATGTGTCTACACAACTAGATTATTATTCCAAGATACTTAGGACTTAGCAACTGCTACATAGCATTACTCTACTATAAATGTCAAAAAGAACAATCATTAAATGCTGAGAAAAGCCACTAAAGAAACATTCTTATTAGCGGTGGCTACAGTAACATCAAGTATGGATTCAGATAAAAGATACAAATCATCAAGTTACTGCTGATTTCATTTCAAAAATAATAATTAGCAACAGGCCATTGAGAGATAGCAACAATATCAGTCATCATAATAACATTACTAATAATCATGATCAAAAAATAAGAATAATAAACAATAAAAATAAATGTACTAAATCAGAAATATCAATATATATACAATGGAGACTGGCATTCAGAAGTAAGAACAGAGTTCTATACTTATACTTCCTAGTAATGCTCATTCTAACACAGTCTCTTTTACTATTTAAATTCCTGCCGTCATAATCAATGTATATATATATAGCATAAGTGGCAACTCGCTGGCTCCACAATTTGTCAATGGGAGTTCTATCTATTCTCTAAACAGTTGCGGCATGTGGCACAAACATTTATGCAAATGGCGGTACTACCGATGTCTTATCAGTATTTATGCAATAACAGCATGCAACAATCTATTGACTGAAATAAAATGTAGGCACAATTATCGCCTAGCTTCGCTGGAAAAAACACACAAAAAAATCAAAGACGGCTACATTCTTTTAGCATTGAACGGAGCCTCTGTCAGGCTCAGAGTCGAGTGAAAGGTAGGAGAGAGAGAGAGAGAGAGAGAGAGAGAGAGAGGGAGAGAGAGAGAGAGAGAGAGAGAGAGAGAGAGAGAGAGAGAGAGAGAGGCTAGGCGACCGTGAAATACGTTGCGGTTTCCACTCACAAGTCAGCTGAGATGGGCCTCTGCCTTTTACTTGTACTGAAAATAAAAAATTGTCGCAGAGTAGCTCTAATAATAAAATAAATAAACAATTGAACGTGAACAAACGTTAGCAATGACTATCGATAGAGTCTTACGTTTATTGTCAGCGGCTGTTCTCATTCCCTCATTAACAAAACAAAAGCAAAAAGAACTTAGTGTACAACTGCAGAACTGTCGAAGCATAAATCCATTCCTTTCTGTTTAATCTTGATAAGGACTTTACTGTAACAGCATACACATCCTTGTCTATAATGACAATCTCTCTCTTTTCATGCTATAAATCAGAGGGTTAAGTCGAAGCACACACACTGATGAAATTAAAGCAAAAAAAACTAAAATCATATGTGACAGTATCCCTACTACTATCAACAAAAGTACAAATATCCTTTTCTTAACAACTTCTTAAAAAGGACTTAAGTGTCATTAATTTTAACTTTAAAACTCAGCAAATAATCTCTAATAATCTCAATTATCTTTAATTAGCCCGATTGTAATCTAAAATTCATGAAAATGCTAGGGATTAACCATGGTTATCTCTAGATAATCTTTTCAGAATCCTTTAAGTAAGATTTTAAAGATTTCTTCGATACAAAAAGAACTATAACAAAAACGGGTATCTCAGAATATAAAAAGTCTATCTCTGTGTATGCAATAATAAAAACAAAAAGTATATTTCATTATCAACAGTAAGGAATGCATTTTGCTTAAACTTCAAAATCTCGTACGGAGTTGTACATAAACAATTCAAACATAAAATATATATCTTCTTTTACTATCTCGAATTTGACTTATATCGGCTCTCTCAAATACGGGATACAGCTGTGTAACATTCTTGTTGTCATTTCGTGTCAGCTCTCACTCTTTCTTTATGACCAAGCCGAAATAATTTTGATAAAACATTATCATGGCTAAAACTCGCAAAGTTTTACTTTATCAATCTAACATATCTCTTCAGACAAATAATGTATATACTGCAGCTAGCAAAGAAAATAAAGAATCATTCATAGATTCACGTCCTTTATCACGTAACATCTATCTTGGAATCTCTCGGAAATCGAATAATAATCTCAATGGCGGAGTAGGGGACAAAACAAAAATAAAACAAACTCGGCATTTCAACCATATCTGTGCAGGTGGAGAATTACCTTCCCATCCATATCCCTCACTAGATATTGCAACAGCGCATCACCTCCCATAAATACACTCTGATATGGCATGCAGAAGGACCTGGCAGAGCAGGGGAACGATCCTCGCAGACTCCCCAATCATGCTTCCTAACGGTGCTTTCCGCGATTTCACCCCCTAGAGCAACCCCCCATTATACCCCCGGTCATTCATACTCATTCTCTGCCTCACTCGCTGCATCACTTACAAAACAATCGTCCCCTTTCTATAAAATTCCCTTTAATTTACAACGTTGGTTGTAAGAAGCGTAAGGGTGAAATCTCGGTTGGGCCGCACGGTCACAGACTTCCTCACCAGTCCTAGGTCCCATTCTAACGAACAAACAAACATTCTACTCCCTTGAAGCTACATTAGGGTGACACTGAAAAACCTTCCCTATTCTAGGACAGCACAAATTACTCTAATTTACTCTTACTTTCGCCTGCATAGCGCGAAATAAAAAAAGCTCATCTCTAAACAATATCACAAAACTTCTTATTCTTCAAAAATAAACTGCCACACACGTATCGTAATGTTAATCCCTTCGTCATAACAACATTAAAAAACAATCCGTCATTTATGTTTTTCTTTCGCTAAAACATTACTCCCGCGGATAAAAAAAACAAACAAAAAAGAAAGAACCTTGAAAACAGGCGCAATCTTAACACTCGATTTCTTACGCTTTAAGAAATTTATATAAAAATGATTTTACACGTACTTTAAAATATCAAAGCTCGGTACAATTACTACATATTCATAATAACGAGGTTGGGAGATCGAATGGTCACTTCCACATTCCTTTCTCGAAAACCACACGTGTTCTAAGTAAAACCTTAAAAGCAGATTCAAGTATATTACTCACTATAATTCTTACACTTAAGAAATTAATATACTGTAACAGTGATTTCACGTGCATTAAATTTTTCAATTAAAAATCGATACATTCGCGTTCTTAAAATTCAATCTAAGCATTAATACAAATAAATGGAACGCACTTCCAACACAAATTCTTTATATTACTCAAATTATAACAAAAATGGAGTTTATTACTGCTTATAGCTATTAGTACAAATTATCCATGTTAGTAATGGGTACAAAAATTCTACTTTTATCAACTTATTAGGCGCCACACCCCTTATAGGCGGGTTGGCTGAGTCAAAGCATAACTACAAGATAAAATGGCGGCGTCCACCGACCTCAATTTCTTTTACTAATTGTCCCATTACTCACTGGATACAGATCACAAGTACTTAGCTATTTTAAGGAGGTGGTCCTGAAAAACTTCATGGCAGAAGGCAAGGAAGGAGGGGGTTTTCCTCTCTGGGCGCTGGAGGTTCCCGTCCAATTCTCTATCTCTCGAGTAAAATCGACGAATCGCCATCTTCTTGGTCGGATCCGGCAACTTATACTTCTTGTAATGGGCATTTTCACTCAATGCCGCGGTCACACTTTGGCTCAGTGCGACGGTATCTTCCATAAATACTTTCGTTGATACTTTTACTGCTGGGGAGGGGCCTTGCCAATACGGAGGCGGGGGAGAGTGGCTGGATCTCATAATATGATACTGTAAGTGAAGGGGGAGCTCTGACTTTCTCGGCGTCACTCTCTCACTGCTGGTAAGCGTCTTGAAGTTTCTCCACTTGTACTTTTCTTCCATAGATGCTATATATTTTTTATACTTCTATTTTTTTTTTCTTCTTTCTCTTCGGTAAAGTGTCGGCGTGGATTGATCCCACTGCTGCCACCACTGACATAGAGGTTTTAGCTATCTCATCTAATGACACCACTTCGTAGGATGATTGCCTCCTTACGTTGTATACTTATAATTATGGTAGCGTGGTTGGTGAAAGACATCTTCTTATTCATAGTTTATTCTTATTTTAACATCTATGTACTCAGAGCTCCTATTACTACAGTTCCTGTCACGACTAATCCCTGAGTCCTACCCCCAAGCGGGGGAGGCTAACTCAGCTGTACTGTGTTAGCTCTGCTGCTGGCAAGGCCCGGTCTCTAACTCAACTCCCTCTGCCTTGGGTGGTTCTTGAAATACCCTGAGGGGAAGGCGTGGCTTGACATCCAACTTGGCAAATCAACTCCAGGTTCGAAGTGGATTCCCGCCTATTTAGGGGAGGGGCTAATCCAACGAGCCTATTGCAAAGGAGTGGGTGGTAATAGCCTATTGCCATTGGGTATCTCCCCCGGGCTTGTACTTCACATTTAGGACAAGGGTTTCTGTGTGGTATGGGGAATAAAGGACTGGTTTACATCTCTCACCCTCTTGAGCTATGAAATACGCCAGATGCTAAGTCTCACGGGACCCGCTATATATCTTCGTGACACATCTTAATCGTAGGCCTCGTCCTATCACACTCTGGAGAGTGTGTTCAACGTCACCTTTGACCCTAGCCCAAAAGTCCTACGACAATAATAATAATAATAATAATAATAATAATAATATTTATAATAATAATAATAATAATAATAATAATAATAATAATAATAATAATAATAATAATAATAATAATAATAATAATCATAATAACAACTTCATCCGTATATAAATATACCTGTTGGAGATATTGTTAAATATGGCAAGGGTCTTGGGACAATGGACTGCGCATTTATTGTTGAAGTATTCATACAATACAGTTGCAACCTCCAAAAGCCTCCGAGAATATAGGTATTCTTATATGTCTCTACATCTCCTATAGACTAGGCCTAAAGTAGTCATGATGGCTGACTGATGACTGTCAGAAATGACTGGGGGACTTAGTCTAGTCTCTCTGTAGCCTTGACCAGGAATCATTCTCTTTCTCTGACTGGACTAAGAATAGTACTTTATTCATACCTCCCACACCTCTGCAAAGCTTGCAATGGGATACAAAAAGGAGGCAAAGCTTGGCCTTCAATCAGGTAAATGTCCCAGATCATATGATGTGCAAATTATACGACATTAATAATAATAATGATAATAGTAATAATAATAATAATAATAATAATAATAATAATAATAATGATAATAATAATAATAATAATAATAATAATAATAATAATAATAATAATAATAATAATAATAATAATAATAATAATGAAAATAATAATAATAATTATAATAATAATAATAATAATAATAATAATAATAATAATAATAATAATAATAATAATAATAATAATATTTATGTAATTCAAAGTAGAAACCTAGTAAATAACGGCTGTCAGCAAATAACAAACCCAAAATATAGTGTATATCTGTCCTCTTGCCATGAGTCCTTGCTATCTTCTCACCCACATGCTGAAGTTCTCTATATTGGAGACTTCAGTGTACACCACAGTGAGTGGCTTAATTTTTCTCACACTGATGTTGGAGAAAGTGAGGCCCATGCATTCTCTTACTCATGGTCTGGAGCAAATTATCAGACATCCTACTCATTTTCCTGATCCACATGAACATGCAGCCATCATTCTTGACCTATTTCTTACTTCTAACCCTTCAAACTACTCTTATTCTATGCTTTCCCCTCTTGGTAACTCTGACCACTCTGTGATCTCAATCTCTTCCATTTTCATTCCCCCCATCAGTCCCTTCTACTCAGCTCCACCCATGGGACTTTGAGCGTACCCAACATGAAGATTTGCGTAACTTTCTCTTTGACTTCCCATGAGGTGACTACTGTTTTCGGTCCCGTAACCCTGATCAGGTATCTCTAAAAGCTGCCAAGACCATAACCTCGGGAATGGAGGCATACATCCCCTCCTCTATGAAAACTTTTTCTCCCCCTAATCCTTGGTTTGACCGTGCCTGCTTCATGGCTATTCAGGCCAGGGATCAGGCACACCGGTCATACCAACCCTCTCCTTCCGATTTAACTCGCTCTGCTTTTATTGTAGGTAGGAATCGCTGTACTGCTCAGATTTGAAGGTCTAAAGGCTTCCTTTATAAGAAGGAAAGTTGATGGCATTAACTCCTCTCCCACTGACAAATGTCTCTGGCCCTTCGTCAAAAACTTCTCCAAAAACTTCTGTAACTAAAGCTTTCTCTCTCTCATTCATTTTGATGGTTCTGTAGCTTGCTCTCCCACAGACAAAACCACTCTTATTGGCTCTCATTTTTCTGCCAACTCTTCCGTAAACGATTCCAGAGCACCTCTCCCTCAATCTCTACCCCTCTCTAACCCTGTGCCCTCTCTTATCCTTTCTTCACATTAAGTTCATAAGCTTCTTCACTCCCTAAAGACGAACAAGGCATCTGGTCCTGATGGTATCCCTTCAAGGTTCTATAAGGAGTTTGCAGATGAAATGGCTCTAGTGCTTTTTTGTATTTTTTGCCTCATTCTCTCAACTAGTATCTATCCTTCATCTTGGAAGCATGCTCTAGTGCAACATGTTCCTAAACAGGGTGACCGATCTATTCCTTCAAACTACTGACCTATTGCCCTAACCTCTTCTATTGCTGAAGTTTTTGAAACTTTATTTAATGCTCAGTCTTTTAAACATCTTGAATCTACCTCACTTATTTCCGATCACTAGTACGGCTTCCGCAAGGCATGATCCACCTATGACCTTCTGTCCTATCTTACTCATGTATGGTCATCTTCTCTGAGGAACTATTGGGAATCATTTGTCATCCCCATTGATATCTCTAAGACTTTTGACAGAGTCTGGCACAAGGCTATGTTGGCCAAACTCCCTGCCTATGGCTTTGTCCTTTCTCTCTGTTCTCTGTATTTCCAGTTTTCTTTCTGACTGTTTTATATATGTGATTGTTGATGGTGCAACTTCTAGCCCATTCTCTATTACCAGTGGTGTTCCACAGGGCTCTGTTCTTTCACCTACTTTGTTCCTTCTCTTCAGCAATAATCTTCTTCAATTCCCATCTTCCTCTCTTC
>JAXCGZ010009450.1:207500-222500 GCA_037179515.1 Halocaridina rubra | reverse complement strand
CAAGAACTCATGATGAGGTACCGTGAAGGTGAAAATTTTGAGACGTTACTGATACCTTTATGCCTTCTAGGGTATGGATTAATCTTCGTGATACTGTCGTCGTGTTATGAATACTGCGTATTATCATTCACGTATCTGTGCAATGTGGACAGTGGAATTCGAAGATCAGACAGACTGCGAGAGAATACCGTTAACGCACTTGCAACATTCCATGCGTTTGGAAGAGGTGTCAAACAGGTATGTTCTTTGAACCTGATAATTGAGACGTTGCCATCCAATGCCCTTCCCATAAACGAGTTCTAGATTATGCGAACTTAACTGGAAATTTGCATTTATGGATTTGCATAATCAGTGACTTTGGACTCTGAAAATGTTTGTGGAACATATGCAATTTAGGTGCCAATTCATAAATAGCTTCCAAATAAGACGACTCTCAGTTTGAAGTTTTGCTAATGGCTTATCTAACTTTGTGTGTGTGTGTGTGTGTGTGTGTGTGTTACTGGTAAGGCATTGCGCGTGATTCCCTGTAAGTCACTCGTACAAAGCAAGTCTATATAATTACGTAAAAAAAATTCCTCAACAATAAAAGTGGCAATAACGACGGTAATAATAATAATAATAATAATAATAATAATAATAATAATAATAATAATAATAATAATAATAATAATGATAAATGATGATTGTCATGAAAGTAAAGTTGTGATGCTCGTGAAGGACTGATGGACGCCACCGACTGCCTTGCTTTTCTTTGTTTTGCACTAGTATACTTTGATGAAAAGAGGGCTGCGGTAGCTCAGTGGTAGAGCACACCAGTCGGGAAGCGACTGACAAGGGTTCGACCCCACTGTGGGATGTTAGGGAGGGCATCCAGCCTTACTCTCCTATTCGAATAGGGAATAATTGAGACACATAAATTGCGCTTTTGCTTTAAGGAGTATGAAGCATAACTATTGTATGCATTGTGGAATAATTTATTATTATTATTATTATTGCTATTATTATTATTATTATTATTATTATTATTATTATTATTATTATTATTATTATTATTATTATTATTATTGTTGTCGTTGTTGCTACTGCAACATATGTACCTGTTGGAGGAAGTATATAATCAAAGATGGGTCTTGGGAAAATGGACGTTACATTTATTGCTGAAGTGTTCTTACAACAACTTCTTGCCCCAAGCCTCCTAGTATACAGTATTCTTGTATCTGCAGCTGCATCTTGCTTAAGACTAGGCTTAGATCCGCCTAATGACTGATCGATGACTCTCCCTAGAATGACTGAGGAGGAATCGACTAAGACACTCGGAATACTCGGCTATGACTAACTCAAGAATGAACAAAACTCTTCTTATAAGCGTCTTCTACAGCTTTCGAGGAGGCGGGACTTTAAATCCCTAGGTCTCTGCATGACCAATTTCAATAAAGTATACATGTATAAGGGTTCTTTTCGGATACCGGCCAGGCAGAGTGGGTGCGTCTTCCAGTGATTACCACATCTGGGGAGGAGCTTAAGATCTATAGACTGGAGATCGCACAGGACATTTCTTGCGGAATGTAGTTTCCGGTTCCGGCGATGGGCATACGTGACACCTTTACAACTCGGCCCTCACATGTCCGTTTACCAGAAGCTGGTCATCAAACAACAAACAAACAATTATTAAAAAGGAGCCAGACATCCCTGACAGTTGTTGATGCTTTTATTATTATTATTATTATTATTATTATTATTATTATTATTATTATTATTATTATTATTATTATTATTATTATTATTATTATTATTATTATTAATATTCTCTCTCTCTCTCTCTCTCTCTCTCTCTCTCTCTCTCTCTCTCTCTCTCTCTCTCTCTCTCTCTCTCTCTCTCTCTCTCTCTCTCGCTTGAATTCATTCACTCATATTGACTATGTGAATCTTTCTTAGTTTCTAATTACTTTACTTTTCCTGGAAAACACCAGGTGTTAGCAGAGTTCTTTGCAAATGATATCTTTCATCTGTTGATTTTTTTTTAAAGGATATAACAGAAGGACAGCTCATTGACCAAACACTCCACTTGCGGATGGGATAGGAGTTACCACACGAGAGAAATCATGACCTCGAACCTATCAACAGGTTGTTCTCGTGTAAAGTTTGGGGAGGAGTCCATTCCAAACTCTTCTAGTTGTGAATTGCAGTTAACAAAATAGGCGGATAAATTTCAGGAATGCGGTATCGAAAAATTGTTAAATGGCCAAATTCATATATTGACTGAAGAAATATCGAAATGTTGCAGTCAGCTAAAAAAAAAATGAAAATAAAAAGGTTCCCTATTACCCGAGCCACTTGAAGAAAGTGAGAGGGTGCTTTGCCTTCTCTCAATTGGTAGCACCATGCAGATAAATAGACCACATGCACCATTACACGTGTGGTCAATGCATGATCAATATTTACATCCGCTTGGTCTCTCATTAAATGTAATTTTCAGAAACTTGTATGTTCAACTTGAAGAGTTCCCTCTCTTCATATTTGTGTATATTTAAAAGGCATCTCGTAGCTTAAGGAAGTGTTACCAGATTAGTCTTAAAAAGGATTTGTTTCATGATGTTTTTATCACAACAAAATGGTCAAGAAATCTTGCCAGTTTCTTCGTACCTATTTTGCCAAAGCACACACACACACACACACACACACACACACACACACACACACACACACACACACACACAACAACAACAACAACAACAACAACAACAACAACACAGAAATGCATATAAATGGCATAGTACGAGCAGCATATGCTTTCTTAGCAAATATGAGGGTAGCCTTCAGGCACAGGGACAAGGAAATGTTCAGAAATATTTATGTAACCTATGTGAGGCCAAAGCTTGAATATGCAACCCCTATTTGGAATCCACACTTGAAAAGGCACGTAGTTTAACTGGAAACAGTTCAAAGACATGCCACGAAACCGGTGCCAAAAATACGCAATCTTGGTTATGATGAGAGGCTGAGGGAATTAGACTTACCATCACTTGAAGTTATAAGAATGAGGGAAGATATGGTGACGGATTAAAATTTCTTCATGGGTATAACAGAGTGGATATGGATCGATATTTTGATATGGCTGGCACTAGAATTAGAGGTCATAGTTTTAAGCTTCACAAGAAAATTTCTTTGCAGGATGTAAGGAAGTAGTTTCTTAGTGTAAGAGTAGTTGGTAATTGGAATTCTCTAAGCGAGGAGGTAGTTAATGCTAACTCAATCCGTAGTTTTAAGGACAAATATGATAAGTATCTCTTTAGTATTAAAGAGAAAGGTATCAACCCTTTTTCTATTCTATTGCTACTGCTTCCATCGGTGCTCTAATGAGTTGGTGAGTTGCATCCCTCTCCCAATGTCGAGGCCGTGTAACACTAGCCAAGCGAGCTCGTCTCACAGGTACTGTGTGGAGACTTGTAGCCCGTGGATTGGTCGGTGCAGTGATTGCTTCTTCCTATCTGCCTCTAGACTCTGGAACCCTCCTCTTCCTTTTGTCTTCCCTCATACGTATAACCTATCTTCCTTCTAAAAACGGCCTATCGTCATCTCAGGGCCTAATCCTGCCATATCTCTAGGTCCTCCGTACTTCGACTATTCTTTCAGCCTGTCCTTTTCCTACTGTGTATAATTTCCTCATCTCTGCCTTGTACTTAACCATTTACTTTTTCTTCGTCTTAATGTTTTCTTCGTGCTCAGGCCTTGTTTGATGAGGGCAATTTTCTTGCCTGTCCCGGTGTCACACTCATAAAAAAAAGGTTCTTAGCTGATATAGCCTGCTGAAACTATAGCCTCTCTCTCTCTCTCTCTCTCTCTCTCTCTCTCTCTCTCTCTCGAGTGTGTCCCGCCATCTTTCGGAAGCGGACGACGACTGTGTAATCTCTACAGTTATTGCTGATTTCTGAGGGTTCTACAGCGCAGTTTGATTCCTCACCGTGGCGAGATTCATAGTAAGATACAGACATCATTTTAGTGTCAACAGTGCTTTTTGGGGTCTTTTTGGACTTAGTCTGTAGTTTCGAGAAAAAACTATCTGCCAGTGGTAAGACCCCATTCGTTTGGCGGACTCGGATTTGCGCATGCGCAGTACGACGTGGGGTGACGTCATGTTGCTTCCCCCTCTCGTTGACGTCTCTCCAAGCTAGTGTTGCCACCTCACCGGATATCATGGACTATTCAGGACCATCCTCCTTGGCGGATATCGAGGCCGACACAGCCCTATGTGACGAGGATGGCCAGGATATGCGGGATTGGCCTACTCTTCCACCATGTAGACATCAGCAGCCACCAGCTGGGGCTATGTGCTCTCACCCTCATCCTCAACTACTGAACTCTGCCTCCTCTAAACGCCCCATAGACGATGGGTCTGATTCCAGCAGTGCCTCAATGTCGCCTGCTGCCAAAACTCACAAGACAGACAAGGATGCTGTTCCACATGCAACCTCTGGCAGTCCCCTGCCCTGCCCTCTTCCTCCTGCTGTACCTTTGTTACCTCCTTCAGCTACCTCTTCATCACTCCAGTCAGCTGCACTCTCGTCGCTCCCATCTGCTGCCCCAGCCTTTGCTCCTCGGGCAGATTATGTCAAGCTGGGCTTCCAAGAAAATCCCTCCAGTGAAGTGAAGCTTCGTTGGCTTACTGATGTCACCAAAACTTTTCGTCTCAATCGGGAGCTGGCTGAGGTGAAGATGTCTTCGGTTACATCACGCTTTGTCTACATCTCGAGGCATCGCAAGGACATCATTGACAGGGTCACGAGTGGGGATTTTCTTTCTCTACGTTGCGATATTCAGGACTCAATTGAGCGGCCCCGTAAGTTCCCAACATACCTCGTTACTCGCTACCCTATTGCACTTGACCCTTCCCTTGCCAAGGAGCTACCAGGAGTGCACACTGCTCGACGGTTCCTTCAGGACGGGGAGCCCATCAACCGTATTGTCATCACCTGGAGTCTCCCTGAACCACCCCCACCAGTCGTTGAGTTTTCCTTTCTCCCTTGCCTCCCTTCCTGTGAATTGCGCAGGATGAAGGACGAGCAGCCTTGGTGTTTTAAATGCTGGGGTATTGGCCATATCTCACGCTATTGTTCTGCTCCGGCCAGATGTGCATGGTGTGCTGCTGCCCATGACACACGCTCCTGCCCGCACCGTATACCTGCCTCATCTGCTGCTGCCGCTGCTTGTGATACTGCTTCTGGATCCACGTCTCAGCCTCCGCCGGACACTTCACAGTGGAAGTGTGTTCGGTGCAACATGCCTGGGGTCAACGTCTGGCATGGCTGTGCTAGACGGTCTCATGCCACACCACCAGAGCGCGCTCCACTGCCCCCGCCACCGCCCATCGCCGCACCTTCCTCTCTACGTCCTCCTGACTCTGCTGACATCATTGCTCTCCGTAAGGCTGTTGCTACCCTGGAGTCCCGCTGTACAGCTCTCACAGCTCGCCTTGATACCATAGGTGCCCGCATTGACAGTATGGTCACCCAGCAAGATACAATGGAAAGGACTCTCGCAAGTTTGGTCGAGTCTCATCAAGCTGTTGTTGCCACCATCACGACTCTCACTGACAAGTTTAATAAGGTCGCCTCCCACCTTGAGAAGTTGACTGATGTGCAGCCCAGGTCTTCTTCATCCCATGCTCTGTCTGACAGTGCCCCGCCCACTTCTGCCTTCCGCAAAAATAAGAATAAGATTCGCTAGTCGCATACAATTTCATGCCATCTCTTGGAATGCCTTTGGAATTAGACACTCTCCTAAACTCACTGCACTTAGAGCCTATGTTTATCGTCATCATCCGCAGGTTATTTTCATACAAGAGGCTTTTCCTGGTGGTGCACCACCAGGGGAGGAGGCTCCTATGCTCACAGGGTATGTTTCATATGTGCATTATACCAGAAGAGGACTCATTACCTACATTCATTCCTCCATACCTCACATGCTCCTTGGTTCTTCTGCACAAGTTGATATGACCTTTCAGCTCTTTGAAATCACTGTCGGGAATGGTACTCTTCGATTGTGCAATGTCTACTCTGCCCCAGGTGTGATTAATCTACCAGCCCTTCCAATACCTACAGACAGTGGAATGATCTATATGGGGGATTTTAACGCCAGACACCCCGCCCTTGGTGACTCATCTCTCACTCCCAATCGCGGTGGCAAGCCTCTGCTCGACTACATCCGCCGCTACCGCCTCACCCGCTGGGATACTGGTGGTGCCACACACGCTCGTGGGGGTACTGTAGATCACATTCTCACAGCTGGCCTTGTGGAACCTAATGTCTCCTGCTCTTCTATCCCTTCTCTCTTTTCTGACCATGTTGCCCTTAGCCTGAAATACTCCATACTTCAGACTCCAGCTACCCTCTCCCATCACCGCACCCGCATCTCTATCCCTCCCAAATACTGTCCCACTTATATTTCCTTTATCTCTCACCTCCTTCCCACTTTTGATCTCCTTTCTCCAGACAGCTTATACAACTCACTGGTGGATTCTACACATGACTTCTACACGCATTATGTTCTCAGACCACACATTCCACGTCGCCCTGAGGCCCATTCCTGGACTTTGGATCAGCGTATTGCCCAGGCGGAAAGGACAGCTGTGGATGCTGGACTCTCCTTTCAAAGACAGCCCACCCCTGACCACCTGCACCAATATCAGTTGGCGAGGGATGATCTAGTTGCCCTGCAGAAGTGTGTGCACACGGAGTATTGGCAGAAATTTACGGATAGTATTAACCATCAGACTAGCGCTGGGACTATGTGGCATCTTATAAGGAAGGCTGTCAAGAAGAAACCCACCTGTGCTCTACACCACAGTCCACTTGAGTACGCTCAGGACCTCATTACTACCTGGTCAGCACAGTCACAAACTTGCAACCTTCCCGGGAACGTTCAAGAGGCACTCTCCACCCACCGCAGTGTTCGTAACCTCCGCCTAATGGGTGCATTACTACAGACGGATGAAGAGGATGACATCCCATTCACAGAGGATGAACTACGACGTGCTCTTGCTAGGATTAAGGCTACTGCCCCTGGGGAGGATGGTCTTACATATCAAGTTCTCCGTCTTCTTCAGAAAGTTCCTGGTAACCCCCTACTGCGCCTCTTCAATCTTTGCTTTTGCTTGGGGCATGTGCCCTCTGCCTGGACCAGAAGCACTATTATTCCTCTACCAAAACCTGGAACCGACAAATTTAGGCCTATCTCCCTCACCTCCTGCTTCAGCAAAGTGTTTGAACGCATCCTTCTTGCCCGGCTCATGCACCGTCTACAGGATAAACTCTCCCCCAGTCTTTATGGTTTCCTCCCACAACGGAGCACACATCACTGCCTCGCTGAACTCTACACCCGTCTTTCTCCCACCAGTGTGGTCGCCTTCCTGGACCTCAAATCTGCCTTCGATATAGCCAACAAGGAAATTATTCTTGACCAGCTGGTGGACTTTGGAGTTCGGGGGAACATACTGAAATGGATACGGGGATATCTCTGCAACAGAACATCAAGCGTCCTTTTTAAAGGGTCGTATAGCTCCTATGAACGGTTTGAACTGGGTACTCCTCAGGGGGGTGTGCTAAGTCCTTTTCTATTCAATATCCTTATGCATCGTCTACTCTCCCTCCTTCCTGTCATCCCCGGTACTACAGTTACCTGCTATGCGGACGACATATGCATCCACACGACCTCAACTCACGACCTTCAGCACATGCTCCATGACTTTTACGTGTCTGCTACCTCCTGTGGCCTTATTATCTCCCCAGAAAAAAGCAGGATTTTTACTTCACGCAACTGCAGAGCACTGCCCGCATTCGCCATGGGTGGTAATGTCATCCCTCACTGCACACAGTACACGTATTTAGGTGCACCTGTCCGGATCACCCCAGCTATACCTGCTCGTCAACGAATTCATCCCTTTGTGAAGAGCCTTCTTGACCGTCTGGAGCCCCGCTTTGCACCTGTCAAGTGGCTTGCCAACAATGCTGCAGGAGTCTCCATCCCAGTGGCGAGGACCCTCTACATCCTACTACTTCGGTCAGTGGTTGACTATCTGTCTCCTGCCTTGTGTCAACTTCCTAAACCAGCTCTCGAGCCACTTGAAAAGTTCCAGAATCGAGTCATGAGATTTATCTTGGGATGTTCTCTCTCTACCCGTATTGTGAGTATGCAGTTGGAGCTCAACTTACCCCCTCTTGTGGAGAGGATTTATGCCAATGTGTCCTATTTTACTGTTAAGTGTCTTCACTACCCCTTTCTTGCTCCGTACTTCTCTGCTGTCATGAGGACGTCCCTTGATCCAGACGCACCCAGGCTCCCACTTCGAGCAGGAGGTCATAACCTTATCAGGGTGGTGAGTGACATTCTCCGTGGCCTTGACATCGACCTGCCAGTGCAGGCGGCTGTCTCAGATTTACCACCCTGGCGTGTCCCCCTCCCCGCTGTCACATATACACCGACCTCGAAGGATGTCTATCCCCCCTTGCAGAGACAGTTAGCTCTGGAGACTATCGTTGATGTATCCACGTCTGTCCCTGCAGCACACCACGTCTATGTTGATGGTTCTGTGCAAGCAGATGGGAGGGCGGCATGTGCTGTGTTTTCCCCCACCATGGAGCCGCCTGTGCCGGCTGATTCATGGATTGGCCGTAGACTACCCACCTCGTCGAGCTCCACCTACTGTGAACTGAATGCCATCTTGGATGCCGTGACTCTCCTTGTTCGACGACGAGTGAATGGGGTAATAATTTGTGACTCCCAATCGGCCCTACAAGCCCTATCCTCGCCAAGACCTATCTGTGGCCGTGCTGTGGGAGATATACTATGTCGCCTCGCAGCCGCTCGGGATGCTTCTCTTGTTGTGTCATTTGTGTGGACTCCATCCCACATTGGGCTGACTGGCAACGACACAGCGGATCGTCTTGCCAAGGCGGCCTGTATGCTGGATGGGCATGCTGTGGACGCTGAGCCCTCCCTCCGATGCCTACGTAACATCATCTACTCAGCTGGGTTTGCCATGACGGTCCAGCGCAGGGACACGGAGAGGGCCAACAGTGTGTCCATACAGCACCATGATCACTTCCTTCACAGTCGCTACAAGTATCGCAGACGCGGGTTAATGGTGCGGAAAAACAATGTAGTTAGTGCTCGGCTCAGAATGGGGTATCGGCCTTTATGGCAGGTCTCCCAGACTCTAGATATGCCACAGTACACCTCCTGTACATTATGCGACCGAACTAATGCTAACACTCTTGACCACTATTGTCTTCAGTGCCCCGCAGTGAGAGATGTTTTACCACGAGGTCAGAACTTAATACAGATCTGCTCATTTTTACTTAATGATGACAACCTTGATGTTATTCTTGCTCGTTTTCCTCACTTTGGTGGCCATTAATTATATTGAATTATACATATATTTTCTGTATGTTGCTATATAATTCTGTTTGTGCATTCTGCGTTTCTCTGAGCTTTACTTTTGCATATAATGTACTCTGTGCTGCCATTCTGTGAGTTGTGTGTTAGTATGCAGCAATGTTTTATCAATATGTACACCTCCCTGTAAACCATGTTCAATTCTTGGTTTTATATCCATTTGAAGCATTATTTGTATGAACTCATGTAATGTCTGACGCCTTGGCGCAATAAATTAATAAAATAAAATAATCTCTCTCTCTCTCTCTCTCTCTCTCTCTCTCTCTCTCTCTCTCTCTCTCTCTCTCTCTCTCTTTGATTTACTGTGTTTTAACTTTCAGTTCAAATATATATATATATATATATATATATATATATATATATATATATATATATATATATATATATATATATATATATATATATATATATATATATATATATATATATATATATATATATATATATATATATATATATATATATATATATATCCTAGCTGTAAAGCTTATAGTCCCAGTCTTACTCTGTATGAACAGTGATTTTAATTAGTAAGTCTAGTTTTATAATCTATGTAATGTTTTTACAAGTATTTATTGCAATATCACAGTGTATGGCGTCTTCGTAAAATTTATTTTAGCTGTCGTATGATGCATAATTTTTTTTTTATTGTATCTGATTTTGATTATAAAAAAAAACTTGTGCGCGTAGAATGTAAGGAAAATATCGTTTAAATGTATTTTTTTTTTCTATAATAGTTTCACTTAATTTACATTAATGATAGATCATCTGTTATAATTTTAGAAAGAGAGAGAGAGAGAGAGAGAGAGAGAGAGAGAGAGAGAGAGAGAGAGAGAGAGAGAGAGAGAGATTTCAAACTCCCATATTCACCCTTATCGAATTCCGAGCTCATTGAGGTACTGTTCTACCTTTGATCATCGTATCTAATAGTTCTCTCGTTGAACTTGATGAGTTGACAGTAGCTACCACATTAGAGATGCTGCTACCCTTCCCTTCTTATCGTGATATAGTTCTGACGAAGGAAAGGTGTATGAACCCACCAGAAAGAGTAGCATTCGGGACTCCTTGTTGGGAGCCAGGCTTTGTATCTAACATACTGAAAGATGGGTAATATAAATGTCAGATAGTGAAGACTGGAGGCGCAGATAATTTCTTTTATTAAATCTTTAGTTCTTAATTTCTGATTCCTACGCCATGGGAATAATACAGCTTACCTCGGTGCCGGTTCCAAGCCACAAGGTAAGTGTGCAAGGATCTTCCACTGTTAAGCCTGATAGTCGTAGCTGGTTTATCCCCACTGCTTCATCTCACGGCCATTTCCCGGACCCACCCGTCCCAATTTACTGCGCTATCAAGTGCAAAAAATCCCTTCATTAGGATGGATACAGTTTTGAGTAACCCGATCTCGGCCTTATGATAGTTGCAGATATTTAAGTAAAATATTTACGAGAGCTTCATATATTGTTTGTTGCTAATTTTCAGACTGAATACGAATCCGTTTCTCCCAAGTGGTTCCTTGTGCTCCTACCTATAGTATGCTATCTATTTGTACTTTTCACAATGAAGGAAAATTTGTAAAGAAGAAAAAAAGATTTAATCTCTCTCTCTCTCTCTCTCTCTCTCTCTCTCTCTCTCTCTCTCTCTCTCTCTCTCTCTCTCTCTCCCTAGGTACTCCATATGCTACAAATAATCTTTATTCTTTCTAATGAATAAACATGAAGTAGATGCATTTTGCTTATTCAGATGTTGTAAGGGTATCAATTTGTGCTGAGATTATCAACATGTAGAAGCTCATCTATGAGAGGTTCAAATAACGCAGGTTCTGCATATGAGAAAGACGCGGCTGCCTATATGAGTCCATTTGAGCCTATCCTAGGTACTCAGCGTATGTCTTCGTCGTGTTGGAACCAATATATGAATAGGATAACTAATAGACTGGATCCTTTGAAACGTTCCTTAGTTGTATGGAAAACCTAGAGACAGCATTGCTGCTTGGATTGTTAAGTATCGCTATTAGTTTGGCGAACACAGTAGGAGTTAGTTTGAAGATAACATATAAAAAGTATTGTAAATGATTTCAGAATATGTTATTTCTTTTACTACAGTGCTTGCTACATAATAAAGTGAAGAGTGAGAGGATATATTTAAGTTACTACTGTGAAATTATCTTTTGACTGGTTCTGCTTCCTGTACTCACCTTCATGTTTCTCTCTCTTTTATATACCTTTACCAAGCACGGAAAATATTTTATAATAAGTTGGAGAACCGGATATTATTAACTGGTCTGAAAGCTTTGAATTACTGTGAAGTTCACCTTCTAGATCAGTGATTTCCAACCGGTGTTCCGCGGAACCCTGGGATTCCGTCAACCATCTACAGGGGTACCGCTAGAGACCGTAAAATAATTATGTGCAATTACAAGATAACAGTGGTCTTAATTCATAAGTCCTACTCAACAACACGTCACAAACACTTTCCAGACACCAACATACTCGTACGTGTCAGTCAGTACAATGTATGTAATAAGTAGAGCAAATACTATGCACAGAACGAAGAAAAAAAAAATAGTGTTATTGCCGGTGCGAGATACGCCCTTCATTCCTACTCAGCAAGTTTGGCGACACAGGGGTTGGGTAGGAGCGTGACTCAACCCCGTAATAATTATATTGCTCAAGTTCTTAAAAAAAAAAGAAATACAAATTTTATATATATATATATATATATATATATATATATATATATATATATATATATATATATATATATATATATATATATATATATATATATATATATATATAGGGATTCCTTGGATTATGAAAAATTATTACAAGGGTTCCTCCAAGGTGCAGAGGTTGGGAATCACTGCATAACACAGATCTTCCATAAGGAACTAACAGTGAATGTTACTCTTCCCTCGAAAGATTAACTCTAATCGTTGAATTGTTAAGAGTATTCTGGCCTTGAATTCAGCAGCGATATCTAGTTTTACCTCGTGTTCCAATTTCATATACATGGAACATAGGTCTACCTAATGGAGAACAAAATATGCTCTCTTCCATGCTTCACTACAATTGTGTCTGTGATACCTTTCTAATCATTAGCTGTTCTGCTGTCAGAAGTAATGTAAGGATAGGAATAAGGATGTTTAGGCATTAAGTCGCTGTTCATCGTGGAGAGCGTTTGCGCAGCTAACTTGTGGTGGTATTCCTCAGAGAGTACTGCATGAATTTTGGACTTTTACCCTTCATAAACATAAGCTACTACCCTTCAGAAGCTGATGCCAAGAAGTGATTCATACATTAAATTTAGTGCTCTCTGTATAAAAGCCAGCGTATATTATGTTGTGTAGGATGTACTGTTTATCTTTAAAACTTGCATGCATCTTTGAGCAAGGCATCAAAAGTCCAATATACATCCCACTGTATTAGATCACAATACTCCCTGCAGTGAATTTGAAAAGTATTGTATTTAAGCGTGTATATTTGAAAATTCTTAAATATCTGCACATTATATTTTTTATGTATTTTTATGTTCATATTTCATATTGGTGTGAGATAGATAGGTAGACAGATAAATAGATAGATAGATAGATAGATAGATAGATAGATAGAGAGAGAGAGAGAGAGAGAGAGAGAGAGAGAGAGAGAGAGAGAGATTGATAAATAGATAGATAGATAGATAGATAGATAGATAGATAGAGAGAGAGAGAGAGAGAGAGAGAGAGAGAGAGAGAGAGAGAGAGAGAGAGAGAGAGAGAGAGAGAGAGAGAGGTTTATTGTTTTCATCAGAGATGAATGAATGTTAGAAATGGGTATTCAGAACGTCAGTTGTGTTGTAAATAGATTTTTTTTTTCAATTCTCGGTCATGTTGGTGGTTTCTTAATTCAGAAACCATTTACCTTAACTCAAATCATGGTGAGACAGGCCAATAAAGGTCAGGCCTCCCTGCTGCTTATAAAATTCACACACATGAGTCTGAAGCAAGTGCCCCTCTAAATAGCGTTTCTAAATCCAACTCACTGACTTGCCAATTTTACTTGGGGGGGGGGGTGCTGCCGACCCCCTACCGCTCATCACTTGATCTTCATTTGTTTACCTCTGCGGATTTTGGCGTCCTCGTTGTATACATATACAGCTTATTTTCATGTGCTTAACTAATGCATTTTTTTTATTTAGAATTATGACGTAAAGCTAAGAGCCATGCCGAGATAAACGGCTGCGTTTCAACGTAGGTTTAACTGTATATAACTGTCGGGAGTAAGAATAGGAGGAATTGGTATATTTAGTATATATGTAATACTCTGTGGTCACCGTGGCTCAGGCGGTAGCGTCCGCGACTCCGAAGCAGCTGGTCGAGGGTTCGCGCCCCGCCACGGTCTGAGGTTAGCAAGGGAATGCACTCTGGGTAACGATTACATCTGCCAAAACAAGTCCTTCGCAAGAAGGCGACCGTCCTAGCCCTTGGTTGAAAAGGGAGTCCATGACGTTAAAATTCTCTTTTTTAGAATGTACTTAATATTTTATGTACAGTCTCATTACTTCTTTAACTCTACAATTTCTTCTTTCCATGAAATTGGGTGTGTTCTGTCCTAGTGAGGAGCTGAGTGTCCTCTGCCTTGAATGCTCATTCTCTCTCTTATCTCTTACTTCAACAGCCACTTCTTTCCTTCTTGAAATTGGGTGTGTTCTGTCCTAGTGAGGAGCTGAGTGTCCTCTGCCTTGAATGCTCATTCTCTCTCTTGTCTCTTACTTCAACAGCCACTTCTTTCCTTCTTGAAATTGGGTGTGTTCTGTCCTAGTGAGGAGCTGAGTGTCCTCTGCCTTGAATTCTCATTCTCTCTCTTGTCTCTTACTTTAACGGCCTCTTCTTTCCTTCTTGAAATTGGGTGTGTCCAATCCAAGTGAGGAGCTGAGTGGCCTCTGCCTCGCATGCTCATACTCTCTATCTCTCATACTATATACGTTCTTTCTTTCTGCTTGAAATTGGGTGGGTCCACTCTTTAGTGAGTAGCTGAGCAGCTTCTTCCTCCTGCATTTTCTTCTTGCTTTTTTTGAAAGTGGATGGATTCAATCTTAGTTAGAAGATGATTGCTTCTTGCCTTCCATACTCCTCATTAGCTCTCTCACTCTACAACTTCCTCTTATCTTTCTTGGAACTACTCGTAGGTGGGCTCAGTCCGAGTGAGGAACTGATCGGCCTCTGCCTCCCTACTTATATTCTCTCTCTCTCTCTTTTACTCTACAGTTTCTTATTTCCAACCTGAAAGTGGGTGGATTAAAGAGAATGAGGAGCAAAGCGGCCTCTGCCTTCCATACTTACTATCTCTTAATGTCCTACACAAGAATTATTTCCATCTCTCCTTGAGTGGGGAACTCAAAAGTCTACTAAAAATGGTGGAATAATGGTGTTGCTTCGACCCTGCAATCCCCTTTACAAAAGGAATCATCATTCTTCTATATACATTGATAGATAATGTAGTCCTGCCTGAAGTAAAAGTAATTTTGATGAACTAAGATATGGGAGTTTAAAGAGTGATACTAGGAAGC
>JAXCGZ010009450.1:190000-197500 GCA_037179515.1 Halocaridina rubra | reverse complement strand
TCCTACTAGGAAGCTTGTTCCATGCATCAGCTACTCTATTACCAAACCAATTTTTACCAATTTCCCTTCTGAACCTAAATTTATCAAGCTTAAATCCATTATTACGAGTTCTGGTTTGATCATGAATTTTTAAAACTTTATTAATATCTCCCTTGTTAATCCCTTTAAACCATTTATACACTTCAATCATATCCCCCCTAACTCTTCGCCTCTCTAGAGAATGTAGATTAAGTTTTTTTAATCTGTCCTCATATGGTAGATTTCTGATATTGTGTATCATCTTGGTCATTCTTCGTTGCACTCTCTCCAAGGATTCAATTTCCATTCTATAATAGGGTGACCAGAATTGCACAGCATAATCTAAATGGGGCCTAACTAATGCAAGATAGAGCTGCAAAATAACTTTTTCCGTCCTATTGCTGACGCTTCTTGAGATAAATCCTAAAATTCTGTTTGCTTTATTTCTGACTGCTGTGCATTGCTCTCTTGGCTTAAGACTACTACTCACAAGAACTCCCAAATCCCTTTCACACTGAGAACTCATGATTTCATGGTTATTTAGCTTATAACTAGTATTGTCTTTTATAGTACCCATTTTAACTACTTTACATTTTTCAACATTAAATACCATTTGCCATTTGTCCGACCATTCAGATAATCTATTTAGATCTTCCTGTAAAGCATGAATGTCTTCTTTTCCATTTATAGTTCTACCTATTTTAGTGTCGTCTGCGAATTTACTTAGGTTACTACTGATATCCGAATCCAGATCATTTAGATATACGATGAATAATAGAGGACCCAGTACCGAGCCTTGTGGTACCCCGCTTGTAACCGAGCCCCACTCTGATTTCTCTCCATTTATGCAAACCCTCTGTTTTCTGTCTTTTAACCATTGTTTGATCCATCTGAGCACAGCTCCTCCTATACCATGAGCTTCCAGCTTTTTAACTAATCTTTTGTGAGGAACTCTATCAAAAGCTTTGCTAAAATCTAGATATATTGTATCATATTCTTTGCCACAATCTACTGCCTCGTAAACTTCTGAATAAAAAGACAGTAAGATAGTAAGGCACGAAAAACCCTTAAGAAACCCGTGTTGTGAAAGTTTTATCAGTCTGTGTAATTCTAGATGTGCCCTTATTTTATTTGCAATTATGGATTCTAGAATCTTACCCACTGTTGACGTTAAACTTACCGGCCTATAATTATTCTTTTTAACACGTTCTCCTTTTTTAAATATTGGTACCACATCTGCCAATTTCCACTCCATGGGTACCGATCCTAATTTTATTGAATTATTAAATAATGCAGTTAGAGTAAAATACTTGCTATAATTCTATGTATTGCTATTTTTACTGCTTCTGAAGTGATTTTATTTACCATATGATCAATGTTGTGTATGTGTCTCTGTCTTTTTATAGAACTGAAAAACGGTCACTTTTTAGCTATCGAAGGGGGATTTTATATATATATATATATATATATATATATATATATATATATATATATATATATATATATATATATATATATATTATATATATATATATATATATATATATATATATATATATATATATATATATATATATATATATATATATATATATATATATATATATATATATATATGAAAGGCATCGGAGAAAACTGCTAAATTATGTTGGCCTTGAAGAAAGACTATGCCTCGAATATCCCAGTTGAAGAGTATATATATATATATATATATATATATATATATATATATATATATATATATATATATATATATATATATATATATATATATATATATATATATATATATATATATATATATATATATATATGTATATATATATATATATATATATATATATATATATATATATATATATATATATATATATATATATATATGTGTGTGTGTGTGTGTGTGTGTAAAATTACCTAATTGTCATTACCTAATTGTGCTTTCGGAAAAGAGCTCAAAGCTCGCAACTTCCCGTCTTCTGGTCGGTTCCATATTGTACTTAGTCGTATTTATCATACTTGTCCTTAAAACTATATGACTGAGTTAGTATTAACTTCCTCCTCACGTAGCGAATTCCAATTATCAATTACTCTTACACTAAAAAAAAGTGCTCTCTTACATCCTGCAAAGAAGTTTTCAAACGAAGCTTCAAACTATCACCTCTAGTTCTAGTACCAGCCATATCAAAATGTCGATCCCTATCCACTCTGTCATAACCATGAAGGAATTAAAAAACCGTCAACATATCCCCCCTCAGTCTTCTAGATTCGATTGATGGTAAGTCTAATTCCCTCAGCCTCTCATCATAACTGAGATTGCGTATTTCTGGCACCAATTTTGTGGCATGTCACTGAACTTTTCCCAGATAAACTACGGATTCCAAGTGCTGATTCCAAAAGGGGGTTGCATATTTAAGCTTTGGCCTTACATAGGTTACATAACTATTTCTGAACATTTCCTTGTCCATGTGACTGAGGTCTACCCTTACATTTTCTATGTGTCCTTACTATACCATTAATATGTATTTCTGGAGTCAAATCGGCCAGTATGATTTCTCCTAGATCTCTCCCATTCACTCTCTCTCGAAGATCTACTCCTGCCATTGAGTAGTCAAGCTTGGGCTTTCTTGCACTTGTACCCATTCTCATTACCTTGTAGTTTGAAGTACTGAGTTTAATTAGCCATTTTTCTGACCACTCATGCAAACTATTTAGTTATTCCTTAAGTTCTCTACCATTGTTCTCGTTTTTACTCTTTTCACAATCTTTGCATCATCTGCAAACATATTCATTAATGAATTTACAGACTTAGGTAGGTCATTTACATATACAAGGAACAAAAATGGCACTAAAACCGAACCCTTTGGAACTCCACTACTAACTCTTCTCCATTCAGACACTGAGTGTCTTCCTCTAACCCTATGTCCCCTTCCTTCTAAGTAATTTTTTTCATCCATTCCAAGACATTTTCAGCTATTCTTGCCATTGCTTGCAGCTTCTTAATAGATCTCCTGTGTGGGACGGTGTCAAATGCTTTCTGGAAGTCTAGGAATATGCAGTCTGCCCAGCCCTTTCTTTACTGTAAGATACGGGTGTCTGTGTGTCTGTATGCGAATTTTTGTAATTATAGCGTGCACATGCACAGCACCATAAAGTCTGTTGCAGTATCCTCAGAGATGTTGGTATTACCAGTTAGTCATCAAGAGAGATCTTTAGCGAAGGCCAACTGTAACATCACTTAAATCGATAGTTTCTTTCTCTGTCACGGATCGTTATGCACACTTTGTATATACTCCTTATTTTTTTTATAGATCTAATAATATGAGGGGTCTTATACTGTCGTCTTATTATATGATGGTCATGACAGACATTTAAACACACTGAATCTTAATCATGTATATATGGAGTGTAACGTCGTTCGTAGGAATTAAGTATTCTAGTGAGAATTTTCTCATGTCGGTCAGCTTTGCTAACATGATGTCACCCTCTGCAAGTTATGTTTGGTTATACATCACTTTTATGTGTGGTTCAGTGGCTTGTGTATACGTCATCTGCTTGCTTATTTTGTTTTGTCTTCGAAATCGAAGCTGTTATATGTTTGGATTCACGTCGTTATGTGGGGAGATTTTTCTCACAAAAGGCCACAGTGGGAATTAGGAAACATATTTTCCTTAGGAATTATTATTATTATCATCATTATTATTATTATTATTATTATTATTATTATTATTATTATTATTATTATTATTATTATTATTATTATTATTCTTATTATTATTATTATTATTATTATTATTATTATTATTATTATTATTATTCTTGTTATTATTATTATTATTATTATTATTATTATTATTATTATTATTATTATTATTATTATTATTATTATTATTAATTTATTATTATTTTGACTAATCTGTGTCAAGCAGGATGGTAACCATTGAAATATCGTCCCTCATTATTATACATAAACTACTGTGCAGTGCTATACGCCAATGTACTACCCATAACTTGTAAGTATACCATTCCATATGACTTTGTGTTGAAGCCATATTCATTATTTTCCACTAAAAGTTATATTTTTTTTTCTAGGTATTTTCTTCATCTCGATCATCTTTTTCTAAGGTACAGTAACAGTTATTTTTTTCTTATCGATAATTTTCCGATATTATTATTATTATTATTATTATTATTATTATTATTATTATTATTATTATTATTATTATTATTATTATTATTATTATTATTATTATTATTATTATTATTATTATTATTATTATTATTATTTTTATTATTATTATTATTATTATTATTATTATTATTATTATTATTATTATTATTATTATTATTATTATTATTTTTATTATTATTGTTATTATTGTTGTTATTATTATTGTTATTATTATTATTATTATTATTATTATTATTATTATTATTATTATTATTATTATTATTATTGTTATTCTTATAATTAATATTATTATTATTCTAATTCTAATTATTATAATTATTCTTATTATTATTATTATTATTATTATTATTATTATTATTATTATTATTATTATTATTATTATTATTATTATTATTATTATTATTATTACTTTGATTTTACCTCACATCTCAAAAAATAAATAATGTCAGCAACTTTATGATTATATTTATTCTACTTTCTAGAATAGAAATGATATTGATATTGCTCACATAATGCTCTAAGAAGTTTAATATTTCTTATTCTCATTTTCTGATTATAAATTCATAAATGGTAAGGTGGTTATGCTCGCTTGATGATCTTGGTAATATACATATACATACATACATACATACATATATATATATATATATATATATATATATATATATATATATATATATATATATATATATATATATATGTAGTCACCGTGGCTCAAGCGATAACGTCTGCGACTCTGAGGCGTCAGGTCGAGGGTTCGCGCCCCGGTCTTAGGTTAGCAAGGGGATGCACTCAGGGTAACGATTACATCTGCCAAAACAAGTCCTTCGCACGAAGGCAACCGTCCTAGCCCTTGGTTGAAAAGGGAGTCCGTGACGTAAAACCGGAACAAAAAAAAAATATGATATATATATATATATATATATATATATATATATATATATATATATATATATATATATATATATATATATATATATATATATATTTAATTCTCAGTTCTGTTGACTATCAAGATAAATAACTCCGTGTGTATGTACTTGGAATGTGGCATATCTTACTCTGACGATTGAACGTTAATCATAATGTTTTTGTATCTGCTTAACTTTTCTTAGAGATACCAAAAATGGTTTTTGTACACTGGATTTAGGGGAAAATTGCACTTACGATACTTTTTGTTATTTTATCTTACACTCACGCACGCTTACAAAAGCATTATGTCAATCCTTTTTGGGGTTGAAATAAAAGCAACTCTTTGGTCATGGAGAGAAGTACACCGCTCTGCGCATATTCTGCCTCATGTCATTTTGAATAATTTAGAATCTTAGATACTCATTATGCAGGGTGTCCACAAAGTCTGGGTACATAGGAAATTTCACTATGCAGACCTATTCAATCGAGTTCACCTGAATTTTGTAAAGCGCATCAAATTATGCATTGAAAATTATGGAAATCATATTGAAAATATTATTTATTAACATTAGATTTAAATAAAATTGTTTTGTTTTAAAAGTATGTGTTAATCTCCTGTGTACCCAGACTTTGTCTGGGTACACAGGAGATTAACACATACTTTTAAAACAAAACAATTTTATTTAAATCTAATGTTAATAAATAATATTTTCAATATGATTTCCATCATTTTCAATGCATAATTTGAAGCACTTTACAAAATTCAGGTGAACTCGATTGAATAGGTCTGCATAGTGAAATTTCCTATGTACCCAGACTTTGTGGACACCCTGTATATATGCCATGTTTATTTTCTCAGAATGTGAGACAGACTTTAACAGCACACTCTTAGCCTTGTAAACAAAATTTTCTGACGAATACAAAATTAGTACAAATACTAGAACAGGAGAGTAAGTAAATTTGTCAATTCAGGTATATTGCCTGGGTTTAAAAACTCGTCGTATGCCAAGTTTTTCACTCTTTAGTAGGGGGGGGGGGCAAATGGAAGCAAATCATAAATTAACCTCAGATAAAAATTGAAGTTCTTCTTCCTAATGTGGTCGCTTATGATTGACACAAATGTGGCACCCGAATAATAAGCTTATGTATATATACAGATTTGCTGCCTTATCAATCTTCGTACCCTGAACATTAAAGGTTTCTTTATGTTCCTTCTTTTACGCTTGTCTTCCATTTTTAAAATGGGATTCTTTATCTTAGTCATCTTTTTGTACCCTGTTGTAGAAGTGACGTCTGTACAAATTCTTTGGTCCTCTCGTTTTCTGTATGATTTATCAGGGTCAAAATGTTTTTTCTTTATTTTCTATCCTTTTATTTTGATTCTGATTTATTTCACATTTTTGTGTGCTGCAGATTTATATCTATTAATTTTCTTACTTACATATGTAAGAACTGTATTTAGCCTATTCCTCTTTGTTCACGCATATTCTCACAGCTTAAGGGATTTGGGGCAGTATAGAGGAGCATATTGTCGCAAGCTGAATGTCTACATGGAGATCATTTTTACAAATGTTGATGTTCCCCTCTCCTAGCCAAGTTATTTGAGAAATGGGGGGAGGCAATGAAATAAAAATGGATATAACCTGGACTTCTGAGGATTTTTAAACCTCTCGGTTGCTCTGTATAATTTGCGCTTTATTTCCACTTAGTAAGTTTTTCTTTTCTACATTCCCATGTGGTCTTGCGATCTCCCTCATCGCTAGAGCCACATGAGGATAAGGCAGGGGCTTGTAGCGTCCCTCATCATGTCAGTGCAGCAGGATTATTGAGCATCCAGTGAGATAATTCTCCCTCATCGCTGATGACTGGTAATTGTTCCGGTTATTATTATAAGCTAATTTTGATAGCGATTGAATGTGGAACGTATATAAAACCGGGCCATTGCTATATATGTTTTAAACACGATAAGTTAATTTTTGGTGATTGAGAATAGAATTCAGCTGCTGTAGACAGATTCTGGTTCATTAAATTTTTCCAGAATATTTTTAATGATGAGTTTTGCCTATAAGTGCGACCTCGTAGCTTGGACGGCTGCATCACACATCATTTAGGTGAAAAACTATATTTTATTGTGGTGCCGTAATGGACTTTCTAAAGACATTGACTTTGGCAACATCATGTTCTTCATTTGAGTGAAAATTAATCGGTAAGATACTTACTTAACCTAACCTAACCTAACCTAACTTAACGTGAATATGGAGTGGGATGCTATTTCCCAATTGAAATAAAACAAACTTGCTTTAGCGCCAAAGTGAAATAATAGTAAAATATCGTATTCGTCCAAATGAAATGCAACGGATTGGAGTAACTTCCCCTGAGTT
>JAXCGZ010009450.1:175000-177500 GCA_037179515.1 Halocaridina rubra | reverse complement strand
TATATTAAAGATAGCCTCAGAAGCTGCATTAAGTCTGGAATTAAGACAAATCTAAATTCAGAAACCTTATGGGTTGAAATTAAAAATAATATAGAAAATCTAGTTGTAGGAGTAGTCTACAGACCACCTGATCTAGACAATATAAAGTCGCAAGTTATATACGATGAAATTTCTAAAGTGACCAGGTCAAATAGAGTTTGCATTGTAGGCGATTTTAATTTTAGACATATTAACTGGGAAACCATAACAGGTGATAGTAGCTCTAAGGAGTTTTTGGAAGTAGTAGAAGACAATTTCCTTTCTCAGCATGTACTTGAAGCAACACGGGGGGTGAATACACTAGATTTAGTTCTTAGTAATAGAGAGAATATCGTTACAAATTTAGAAGTTGGTGAAAAATTGGGCAACAGTGACCATGATTCCATTAGATTTAACATAATTTTCAAGGAAACTATAAAGGAAAATAAGAATATTGTTCCAAACTTTAGAGCAGGAGATTTCGAGGGCTTAAAAACTAAATTATCTAATGAGGTATGGGAAGGGATTTCTGGGGTACAGATGTGGGTAGTTAATCCAGCAGGTCAGGTCGCAGGTAGCGGATTACCCCGAAATTTGAGTACCACATGCCAAGGATTATCACAAGATAAGATCAATACATTAAATTCTCTCACAGGAAAGAACAGCAGTCCGTCAGTTAATATAAATTTGGATGAGGAATATAACAATTTTGTCATGACTCTTAAGAATAGTCAGAGAGACTATATTCCCATGAAACATTGCAGATCAAGAAAAAATGACCCTAAATGGATGAACAATAGAATAAAGAATCTTATAGGTATTAAAAGAGGAATATACAGGAAACTAAAAAGAGGTGAAGAGCATGTGAGGCAGCGATATATACAGTTAAGCAGGGAAGTTAAAAAGATAGTTAGAGAGTCGAAAAGAAAATACGAAGTTAGAATAGCAGGAGAAGCTAAAGAAAATCCTAAAGGGTTTTATCAACATTATCAAACAAAATTTAAGGAAAAAGTCGGACCAATTGAAGTAGCCAATGGCCATATCACAGATGACGATAAAGTGATGTGTACATGTTTAAATGATTATTTCTTATCTGTATTTACCAATGAAAACTTGGAAAATATTCCGGAAGTAGAATCCATTTACAGAGACAGTCCCGATAAAATACTTAGTTCAATAAATATTACGAGAGAGGAGGTAATAAAAGAAATAGATAAATTAAAGGCTCATAAATCTCCGGGACCTGATGGAATATATGCTAGAATATTAAAGGAATGCAAGGAAGAGCTTAGTTGTCCACTAACTGCATTATTTAATAATTCAATAAAATTAGGATCGGTACCCATTGAGTGGAAATTGGCAGATGTGGTACCAATATTTAAAAAAGGAGAACGAGTTAAAAAGAATAATTATAGGCTGGTAAGTTTAACGTCAACAGTGGGTAAGATTCTAGAATCCATAATTGCAAATAAAATAAGGGCACATCTAGAACTACACAGACTGATAAAACTTTCACAACACGGGTTTCTTAAGGGTTTTTCGTGCCTTACAAACTTACTGTCTTTTTATTCAGAAGTTTACGAGGCAGTAGATTGTGGCAAAGAATATGATACAATATATCTAGATTTTAGCAAAGCTTTTGATAGAGTTCCTCACAAAAGATTAGTTAAAAAGCTGGAAGCTCATGGTATAGGAGGAGCTGTTCTCAGATGGATCAAACAATGGTTAAAAGACAGAAAACAGAGGGTTTGCATAAATGGAGAGAAATCAGAGTGGGGCTCGGTTACTAGCGGGGTACCACAAGGCTCAGTACTGGGTCCCCTATTATTCATCGTATATCTAAATGATCTGGATTCGGATATCAGTAGTAACCTAAGTAAATTCGCAGACGACACTAAAATAGGTAGAATTATAAATGGAAAAGAAGACATTCATGCTTTACAGGAAGATCTAAATAGATTATCTGAATGGTCGGACAAATGGCAAATGGAATTTAATGTTGAAAAATGTAAAGTAGTTAAAATGGGTACTATAAAAGACAATACTAGTTATAAGCTAAATAACCATGAAATCATGAGTTCTCAGTGTGAAAGGGATTTGGGAGTTCTTGTGAGTAGTAGTCTTAAGCCAAGAGAGCAATGCACAGCAGTCAGAAATAAAGCAAACAGAATTTTAGGATTTATCTCAAGAAGCGTCAGCAATAGGACGGAAAAAGTTATTTTGCAGCTCTATCTTGCATTAGTTAGGCCCCATTTAGATTATGCTGTGCAATTCTGGTCACCCTATTATAGAATGGAAATTGAATCCTTGGAGAGAGTGCAACGAAGAATGACCAAGATGATACACAATATCAGAAATCTACCATATGAGGACAGATTAAAAAAACTTAATCTACATTCTCTAGAGAGGCGAAGAGTTAGGGGGGATATGATTGAAGTGTATAAATGGTTTAAAGGGATTAACAAGGGAGATATTAATAAAG
>JAXCGZ010009450.1:145000-167500 GCA_037179515.1 Halocaridina rubra | reverse complement strand
ATGAGGCAAGCCAAATCTTACAGGAAAGAGAGGGCTGGGCAGATTGCATATTCCTAGACTTCCAGAAAGCGTTTGACACTGTTCCACATGGGAGACTTATTAGGAAGCTGCAATCAATGGCTAGAATAGGTGGAAATGTTTTGGAATGGATAAAAACGTACTTAGAAGGAAGGGAACAGAGGGTTAGAGTAAGACACTCAGTGTCTGAATGGAGAAGAGTTAGTAGTGGAGTTCCACAGGGTTCAGTTTTAGGGCCACTTTTGTTCAATGTATATGTAAATGGCCTACCAGAGTCTGTAAATTCATTCATGAATATGTTTGCAGATGATGCAAAGATTGTGAAGAAAGTAAAAAACGAGAACAATGGTAGAGAACTTCAGGAGAATCTAAATAATCTGCATGAGTGGTCAGAAAAGTGGCTAATGAAATTCAATACTTCAAAATGTAAGGTAATGAGAATGGGTACAAGTGCAAGAAGGCCCAAGCTTGACTACTCGGTGGCTGGAGTACAACTTCAAGAGACAGAAAATGAGAGAGATCTAGGAGTAGACATACTGGCAGATTTGTCTCCAGAAATACATATAAATGGCATAGTAAGGGCAGCATATGCATTCTTATCAAATGTAAGGGTAGCCTTCAGGCACATGGACAAGGAAATGTTCAGAAATATTTATGCAACCTATGTGAGGCCAAAACTCAAATATGCAGCCCCCTTTTGGAATCCGCACTTGAAAAAGCACATAGCTAAGCTTGAAAAAGTTCAAAGACATGCCACGAAACTGGTGCCAGAAATACGCAATCTCAGTTATGATGAGAGGCTGAGGGAATTAGACTTACCATCACTCGAAGCTAGAAGAGTGAGGGGGGATATGGTGACAGTCTTTAAATTCCTTCATGGTTATGATAGAGTGGATAGGGATCGATATTTTGATATGGCTGGCTCTAGAACTAGAGGTCATAGTTTGAAGCTTCGTAAGAAAACTTCTTTGGAGGATGTAAGGAAATACTTTTTCAGTGTAAGAGTAGTTGATAATTGGAGTTGGCTAAGCGAGGAGGTAGTTAATGCTATCTCAATCCATAGTTTTAAGGACAGGTATGATAAGTATGACTAAGTCTAAAATGGAACCGATGAGGAGACGGGAAGATACGAGCTTTGGGCTCTTTCCCGTAAACACAATTAGGTAATCACAATTAGGTAATCACACACATACACACACATATATATATATATATATATATATATATATATATATATATATATATATATATATATATATATATATATATATATATATATATATATATATATATCCCTCGTCCTTGACACGAACCTAAGACATAATTAGTGTGCCAATTCAAATCCCATGCTATATAGGCATGAATAATAATCTCATAAACAAGTTAGCATAGTGAAAACATGCAAGATATTTTGCCCCTGGCCAGGATTCGAGCTTAATACACATAATTAGTGTGTTAAGGTACTACCTGCTACGCCACTGAAGGCCTAGAGGAAGAAGCAAGCCTTGCAGCTAATTGCTATTCTAGGGAATGCGCGTAATCTCTCTTAATGCATTTTTGTTCATATAACAGCTTCATCCTAACCTCACTTGTGGCTTCATTTTAGCATTTAATTCATATTCCATGATATATATGCATCAATAATAATCAGATAAACACATTAACATATGTGAAACCATATATCATGTTTTGCCCCTGGTTGGAACTGGAACCTAAGACACATAATTATTGTGTCAAGGGGCTACCAACTTCACCCCTGGCTAGTTCGAGTCCTGGCCAGAGGCAAATTCACTCGCGAGTATCTGTGCATTTATCACTCTAATGTCCGAGGCAATTCACCACCACTACCACTCCAGCGAACACAGGCGTGAGAATTCCACAGCAGCAGAGTAACAGCAGTGCTTGGAAATACAAGTTAACTGGAAAAGGAATTTCCATTCTGGATTAGAAGATTACTTTATTTGTTCTTCATACAGCTCTTGCCACTCATGTGGAATCTCAGATTCATGTAAGCCAATAAGGTGATCTCTCATCTGTCTTCCTAATTGTCTCTATATTGGTAATCGTCTCTTCATGTGGCTATTGTTTCTTACTTCAGTCTATTAGGGAGTTCCAACTTCATGTTAATGCATCTCCTATATTCTCGAGGGCTATACATGGAACTGTGAAATTATTTCTTTGTAGACACTTTATGTGTAAATAATTTTCGCAACCAGAAAGGCAACCAGTGAGGGATCACGTCCGTTCCCAATTCTGCAAAGTATTATGCCAAAGTTTCTTGGTTATGAAGAAGACATGGTTTTAATGGTGGTGAAATGTTCAGAGTGTAGTGGTGGCATTATTACTATCGCTTTATATGAAGTAAGGTCATCTCTTTTCTATACCAAAGTAACGGTGTCATCATGCACCGTGGATGTGGAAATGAAAACCATTCTCCACTTGTGGCTTGGTGGATGTGAAAATTATTTACACATAAAATATCTACAAGGAAATACTTTCACTGTTCCAGTTCAATCCCTCGATATTACACTAATTCAGTTAATGTGGAGGTACAACCACCAATACTTTGAATTTGGAAACAATAGCCACATAAATTTAGGAGCTGCTGGAGAGAATAATATCAAGATAGTGTTCGTTAAAAGGGCCACTATAAATTGGATAGTGTATAGATGAGAGCTTTATCTTAATTGCTTCCAAGAGGCTGAGATTCCACATGAAAGGGGAGAGAGAGCTGTAGTAAAAACAAAACAAAAAAGCTTATGGTTCAGCCTGGAGCTTTCAATTGCCAAATTCGCTTGCATATATCTGTGTATTCATCGCTCTCACGTCATAACCAATACACCAATACTAGCACAATATCAATCGCAGAACGAGGATTTCATTGTAGCAGAGTGACTGCAGCACTTTGAAGTAAAAGCGAGCCGGAAGGAGAATTTTCATTCTTGATCGGAGGGTTGCTTGTTTAGTCGTCCTTCCTACAGATCTTCCCAATAATGAGAACCAAGAAGGTAGATCTCTTCTCTACACCGTCCAGTGATGTCATTTCTTCGTAGTGGCCTTCTAATGGTCTCTAAGTTGGTATTCATCTCTCCAGTAGTGCCTAAATTTATGTGGCTATTATTTATCACTTCAAAGTATTAATTATTGTACCTTCACTCTTATGAATCTCATATATTCTCAAGGGTTCGAACAGGAACTGTGGAAGTATATCCTTATAGATACTTTATATATATATAATTTTCACATCCACTAGTGTCGTATCACTTCCATTCCCACTTCTACAAAGCATCATTCTAAAGCTTATTGGGCATGAGGAAGATGTTTACATGTTGGTTGTGTTGATGGTAAAATGTTCATGGTGATGCGGTGGTATGATGCAAGGCTATCCCATTTTCATACCCAAGTAACGATGGCATCATGCATTGTGGAAGTTGGAATGGAATGATCCCCCACTGGCTGACTTTGGTGGAGGTGAAAAGTATTTACGTATAAAGTACATACATATACATTACCCCTTTCCCCATCATAATGGGGCTGGCCGAGTCAAGAAGTACGCATTCACCATGCTAGACATATACCTCAACTACCATTCTTAACTCCTTGAGGATAAAGGGTTGCCATACTTCCCCCTACTACTCTACTTGGGTCATCCACAAGGTAGGTGGGAAAGGATATTCTACATTGAGGTCCGACAGCCACAGCTGGTTTACCCCCACCACTTCATCACATTTCAACTCCCCTCACACCCATCCATCACTGTTCGCTGAGCTAGGAGGTGTAAGAAATCCCTTTGGTATGTGTCACCCATACACAATCTTCCGCCACTTATTCTTTTCTCTTGCATGCTCTTCCCTACTCCATTGACATTGCACATACTTCCAGTGCCTTTTTCATGCCATCCATCCATTCATCACTCATCCTTCCCATGTTTCCAAACCAACTCAACACTCTCTGATCTAACTATCAGACAACCTTCTTTCAACACCGTTTCTCTACCTGATCTCCTCATTTCTCACTCTAACTATTCTATATACACTAATCATACTTTTCAAAAACCTTATTTCCAATACATTCAACTTGTGTTTGTTTTTTCATCCTCTCTTGCATTCCAGGTCTCTGCTCCATACAATGCTGTGGCACAATGACACCTTCATATATCCTTTTCTTTGCATTCATTCCCAGATACCAATTTCTCATCACGCTTTTCAACCCACTTAAGCATTTACTCACTTCATTCACTCTCTGACTTATCTCCGCACCCAGTCATCCATTTCATGATAAATGCAACCTCAGATACTTAAAACTTTCAAGTTCTTCAAGCAACTCCCCATTCACTCCTACATTCAATCTACCAATATTAATACTCTGTGCATCTCATGAATTTACTTTTACCAATATTCACTCGTAACTTCCTTTCACACACACTAATAAGCTCAGTCACCAAACAACTCAGTTCATCCTCAGTATTAGCCACCAGTGCTGTGTTATCCGGGAATAGCAATTTATTCGATATCCACAACCTTCCATACTCACCGACTACTTCCAAGCCCTGTCTAATACTCTTTCATTTGCTTCCCTTACCACTAAATTCACATGCATATTAAACTAAACAACTGTTGACATTACACAACCCTGACGTAACTCTGCATTCATCTCTAACCAATCACTCATACCATTCCCGTTCTCACACATGCTCTACTATTCATGTAATAACTCTTCACTGCATTTCAAACTTCCACTTATTCCATACAGTCGCAACACACTCCACAACGCCTCTTTATCAACCCTGTCATACTCTTTCTCTAAATCCATAAATGCCCAAAAAGTATCTATATCCTTTTCTAAGTATTTTTCACACACCTGTCTTACCACAAACACCTGCTCCATACATCTTCTTCCTCTCCTTAACTCACTCTGCTCTTCCCCAATCAGTCTCTCAGTACTTTTCCTAATTCTCTCAATTAACACTTCCATATACCTTACCAAGTAAATACAACAAACAAATTCCTCTAAAACTACTACACTCATGCTTATCCCTTTTTTTCTTTATAAAGTGGAACAACATATACACTCCTTCAATCAACTTGGACCCTCCCTTCCTAAAACATACATTCAACAACTTAACCATCCATTCCACTAATGCCTCCCCACCTTATGACAAGCATTCAATATCACACCCATCTATCTCTGGTGCTTAATCTGCTTTCGTTGCTTTCAATGCCATATATACCTCCTCTGTTGTTATTTATCTATCGTTTTCATCACCCAATATTGGTATTCTCCAGTCATTTTCCACAGCCACTATCTCTACCTCTCTATCATCTTCCTCATTTAGCATTTCCTTGAAATACTCAGCCCATCTCACTCTCACCTTTACTTTGTCTACTAGCAATTACCCATCTGCGCCTTTCACCCTATCCTCCCTACCAGATTCACCTTTCCGCACTCTTTTAACTTCCTTCCAAAAAAACTTTTTATTTTATTCAAAATTCTCAGACAAGCTCCTACTCCATCTTACATCTGCTTCTCTCTTTGCCTCCCTCATCACATGCTTTGCTAACCTCCTCTTTGCACTATCCCTTTCATATCCCTCAACATTACCTATCTGCAACCATACCTCAAATGCCTGCTTTTTTTTTCATCTAATACTGCACTCTTCTCATTCCACCATGCACTACCTTCCCTATTACTTCCACCTGTTGTTCCCCTTCCACACACACACACACACACACACACACACACACACACACACACACACACACACACACACACACACACACACACACACACACACACACACACACCCACACACACACACACACACACAATGGTGACAGTCTTTAAATTCCTTCATGGTTATGATAGAGTGGATAGGGATCGATATTTTGATATGGCTGGCTCTAGAACTAGAGGTCACAGTTTGAAGCTTCGTAAGAAAACTTCTTTGCAAGATGTAAGGAAATACTTTTTCAGTGTAAGAGTAGTTGATAATTGGAATTGGCTAAGCGAGGAGGTAGTTAATGGTATCTCAATCCATAGTTTTAAGGACAGGTATGATAAGTATCACTAAGTATAAAATGGAACCGATGAGGAGACGGGAAGATACGAGCTTTGGGCTCTTTCCCGTAAACACAATTAGGTAATCACAATTAGGTAATCACACACACACACACACACACACACACACACACACACACACACACACACACACACACCAACTAGGTAAATATTCGAGGGAAGGAAAGCCGAGACCAACAAAAGTAACCTTTGAGAGAGGGGAAACATGTAGGGAAATATTGTTGAGAAAAAAAAGTCTAAAAGACCTTCAAGAATGCAAAGAAGTGTTCATTAGACGATACAGAATACAGGAAGAGATGGGAAAGATCAAAAACTTGTTGCAAGAGGCAAGAAGGTTAAATGATGAAAGAAATGAAGAAGAGAAGAAAAATTTTCGTTACAGAATACTTCCAGACAAAGGGGAGATAAAGAAGATAATGACAAAAGATCAGGGGATGGGGCCTCATTAAGATTGTTATACACAAATGCTGATGGATTAGCTGGTAAGGCAGTAGAATTAAAAGATAGGATCCACAACAGTAAGGCAGATATAGTAGCAATTACAGAGACTAAGTTGAGTGAGGACATAAACAGTGTCACAGTTTTTCCTAAGGGCTTCAGAATACTAAGGGTCGAAAGATCTGAGAGGACTGGTGGAGGGATAGCACTGCTCATAAGTGAGAGGATTCAAGTTGAAGAAATAAACTTGGCTATAGAAAGTGAGTTCAGGGAATTTCTTGTTGCTCGCATAAATACTGGGTCAGAGAGCATTATAATAACTGTTGTATACAACCCACCAAGGAACCAAAATAGGCTTGAAATTTATGAGGAAAGTCATATAGGTACTATTGAAGTCATAAACTCAGTTGTTAACATGGCACGGGAGAAAAAATGTAGGATTTTGATTATGGGAGACTTTAATCATAAAGAGATAGATTGGATAAATCTTGACCCACACAGTGGTGAGGACTCATTTGGGGCAAGATTCCTAGATTGCGTACAAGGGAATTTCCTACACCAACATGTAATGGAACCAACAAGAGCCAGGGGTGGGGATGAGCCATCACTACTTGATCTAGTGTTCACAGATAATGTGTTGGATATTGAAAATATTGAGTATGAACCACCAATTGGAAAGAGTGACCACTGTGTGTTGTTGATGGAGTATATCATTGAAGACATTCTTCCTGAGAGTAGAGGCACTGAGGACATGAGGAGGAACTATCCGAAAGGAGATTACATCAAAATGAATGAGCTTTTTGCAGTTATTGACTGGAGAACCTTATTTTACAACAAATCTGTACAAGAAATGTATGACATCTTTTGTGAGAAATATGGGAAGATAGTAGATTGCTGCATACCTGTCACCAAAGTAGGTGTAATTCATGCCAGAGAGAAATGGTTCGATAATGGGTGTAAAAGAGCTAAGGAGTGGAGAGACAAATGCTGGAAAAGGTATAGGAGGAGAAAAAACATAAATGCCTGGCAAACCTACAAAAGAGCAAGAAATGACTACCTAAGTAAAAGGAGAGAGGCAGAGAGAGATTATGAGAGGGACATCACCAGGAAGGCTAAAGAAAATCCCAAGCTTTTCCACAGCTTTATCAGAGGAAAACTGAAGGTAAAAGAACAGGTTTTAAGGCTAAAGAGAGCGGATGGAAGCATCACTGAGACGGACGAAGAGATCTGCAAAGAATTGAATAAGGAGTTTCAGTCAGTATTTACAGTAGAAAATACCCCACCCCCTCAGATTGCAGTGATAGAAGCTCAAGGGCCGGTATTAGAGAACATCAACCTTACAGCCACAGAGGTATGCAAAGCGCTGATGGATTTAGATGTTCATAAAGCTACAGGTCCTGATGACATATCCCCTCATGTGCTTAAAAAATGCGCAAACACAATATCAGTGGCACTAAGTATCATATTTAAGGAGTCACTGGAGTCGGGGGAGATTCCAAGATGCTGGAAACAAGCAAATGTGATACCTATCTTCAAAAAGGGAAGGAGGGATACGGCTCTGAACTATAGACCAGTTTCCTTGACCAGCATAGTTTGCAAACTTATGGAGAAACTACTAAGGAAACATATCTCTCTTCACTTGGAATCCTTCAACTTTTTGTCAGTGAGGCAACATGGCTTCAGAGAAGGAAGATCAACAGTAACAAACTTATTAGAATTTTATGATGAGGTAAGCCAAATCTTACAGGAAAGAGAGGGCTGGGCAGATTGCATATTCCTAGACTTCCAGAAAGCGTTTGACACTGTTCCACATGGGAGACTTATTAGGAAGCTGCAATCAATGGCTAGAATAGGTGGAAATGTCTTGGAATGGATAAAAGCTTACTTAGGAGGAAGGGAACAGAGGGTTAGAGTAAGACACTCAGTGTCTGAATGGAGAAGAGTTAGTAGTGGAGTTCCACAGGGTTCAGTTTTAGGGCCACTTTTGTTCCTTGTATATGTAAATGACCTACCAGAGTCTGTAAATTCATTCATGAATATGTTTGCAGATGATGCAAAGATTGTGAAGAAAGTAAAAAACGAGAACAATGGTAGAGAACTTCAGGAGGATCTAAATAATCTGCATGAGTGGTCAGAAAAGTGGCTAATGAAATTCAATACCTCAAAATGTAAGGTAATGAGAATGGGTACAAGTGCAAGAAGGCCCAAGCTTGACTACTCGGTGGCTGGAGTACAACTTCAAGAGACAGAAAATGAGAGAGATCTAGGAGTAAACATACTGGCAGATTTGTCCCCAGAAATACATATAAATGGCGTAGTAAGGGCAGCATATGCATTCTTATCAAATGTAAGGGTAGCCTTCAGGCACATGGACAAGGAAATGTTCAGAAATATTTATGTAACCTATGTGAGGCCAAAGCTCGAATATGCAGCCCCCTTTTGGAATCCGCACTTGAAAAAGCACATAGCTAAGCTTGAAAAAGTTCAAAGACATGCCACGAAACTGGTGCCAGAAATTTGCAATCTCGGTTATGATGAGAGGCTGAGGGAATTAGACTTACCATCACTCGAAGCTAGAAGAGTAAGGGGGGATATGGTGACAGTCTTTAAATTCCTTCATGGTTATGATAGAGTGGATAGGGATCGATATTTCGATATGGCTGGCTCTAGAACTAGAGGTCATAGTTTGAAGCTTCGTAAGAAAACTTGTTTGCAGGATGTAAGGAAATACTTTTTCAGTGTAAGAGTAGTTGATAATTGGAATTGGCTAAGCAAGGAGGTAGTTAATGCTATCTCAATCCATAGTTTTAAGGACAGGTACGATAAGTATCACTAAGTCTAAAAATGGAACCGATCAGGAGACGGGAAGATACGAGCTTTGGGCTCTTTCCCGTAAACACAATTAGGTAATCACAATTAGGTAATCACACACACACTGCCTCTGTACTCTTCATAATTTCCTCTTTGAAACAACTTCATTCTTTTTCCACTCCCTCCTCCACTTTCTCCTTCACTACATTCCACATATTCCTCAGACAAACCTTGTTACTCACAGTGTTTCTCTTTCTTAGTCAGTTCACTTACTTTTAACACCTCTCTTCCTCTTTTGCTTCTCCTCTTCACATCCAGTCACCCTCCTGTCCACCACAACATAATCCATTAATGCTCTGTCCACTCTTGTTCCATTATCTACTCTGACCCATGTGTACTTGTGCACATCCTTCTCTTTACATACAGTATTGGCAGTCAACATCTCTCTCTCAATGCACATTTCTATCATTTTCTCTCCACTCTCAATTCTACCAGGTACTCCATACATCCCAATTACACCATCTAGTGGCTCATTCCTTACTCTAGCAAGCAAATCTCCCATCAAACCACATTCACATTAATTCCCAAGTCTGCCACACACTCGTTCAATGTCATCCAAAATTCTTCTCTTTCTTCCTAACTTCTTTCAAGGCCAGGGCCATATTCACTCACAAACGCCCAAACCTCGCATCCCAATCTCATTATGGGCGCTATTATTTGAGATGATACATCCTTTCATTCCATCACAGATTTACTCATCTCGTCACTTACCAATAAAGCCATTCCCCCTCTTTCTCTCCCTCTCTCAACTAAGACACCCTACCTACCACACTCCCAAATGTCACCTCACCATTCCCATTTATCTTAGTTCTCTCAGTGCAAGTGTATCCATCTTCCTCTCCACAAACATACTCCCTATCACCTCCCTCTTATTTCACCTACACCACAACCACACACAATTAGAGACCCAATTACTAGGATTCTGGATGGATCTCTCCTGCCAGAATACCCACACATTTCTTGGCCACTTGTAGGATAAAATTACAGAGGATGGGATTCCCAGTCCCCCCGCTCCGCCCCTTTTAGTCGACTTTTACGACACACAGGGGAAGAAGGAGGGAGTATTCTACCCACACCCTCTGGGAGGGGGTAGGAAATACTTTTACAGTTCCATTATATATATATATATATATATATATATATATATATATATATATATATATATATATATATATATATATATATATATATATATATATATATATATATATATATATATATATATATATATATATATATATATATATATATATATATATATATATATATATATATATATATATAATCTAACTGCATGTGCAGCTTTAATAAGTTGATTGAAGTTCGACGACAGAGATGTTGCATGTGCAGATTATGTCATATATTGTAGTGCCTCAGTATTTACGACAGCATGACTTTGTACTTGCGATGCAAATTCGAGTCCCCTGTTGTCTAAAAGAACATCGTGGATATTAGTATTATTAATGTTCGGTTTAATTATGAATATATATACTGAATCCACATGCAACTTTACCAAGCTCATTAAATGGCGATGAGAAAAATACTGCATTACTGTGGAAAAACAAACACTAATACTTTGAAGTAAGAAACAACAGACACATGAACTTAGGCACTATTAGAGAGAATATTACTAGAACAGAGAGACCATTAGAAGTCCACTATAAATAAACATCAAAGTATATAGATACAAATATTTTTAAAAATTCGTATTAATTTCCAATTTTGGGGGTGAGTTTCTTCCGACATTGAGTCAAGATGTGCTTAAAATTTAAAAATATTTATTTCAATGGATTTTTTCGGTCAAAATTGTATGGGAAAATGTGTTCATTTGTCCCTGCAGGTTGTTTAGTTCAAAAGTTATGCAACATTCTAATGTTTCTAGGGTTCGCGTCCACGTACCAATTATTCGTAAAAAGGGTAAAAACGAACCCCTTTGGACATTTTTTGAACCTGTTACCTGTCAATATCTTAAAATAAACACTTGAAAGAATTGAATAAAACAAGTGAACAAAAATTCCAGTAGGTGCACGTGGACCCCTTCTTCCGACTAGACTATGTGAACATTTCACGACCACCACTACCATCACCAGCAAGACCATATCTTTTTCATACCCAAGTAATAGTGGAATTATGCTTCTTGGAATAGCTTTGGAAGTTATATCCCACAGGATTTGATACTGGACATAATATTTTGCAAATTAATTAGCATTGCATATTCATGTGTGTGCTCTTAAGCCCATATAAATGACCTCAGCAAATATATATGACTTTCAAATTCAAGCAAGGGACATTACAATATGCAGTTGTGCTTGTACTCACGTTGTCGTTGAAAGTTTCCATTCTTCTTCTTCTTCTTCTCTTCTTCTTCTTCTTCTTCTTCTTCTTCTTCTTCTTCTTCTTCTTCTTCTTCTTCTTCTTCTTCGTCTACATCTTTTCCCACTTTTATGTAGGGTCGATGTTTCTGGCCAGTGCTCTCCATATGTTCCTGTCCCATACCTCATTACCCAACAAACCTTTAGACCTCAGGTCGTCATTGATGCAATCCATCCACCTATGCTTTGGTCTACCCCTCCCTCTCCTACCCTGTATATCCATGTCCATCACCCTCCTCCCAACATACTGTTCATCCCTCCCAGCGACATGACCATACCATCTTAGTCTACTTTCTTGTATCTTATCTGATATTTCTCTAACTTTTGAGGTACCTCTAATTACCTCATTTCTGATCTTATTTGTTCTTGTCACCCCACACATCCATCTCAACATCCTCATCTCTGCCACATCCAGTTTTTTCTCTTGTGTCTTCTTTAATGCCCATGTCTCTGCTCCATACATCATCGCAGGTCTCACAACTGTCTTATGCACTTTACCCCTCAACTTAATCCCTATTCTCCTGTTGCACAGCACCCCAGACACTTTCTTCCACTTCTTTCATCCCACTTGTATTCTGTGGGTTATTTCTGACTCTAGGTTACCATCCTCTGCTACTGTTGATCCCAAATACTTTAACTTTTCAACTCTTTTCAACACTTCCCCCTGCAAATTGACCTCCCCATCCTCATCATCTCTCAACCTCAAGTACTCATGTCTTCTTCCTGCTGACTCTCAGTCCTCTATCCTCCATCACTCTTCTCCACTCCTCAAGCTTCTCCTCCACTACCTCTCATCTTTTGCTACACAATTCAATGTCATCTGCAAAGAGCATACACCATGGTGACTGAACTCTAATACCCTGGGTTACTACTTCCAAAACCAGATCATATAGATATGGACTCAAAGCAGACCCTTGATGCAGACCAACATATACTTTTCTCTAATACACCTCCACACCTCTTGACGTGGTACTCGATCATATGCCTATTCCAGGTCAATAATGACCATATGCAGTCCTTTCTGTTTCTCCTGATGATTTTCCATCATTTGTCTCAAGGCAAATATGGCATCCACTGTCCCTCTTCCAGGCATGAAGCCAAACTGCTCATCCCCAATTGTCGTCTCCTCTCTGAGTCTCCTCTCTATGATCTTCTCCCATATCTTCATAGTATGACTTAACAACTTTATGCCTCTATAGTTTCCACACTCCTGAATGTCTCCCTTCCCTTTGTAGATTAGGATGATTAGGCTTCCTCTCCACTCCTCTGGCATCTTTTCCTGACTAAAGATCTTTTGCATTAAGTCCCACAAGATATCTATGCTTTCCTTTCCAAGACTCTTCCATACCTCCACTGGCATCTTATCAGGTCCTGCTGCCTTTCCATTTTTCATTTTCCTTACTGCCTGCTCTACCTCTCTTCTAGTCACTGTTGTTGTAACTGCTTCATTTGGAAGTCCATCTTCAAATACTGCTCTTGGGTTCTCTTCATTTAGTAATCCTTCAAAATAAGTTTCCCATCTGCTTTTTATTTCATCCTCTTCTGCTAGAACTACTCCATGGTTATCCTTTATTTGTCTTACTTTGGTCAAGTTCTTGGATGCAGCATCTCGGGCCTTTGCAATTCGCAAAATTTTCTTCTCTCCTTCTGGTGTTTCCAGCTCTTCATAGACTTCATTCAGTGTCTCTGCCTTTGCTTTTGCTACTGCTCTCCTTGCCTCTTTCTTTGCCTGCCTGTACTCTTCTTTATCCTGCTCCATGCCTGATAAATCTGCCTTTTTCCTAGCTTCTTTCTTGTTCTTCACCCATTCTTGCACTTCCTCATTACACCACCATGACTCTTTATCATTTGGGGGTTTCCTTCCTGATGACTTTCCAAGTACCTCCTCACCAACCCTCAAAATCACCTCACTATTCTCTGTCCACCATTCTTGTACATCCTAATGCAACCTTATCGCTTCCAACACTCTTCCCTTAAACATAGCTCTCAGCTCTGCATCTTTCAATCTCCACCACTTTATCTTTGGGTCCATCCTCGGCTTCTTACTTTTCCTACATTTCCTGATCCTGCAATCAGTTACTACTATCCTATGTTGCACTGCTACACTCCCCCATTTATTACTTTACAGTTGCTAATCTCCTTCAGATGGTCTCTCCTACACAACAATAAATTTATCTGGCTCTCCCTCCCACCACTACTGTATGTAATCAATCTGTTTTCCTTTTTCTCAAAGAATGTGTTGACCAATGCCAGATCAAATGCCACTGCAAAATCAATCACTCTCTCTCCCCCCCTAATCTCTCTCGCCCACCCCCCAGCCCCATGAACTATTCTTATCCCAGCCCTCCCAATTCCCAAGTGGCCATTTAGATCTCCTCCCAAAATTTCCCTCTCCCTTATAGGAATTGTTCTAAGCTCCTGGTTCATCTCCTCCCAAAATACATCCTTTTCCTCCGCTGTACAACCACTTTGTGGGGCATAGGCACATACCACATTGAGTACCGTTTCTCCCAGTCCCAGCTTTAAACTCATAATTCTGTTGTTGTTGTTGTTTCGGTTTTACGTCACAGACTCCCTTTTCTACCAAGGGCTAGGACGGTTGCCTTCTTGCGAAGGACTTGCTTTGGCAGATGTAATCGTTATCCTGAGTGCATGCCCTTGCTAACCTCAGACCGTGACGGGGCGCGAACCCTCGACCTGACGCCTCTTTCTATTTACACCAAGTAAGCTTTCCTTCAGGTCTTTGGATAGTATTATTCCTACACCATTCCTTCCTTCCTCATTTGCTCCACTATAGAAGAATTGCAACCCTCACCCAGTTCCCTCTCCTTATTTCCTTTCTACCTGGTCTCCTGCACACACAGCACTCCAAGTCTCCTCCTTTCCATCAGGTCCACCAATTCACGTCCCTTCCCAGTCATCGTCCCCACATTAAGAGTGCCCACCCGCAGCACCTCATCTCATTATCTGTACTGGCCATATTTTGGTTTTGGCAAAATTTTTATGGCCGGATGCCCTTCCTGCCGCCAACCCTCCCCATTTACCCGGGCTTGGGACCGGCACCAAGTTGAGGCTGGCTTGCCCCCTCAGTGGCTGGGTTTTTTAGCTAGACACACACAAATGGATTTCATAAATGCATCTGACACGGTTCATGTGTTCTACCATACGGTAGAACACATCACATGATAAAGGGTATTATCAGCTACCATATTCGCAAGTTGCAGGTCAGAGCGCTCCCAAGGTGTGACTTCCTTAACATCAGCACCATGTAATGTGTTCTACCATACGGTAGAACACATCACATGATGATAAAGGGTATTATCAGCTACCAAATTCACAAGTTGCAGGTATGGGTGCACATTGCACCTGAACGTGTAATTGGAAATGAATTTACATTTTTGTAATCAAGCAGAACAACACTAACGCCACCACCACCAACCCTACCACCATCCTCTACCACCACGAACCACCATCAACCTTACTTGGTTTCGGTTTTACGTCATACAACCGTTTGACCGTGTGAGAGGACGTGTACGCATTGAGCTCCCGATAATATTGCGTTTATCAAGTGACAGAGTTTAAATTCACAGCTATAAAATTAACGAAAGCATACTGAAATATAAATCTTCAGATTTAAGTCTGAGTGATTATTACAACTTTAGTGATTAAAAAGATACAAAGAAAATTCATTATAATCTTATAACATATCAGAAACCATTGAGAGTGTCTCTCCCAGTGTTACGGATTTCAACCACAACCTCTCGCGACCGACCTAAAAAGGACCTTTCTTAGGTGAACCTGCAGTTCCCCTCATACCGCAGTTTCCCTCCCATTCACACCAGAATGTCCTCATCGGAAAATGTTAACCTTTATGACCTTCTGTGTGTGAATACTGATAATTTTCCCGAAGTGTTTATATCATCTCTGGACAGAATATTCGTATATTCACGTGAGGACATCAGAAGGGAATTGGAAAAAATTAAAAAAGTCACTTTGTACAAAACAAGTCAACTTTTGCTTTCAAAGGTAGTGGAACTCTTTCCCCAACACAGTGGTAAACACATCATAAAAAAGCGAGTAAAAAAGGATATAATTACTAATATAATAATTTTTAGCGCAAGTGTCCTGAATATCTAAATGAATGGTGAACTTGACAAACTCTTTCAACCTCAAACTTCGGTTGTAAAATCCATAGAGTCTGAAAAAACACATGACCTAGGAGACCTACATCGAATGATAGAAAGTCTTGCAGATAAGGTGAAAATTTTGGAAGCAGATGCTGAAAAGGTGAAATCCTTACAACACAAGGTTGGTTTGCTAGAATCTGACATTGTCCTACTTAAAAGAGATAATTCTAGGTTGGAACTGTTATTAGAAACATCTCCACCTCTCAATTCAGTGCTGTCACCTAACAACGACGATGTCCCTTCTATCAACAACCCTCAGGTTTTGCAAACTAGGTTTTCTGTCTCTACTCACAATTCCTTCAGTGCATTGAGAGACGAATGTGACAGTGGTAGTGAAGAAGAGGTAGATCCAGATAAAAGTGATAGTCAACAAGACAACCTGAATACACCATCTAGCATAAATAATCAAATCAGTAACAGGTTACAAAATAGTGATGAAACAACAGCGTCCTTCCCACTACTCCTAACAATACAACAACAGGCACTAACCAGAACAAGATTCTTCCCAGCACAAACAACCAACCTGGTAAAGAGTTGCAAATCAGCGAAGAAGATATAGAGCCAATCTCCACTACTCCTAACAACACAGCAACTATCACTAACCAGGACAACCAAATTACACCTTCCAGCACAAATAACCAACCCAGCAATAGGCTGCAAAACAATGAAGAAAACAGAAAAGACAAAATAACAGCAGTCTCTATTCTAAACATTCCATCGAAGTCCTCTCCCCCACAGCCACAGTTGCCCAATAATGCAAGTGCAAGGGTTACAGCTCAAATATATATTTGCATTCCTGGCAACCCCTTTGAGAGAGAGATACGTAATACATTGACAAATCAAGGCATTCCTTCTGTAGAAGTCTTGATTAAGGAGCTTTCTTGCAAAACCAAATTGGGTTTCCTTCGCAATAACGATATCGAAAGGATTTGAATATGTGCCTTACAAACTGAATCAATGGCCTACAGGCACAATTGTCCAGCCATTTCGTGGGGGCAAACAATGGACACAACCTGGGTATTCTACAAAATATCCCAAACTACAGTCATACCAAAATAAACAGCAAAGAGCTAATGAAATAATCCCCTATACGCGAGTCTACAGAAAGAGACACGATACAAATCTCTCTTATCGCCGTCCACGCACAAGAGACTTCTCCTGGAGTGATGGCTCTTACAACCCTAGACACTCACCTAGGCATACAAACTTTGGGAAGGCCCGATCATACCACGGCACGTACTCAAACCAGCGTTACACATCCAACGGCAGGTACAGACTCCAGGATCCATGGGCTAACCCCAGAACACTCTATAATGATGAATTCCCAGCAAAATCACACTGTCGAAACTACAACTATAACTATGGATACCACCCCAATGAAACATGGTAAGAATGTAACATTAGTACATGTGAACGCTCAGTCCCTGCTCGCTCATTTTGAGGAAATAATAATGCTATCAAAAGACTACAACATAGACATCCTCTGTGTAAGTGAAACTTGGCTTCCTCCTACACCTGAAAATAAATATATGAATATCCCAGAGTTTAAAATATTTCGCAATGACCATGGCCGAGGGGGTGGGGTTTGTAGTTATGTTAGAAATTATCTTAGTGCATCAGAAATAACCACAGGTTTAGAAAAAACTGAAGAGCTCGAAGATTTATGGATCACTGTGCAGTATCAGAAACTTCCATCTTTCATTGTAGGGTGTGTTTACCGTCACCCTAAAGCACCTACCAGTTCATTCAATCATCTGCTAGAAACATTCAGAAATATCTGTGTGCGTCATAAACCCATATACATACTTGATGATTTTAATGATGACTTGCTCTCAGCAGATAACAAAATGAAAAGGGTGATCAACACTGTGAAGTTAACACAAATAGTGACAAACCCGACCCGCATAACCCCTAATTTTAGGACTCTTATAGATCTGATAATAACAAATAAAGTGGAAAGTATACCCTATTGGGACGTAGTTCCCTGCCCAATTGCAGACCACGAGCTGAACATTGCTATGCTAAACATAAACAAGCCCAAAAGGAAGCCTCTCCTCAAGACATTCCGGTGTCTAAAAAATTACTCCCCTGATATCCTTTGTGAAACATTAATCAACAACACAAATGCACTTAATAGAATTAAATACACAGATAACGTCGATTTGCAGGTTGAGATTCTAACAAAAGTCTTCCTTGAATGCTTAGATAGTTGTGTACCCATTGTAACAAGAAAAATAACACGCCCCTCAGCCCCCTGGCTAACTAATGACATCAAAGAGGCAATGCAAATCAGAAATCAAATACAAAATGAGCTAAAAATGAATAGATATGATATGACTCTCCGAGAACGTTATAAAACAGAAAAGAAACGTGTCAGATCTCTCATCAGGGTAAGTAAAAAAGACTTTTACAAAAAACAATTTAATGACTCTAGACATGATACAGCAGCAACATGGAAAGTGATAAGAAGCATGATACCAAATGAAAAGAGTACCTCAGAAAGTTATGAAAATATTACAGAGTTGAGAGACAAAGCAGAAAACTTTAATAACTATTTTGCTAACGTTGGCAAAAATACATATGGAAAAACTCAAGAATACATCAACTCAGTGAATATGAGTAGTTGCTTAAATGACAATTCTTCCAATGTAAACACAAGAGAGTACTTCAAGATAAATCCTATCGATTGTGCTACCCTAATTCTTACCATAAAGAGCCTAAGAAACTCTGGCTCTTATGGTTCAGATGGTATACCATTTCAGTTCATCAAAGACGCTCTACCCATGATTGCATCCTATATTCTAACTATTATGAACAATTCCATTGTCACTAAAAAGTTTCCTGACTTTTGGAAAATATCTCATGTAATACCTCTGCATAAAAAGGGGGACAGAGAAGATGTGACAAACTATCGTCCCATTTCCCTGCTACCCATTTTCTCTAAAATATTAGAAAAAATTGTTGCATGCCAACTTATGTCATATTTAGAATCAAATAGACTATTAAGTATTAACCAACATGGTTTCAGACCGAAACTTTCGACGGAAACTGCACTGCTTAAAGTTACGAATAGTATATATAATAATATTGATATGAAAAAAATATCTATTCTTGTATTATTGGACTTATCAAAAGCCTTCGACAGTGTAAACCATGAAATTCTTTTAAGTAAATGTATTAACTTAAATATTAATCCAAGCTGGTTTAGCGAGTATCTATCTAATCGTAAACAGTCCATACGTCTTAACAACATTATCTCTGTGCCAAAAAATGTATCATTTAGTGTTCCACAGGGATCAGTACTTGGTCCTATCCTCTTCTCCATTTACGTAAATGATCTATCTTCTTTCATTTCTGACTGTCTAGTCGTACAATATGCAGATGACACTCAACTACTCCTTAGTGGTGATATTAATCATCTCCCAGAGCTAACTTTAAGAGCAGAAAACACTCTGTCAAAAATTAAAACCTCTCTCCAAGAAATTGGGCTGTTAATTAATGAAAGTAAAACACAGTGCATATTTATTGGTTCAAGGTTCCACATAGCACAAATTCCAGAAAACACAACAATTAATTTTTGCGACAATATTATCACACCTAGCAAAACAGTCAAAAACCTAGGAATTCACTTTGATAACCACATGTTGTTTGATTCCCACATAGATAAAGTATGCAAAAAGGTTACAGGAACATTAATGTACTTATCACGTATAAAAGACAATTTTGAGACTACCACTCGAATAACTGTTGTTGAATCTCTAGCCCTAAGCCACATTAATTACTGCACAACTGTTTGGGGAGCTACCACTAAGACTCAGATAAACAGAATACAGAAGCTTATTAACTTTGCAGCTCGAGTTGCCTTGGGAGGAATAAGAGAATATGACCACATCACACCAGCTCTCAATAAACTTGGGTGGCTGCGGGCAGAAAATAAGGTCGCTTATGCTATTTATGTTTTTGTATTCAAAATTTTGGACCATCATTATCCTAGCTGGCTATTTGATTTAAAAACAGTCAGGGATATAAGGGGAACCAACAAAAGACAGAGCAGTGAGCTCTTTATTCAGAGAACAAACACAGAAGCAGGTTCAAAGATGATCACTATCAAAGGGCCAACACTCTGGAATAATATTCCAGAGCATCTTAAAAATGCTTCTTCCTTCACAGCTTTCAAAGGCAAACTATATAATTTTCTTTTGGACAAATAGTTGCTGCTCATTAAGAACTAATTAGTCTCATTGTAAGGAAACAAATATGGAAATGATGCCGATAATAACGATCCTGTATCTAGTGGCATACTTACTACTTTATTATTAACATTTTTGTTAACATTTTTATTACAGCATTATTATTTTCTATGAAAGCTATATTTAATTTAACTATATGTCTAACCCTCTTATTTATTAGTTTAATTACATGTCTACTTATAAGTTACTATTAATGTTGAATAACCATTGTACAAAATGGAAATAAATGTTTTGTTTGTTGTTTGTTTGTTTTCTACTAAGGGCTGTGACGGTTGCCTTCTTGCGAAGGACTTGTTTTGGCGGATGTAATCGTTACCCTGAGTGTATGCCCTTACTAACCTCAGTCCGTGACGGGGCGCGAACCTCCGAAATGAAAAGAAACAAACACCACACCCCTCACTCTCTCTATCTCTCCCTCTTCTCTTTCTCTCTCCTAATGTTACTATCGGATTTCTTTATTTTCAACTTACCAATACCAGTGGTTGAAGGCCAGCATAAACACTAGCTCACACTGGGGAAGCCAGTAAACTTGTTGTAAGGGGACGTTCCCAAAGTGTGAACGGTCCTTGGTACTCGTGAACCCTAAACACGAGGTCCCAGAAAATCTATGGGCTTAACTCTAACAACTAGTTTTTTCTGGGCCCCCCAATATGAGTAGTATTTAGTGCTTGCCTTCCCAGTATTGGTAAGTCAAAAATAAGAAATCGAAGATAGTAGCATTGATAGAGAGGGAGACGGAGAGAGAGCGAGAGAGAGTGAGAGAGGTGCGGAGCTTGGCGTCTGCAGGCGGCGGCCTTCGGCGGTTCCCGGCCGCACCCACCGCCGCTGCCGCTGCTGCTGCACCGCCCACCTCCTCCACCACTTTCTCATCTTATTTCTTCCTCTTCCATTGCTTCTTCTTCTTCTTTCCTATCATAATTGGGATTAAATGTTCATATTCTCTTCCAGAGTTAGCATTGTGCCTTATTGGTTGAGACAGAATTGGAGTAGTTTTGTTTATATCTTGTCAGTAGACGAAGAAGAAGATGCATCAATCGCTTTGCTCATTTCCATCTCGTACATAATAGGCTGCTGAGGAATTCCATCGCATGACCTTTCTTTCCTTATAACTGTAAATGCTGCTTCTTCAATAGCATTTTTCATAACCTCGCGTAAGACATAGGGGTGTATGACACAGAAGGTATTTTCCTTGGCTTCCTGCAACTTACCGATATGCATTGGTAAGGATTCTTCCATCTTTCGAAAATTGTTGTTTGCGATATCTCGTTCTCGCTCGTAACAATCGATATCTCTCAGTTTTTCTTTCTCATCGTGCATGTTGAGTTGCCTCATCCTCTCTTTGCAGCACGTCAGTTCGTGCTGTAACTCATCATTCCTCCTTCGATAGTAATCTTCTTCTTTTATGTGTTCCTCATGCCGATTAAAAAGCGTGTCGTTCCTCGCCCTCAGCTTCTCGTTAGCCTCTTCCAGTTGAAGCCTCTTCACTTCACTAGCATTGGCCAACAGCATTTTGTCTCGTAGAGTCGATTCTAGTTGCTCTTGAAGATTTGCCTTCTCTTGCTTTAGCATTTCATTTTCTAAATGAAGGGCCTCTTCGCGACGCTTTTGGTCATCTGCTTGCTTTTGATGGGCCAACATCTGCATTTCTTGCAGATGTTTAAGGTTTGAGATTTCAATTCGCAGCCGGTCCGTTACGATGCCTTGACATTTCATTTCCCTTTCGTAATCGTTTTTCTCTTGGCGTCGGATATTATATATCTCGAAGCGTTCATCATTAACCCTTCCAAAATCTTTCTTGAGATTCAATAATCGTTTTTCGTAATCGTGTAAGATTTCATCTTTTTCTTCCAGCTGTTGTTTCTGGAAAGTCTGAAGCATTACGACCTTCTCTCGCGTTTTGGCTTCTATTTCGCGCTTTTCTGCATATACTTCTCTCAACTCCTTCCTCAGATATTCCTCCTGCTGCGTCAGACATTTATTATCTCTTTCAAGTCCTTCAACTCTGGCCATTAAAACTTGATATTGTATTTTCGGTTCTTTCATTTCTTGACTGACTCTTTTATTGAGACCTTCACACTCTGCCATCTCTTTTTCTGGAGATGAATCCCCATTCTCGCCCTTTGCAGAAATGACGATGTATGTCCGGTTTTTTCCGCCTTCCTTGTAGACAGAACAGGGTAACTTCATTTCAACCACTGGGGAAGAAACGGTAAGGTTTTTTACATATTTTCGAATTCCAAAAACGTAGTAGCATACACATAGAAAGTAAAAAGCAGTAAGTACATT
>JAXCGZ010009450.1:122500-132500 GCA_037179515.1 Halocaridina rubra | reverse complement strand
ATTCTAGATGTGCCCTTATTTTATTTGCAATTATGGATTCTAGAATCTTACCCACTGTTGACGTTAAACTTACCGGCCTATAATTATTCTTTTTAACTCGTTCTCCTTTTTTAAATATTGGTACCACATCTGCCAATTTCCACTCCATGGGTACCGGTCCTAATTTTATTGAATTATTAAATAATGCAGTTAGTGGACAACTAAGCTCTTCCTTGCATTCCCTTAATATTCTAGCATATATTCCATCAGGTCCCGGATATTTATGAGCCTTTAATTTATCTATTTCTTTTATTACCTCCTCTCTCGTAATATTTATTGAACTAAGTGATAGTAATTAACAATAATTATCTCTAGATAATCTTTTTCAAGACTCTTTAATTACAATATATCAAAGGGAGAAAGATATTAAAGATTTATTCAACACAAAAAACTATATAACAAAATTGGGTATCTGAAAATTTTTTTTTAAAAGTTTGTCTCTGTGTATGCAGTAATAAAAATCATATTTCATTTGCAACATTAAAGAATGCATTTTGCTTAAGTTTCATAATCTCTTAAGGAGTTGTACATGAAAAATTAATATATATATATATATATATATATATATATATATATATATATATATATATATATATATATATATATATATATATATATATATATATATATTCTTCTATTATCTCAAATTTGAATTTTTTTGAGATACTATTCAACAGAACTACCTCAGGAGACAGGGGGGAGTTATACATTTTTCTCCTTTGCATACTTACAGTCGGGTAGGTACTTAACTATCTTCTTTTTTACTCTCTTTCCTTTCCCTACCCAAAAATACTGCCCAATATCTGTCTTCTGGCCTTCAACTGGCTAGCTTTTGTGGGGAGTTTTGCGTGTAGGAGCTGTTCCTCTCCTGTCTCTTCGGTTTCTGGATCAACTTCGTCTCCTTTAAATACAGGAAACGGGCTGTTTGATATTCTTCTTGTCATTTCTTTGAATTCACACTCCCTTCTTCATGACCAAGCTGAATTAATTTTGACAAACATTATCATGGCTAAAACTTTCAGTTTTATTTTATCAATCTAACATATCCATATACTGCAGCTAGAAAGGAAAAATAAAGAATCATTCATAGATTCACTTCCTTATCACTTTATATCTATCTTGGAATTCTCGGAAATCTAATAATAATCTCATTGGCGAGTAGGGGACGAAACAAAAATAAAACAAACTTGGCATCCCAACCTTATTTGGGCAGGTGGAGAATCACTTTCTCAAAAATATCCCTCAATAGATATTGCAACAGCTACATCACCTCCCATAAAAATACACTGATATGGCTGCAGAAGGACCCGGTGGAGCAGGGGAAAGATCCTTGCAGACTCCTTCCCCATCATGCTTCCCCAACGGACTTTCCCGCGATTTCACGCACGAAAGCAACCCCCCATTATACCTCCAGTGAGTCATGCTCATTCTCTCTCACACTCAAAACACTCACCCTCTTTCTCTCTGTGTAATTTCCCCCCTTCCCCACACTCTGAAGGAATGTGGTGGTGAAATTTCGGTTGGGCCGAGTGGTCACATGACTGCGTCACCAGTCCTAGGTCCCCCCTCTCCTCCCACTAGGGTGCTTTAATGTTACACAACAACTTTCCTTCCTGCAACACTGAGGGCATGAGCTTGTTGGTGGTCTCTCGAGGCGTATCCCTCACGGCTATTAGACCCCATTCTTCCTCCCTTCTAAGCTACGTTAGGGTTACACTAAAAACCTCCCTACCCCAGCACAGCACAAGTTCACTCGAGTTTACTTTTATTTTCGCCTGCATAGCGCGAAATTAAAAAACTCATATCTAAATAATATCACAAAAGTTTCTTATTCTTCAAAAAGACATGCTACACACGTATTTTAATATCAATTTCTCCATCATAAAGACATTAGAAAACCGATCTGTCATCTCTGTTAAAAATATTTTCTCACCAAAATATTACACCCGCAAAAAAAAAAAGAAGAAAGGGCATTGAAAACAGGTGCAAGGATTTTCTCACTCGATTTCTTACACTTGAAGAGATAAATATAAAAATGATTTTGCACATACATTAGATCTCAATTAAAATCAATACATTTGCCTTCTTAATATCAATTTAGGCATTAATACAAGTAAATTGAACACCCTTCAATCGCAATTTCGTTATACTATTTAAATGATAACAAAAATGGAGTTTATTACTGCTTATAGCTATTAGTACAAATTATCCATGTTAGTAATGGGGACAGAAACTCTACTTTTATTAATTTACTAGGAGCCACACCCCTCATAGGCAGGTTGGCTGAGTCAAAGCATAACTACAAAGTAAAACGGCGGCATCCACCGACCTCAATTTCTTTTAATAATGGTCCCATTACTCACTGGTACAGATCACAAGTACTTAGCTATTATGAGAAACTGCTTGAAGAACATCACGGCAGCAAGCAATGGAGGAGGGGGTTATTCTTTCTTCTGGGTGCAGTAGGTTCCCGCTAAATACTCCATCTCTTTCATAAAATTGATGAATAACCATCCTTTTGGTTGGATCTGGCAACATATACTTCTTGTAAGGGGCTTTTTCACTCGAAGCCCCGGTCACACTTCAGCTCACTGTGATGGTGGCGTTCATGAAGGCGCTCGTTGTACTTTTACTGCTGGGGGCCTTGCCAATATGGGAGTGCGGGAGAGTGACTGGATCTGGTAATATGATACTGTAGGTGAAGGGAGAGCTCAGACTTTCTTGGCGTCGCTCTCTCGCTGCTTGTAAGCATCTAGAAGTTTCTTCATCACTCGAATATTTCTTCCATAGATGCTTCATATTTATTCCTTCTGTATATTTTAATTTCTTCTTTCTCTTCGTTGAAGTATTGGCGTGGATTGATCCTGAGCTGGTCACCAATTGTAGTGTGAACAGTATTCTACCGAGTGTCACCAGTGTGGTGGGATTTTCATCCCGCTATTTTACACCAATAATTGGGGTGTGAAGCTTGTGTTGGTAGCGTGGTTGGTGATAACAGATAATCATCTTCTTGAGATGAGTTTATTTCTAGATTAACAATTAATTCCTCAGAGCTCCCATTTCTATATTTCCTGTCACTATTGGTTCCAGATTCCCGCCCCCAAGGGGGAGACTGTTACACTGTGGACGTGATGTCTGCCCCGGACAAAATCTAACCTCTCACTGACTAGGCTCTCTTGTGCTACTCATTGCGATCGGTGGGTATCATGCGCGTCACTGCCACTTGGCACTTATAGGCATCTCTGAAATGCCTTGTTAGGCTATAGGCGTCTTTAATTGCCTTACGACATATATATATATATATATATATATATATATATATATATATATATATATATATATATATATATATATATATATATATATATATATATATATATATATATATATATATATATATTTATATATATATATATATATATATATATATATATATATATATATATATATATATATATATATATATATATATATATATATATATATATATATATATATATATATATATATATATATATATATATATATATATATATATATATATATACGGTATATATATATGCACACACACACACACATACAGTCAAGATCCTTATATCTAAAATGGTGATATACGACATCTACAGCAATCACTGAAACTTGCTTCAGTCATTGAAGTTATCCGTATATATGAAAACTATTGCTTTCCATATATGGTAATTAATTGGTGGGTGATGTGAGATGGCACCGATGGTACTCTTTTAATCCCTGATTGACCAGCTTAGTTGGTTAGTAAGGATGGGGTGGGTAATAGCTTTAAAATGAGGGAAGTATGAGAGTTACAGAGAGGGGCAGACCCTCTTACCTTACTTGGTTATCAGTATCGTCTTCCTGGAAAGAAATTGAGTTCCTTTTCTTTGATATAAATGTCATTAATTATATGTGTTCGTGCTTTCTATTCTCTATTCGTTTCGGATCGGTTTGTCATAAAATCGATGGAATAAAAATGATAATAAAAATAATAATAATAATAATAATAATAATAATAATAATAATAATAATAATAATAATAATATTAATAATAATAATAATAATGAGAAGAATATGTATAAGAATAAAAAGATGAACAATTGCTTGTGTGTGCAAAACCGAAAACGGTGTCGTAGTTCATCCTTATATTATCATAAGAAATGAATGACGTTGGTGTCACACATCCTCATTAGCTCTCAATATTTTGCTTGGCAGGTATCAGTTTTCCAGAAAACATTCCCATTATGTCTTTCTACCTTGTCCGTATTTGTCAGTCTGCCATTATGTTCGTGTTCTGCTCGTGTCACTCTGTTATGTACGGACACTTTTAATATATTATGATTGTGAATAATTTACAATTATTGATTACGTATCCTGTCGCTAAATGATAGTAATAAACAACAACAGCAACAACAACAACAAAAACAACGACAACAACAGCAACAACAACAACAACAACAATAACAATAATAATAATAATAATAATAATAATAATAATAATAATAATAATAATAATAATAATAATAATAATAATAATAAAAATGTTCTGGTTTTACGTCACGGACTCCTTTTTCAACCAAGGGCTAGGACGGTTGCCTTCATGCGAAGGACTTGTTTTGGCAGATGTAATCGTTACCCTGAGTGCATGCCCTTGCTAATCTCAGACCGTTACGGGGCGCGAACCCCTGACATGACTATGTCCTATCGGTTGTTAAATCAATGCTATCTTTGCAGGTCGTGTTCATAAATTCAAAAACGTTAAACCTATAATTATGTTCGTGCCAAAAAAAAAATATATCGATCGATCGATTGACAGAGAGAGAGAGAGAGAGAGAGAGAGAGAGAGAGAGAGAGAGAGAGAGAGAGAGAGAGAGAGAGAGAGAGAGAGAGAGAATGTATATCCATATCTCTCAAAGGGAAGCCGAAACTCGTTCCTAATAATGAGATGGTGCTTGTCGATGTATGGCGATAGAGCTAATTAATCTCTTGTTTCTTAGCCCCAATTGAATAGGGTTGTAGGAGGAGATGAACGAGAGAGAGAGAGAGAGAGAGAGAGAGAGAGAGAGAGAGAGAGAGAGAGAGAGAGAGAGAGAGAGAGAGAGAGCCTATGTTTCATATGTGATTAATTAAAAGAATATGGATAAGGATAACTTATTCGGGGTGGAGGTAAGTTTTGGGGCTGGGAGTTCTGGAGGGTTTATGCCTTGTGTAGAATAATATGATACTATGATTGTATTTCTCTTTACCTTTTGTCCGGAATAATTAGGGTTAAGTTTCTTTTTATACTCCTGTTAATGTAATTATTTGTATAACGCTGTCTCTCTATCTATCTATCTATCTATTTATCTATCTATCTATCTATCTATCTATCTATCTATCTCTATATATCTATCTATCTATCTATCTATCTATCTATCTATCTATCTATCTATCTATCACTCTATGTATCTAACATAATGAGTTGTGCAACTTCCTCTTTGACTTCCCATGGGATGATTACTACTTTCAGACCCGCAACCCTGATTAGGTTGCCCTAAAAGTTGCAGAGATTATAACCTCTGGAATAGAGGTATTCATCCTCTCCTCTATGAAAACATTTTATCCTCCTGATCCTTGGTTTGACCGTGCCTAGTCCATGGCTATTCAGGCTCGGGATTGCGTATACTGGTTGTACCAAGACTTTCCTTCTGATTTAACTTGCTCTGCTTTTATTATTGCCAGAAATGGCTGCACTGCTCAGAGTCAGAGGCCTGAAGCTTCCTTTTTTAGAAGGAAAGTTGATGTTTCAGATCCTTAGCCATATACCTCTCCAAAACTTTTGTAACTCAAGCTTCCCTACTCTCATTAATTTTTATTGTTCTCTAGCTTGCTTTCTTCCTTAAAAACAAAGCCACTTTCTCTGTCTCTCATTTTCCTACCATCTCTAACGTGAGCGATTCCAGAGCACTTGTTCCTCTGCATCCAAAAAGTTTGAGGTTCTGTTTCATATTCATCATTGCTATTCCTCTTACCAGTTACTTAAAATCTATAAAGGATTTATTCATCCTTGGTTGGAATACTGCTTGCTACTCTGGAGTGCTTCTTCTTATACTTATCTCCTTGATAGGGTTGAATCTAATGCAATCAGACTCATCAATGACCCTTCTCTTATTTTTGCTCTGGATAATCTATTTCATCACAGTAAGGTATCATCCCTTTCTATTTTCTGTTGCTACTAGCTACTACTTTCATCGGTGCTCTGCTGAGTTGGCGAGTTTTTTTTTTATGAGTGTGACACCGGGACAGGCAGAAACTGCACTCATCAATAAAAGCCCAGGCACGAGAAAATACCAAGATAAAGGAAAAGAAAAAGGTTAAGAACAAGGCAGAGATGAGGTAATGTCACACAAAGGAAAACGACAGACAGAAAAAACAGTCAAAGTACAGAGGACATTGAGATATGGAGGGCTAGGCCCTGAGATGATGAAAGATCTTCTTTTTGTAGGATGATAGGTCATAAGAATTAGGAGAGACAGAAGGAGGAAGAGAGTTCCAGAGTCTGGAGGTAGATGGGAAGCAGCAGTCGCTGCATCGACCAATCCACGGGCTACAAATCCGTCCCCCACTGCTGAGGCTGCATAACACTCACCAAGCGGTCTTGTCTCACAGGTACTGTGTAGAGATATGTAGCTCGCAGATTGGTCGGTGCAGCGACTACTTCTTCCCATCCAGCTCCAGACTCTGGAACTCTTCTCCTCCTTTTGTCTTTCCTACGTCTTATAACCTATCTTCCTTCAAAAAGCAAATCTATTGTCATCTCAGGGTCTAATATTGCCATATCTCTAGATCTTCAATGCTTCGACTATTCTGTCAGCCTGTCCTTTTCCTATTGTGAATCAGTCCTTTATTTCTGCTTTGTTCTTAACCTGCTACTTTTGGTACATCTTAATATATTCTTCGTGCTCGGGCATTATGAGGACAATTGTCTTGTCTGTTCCAGTGTCACACTCATGAAAAAAAGTTAAAATGGAATGATTCTCCTTCTTGTTTTCATTTAACTATCTGAATAAGTTTTATTACCAAGTTTGCTTCCATTTGCGATTTATTATATATGATTTCGTGTTACGTCCTTATTAACTTAAAATGTGTTTTGAAAATATCGGACAAATACTGCTGCACGTAGTTGATCATTACAAATAAAAAAAAAAGACTACGAGTATAGATCTTACTTTTATCCCTTTTTTCATTAATTCTATTTTCTCTGCTTCTTGGATTGATTACGATTTAATTTAATATATATCATTAAAGGCTTAGATGATTTTCCTCAGCCTCATACGACAAATCATCAGCGCTAGTTGATGAAGGTGTTAAGATGGATGGCGCATGACCAAATGATTTTCACCTGCGGTACTGGCATTTTTGCCCTTACCGAAGCCCGAGCTAGTGAGTTTGCCGTTCCACATAAATGCTCTACATCTAATGGTGTTCCTACGCTTTCTGCTGAGAGGTCTGATACCTATCTATCCTGTGAATTTTTAAATTGGAGTGTATAATCAACCCTTTATCCTCAACGAGCTAAGGGGAGTAATTAAGGTATGTGTTGGATCATGGTGAATGTTGTTCTTTGGCTCGCCCACCCCTTTACATGGGAAAAAGGGGTATATTTTGTGTTGTTCAACTGTTCTCAGATAAAATGTTATGTATATCTTCGAAAAAAGTTTTTTTTTTTCTAAATTGAATTTTATATTCCACTTGGTATATTTTATATTAGTAATTGTAAGGGTAAGTTATTTATTCAGAACGTTTTGGCAACAGTGGTGCTTTGTAAGCCCATCTTCTACAGGGAAAACAATTGATGTCGATATTTCATTAGCTATAGTGCCTGGTTCCCACCCAATAGGTCACGATGTCGACTCCAAAAGTTGTAGTTTCTCTTTTCATCAGTAGCCTTTAGGGTTAAACGGGAGAGGGTAGTGGAGCCCTCATTAGGTAGGTCTTTTGCAGTTCAGTATACTCAGCCAGTACACTCTAAAATGTATGGGCTCAGTGGTGGAGCGGTGTCCTATGAAGTTTGGGACTCGAAAAGGACAAAATGGTTTTCTCTCTGCTCTCATTAAAATTAGCGTCAAACCTCTGCTTCTTATAAGGAATCGTGGAAGTGAATAAATGATATAAGAAGTGAAAAGTCTAAGTAGGTCCTGCAGACAATAAAGCTGGGAAGAGTCGTGATATGTAAATCCAGAGACAAATTGATACACAATCTAGAAAGACTAAAAGAAATCGGAGTAAGTTCTGTAAAAGGAATAGAACAGTGAGATTTGAGATAGACTGATTGGGGAGTGCATGAAGGAGAAAGAGAAACAGGATAGAATCAGTTGTTATGGCCTTTTCTAGACACTGAAGAGCATGTTGATACGAAGATATTATTAGTAAAATCCAAGATGAGAGAGAGAGAGAGAGAGAGAGAGAGAGAGAGAGAGAGAGAGAGAGAGAGAGAGAGAGAGAGAGAGAGAGAGAGAGAGAGAGAGAGACGTCACCCTGGAACTACGAGGACGTGGATGGAGAGTGGAGAAAGGGTGACGCAGTTAGTAACTGGAAAGAGATGCTTAACAAACGCTCGGATATTTTTCTTCATCTTTTTTGTTGTTGTTGTTGTTGCTAGGTGTGTTCTACCCACTGGACTTTCTTGCCTTTCCCGGAGGACGTTTATGGTCATGGGGGTATTTAGTCCCCTAAATCGGCCTTCTTCCCATCCCATGAAGTACTTTACCCTTCCCATCTGAAAGGATGTCAAAAAGACTATTATGTTTTTCGTCTTTCCCTTACTCTCTTAGAATTGGAGGAATTTTGCCGAGTGTACTTGAGAGGGTGGGGGAAGGTAGAGAGTTGGTTATTTATATATATCCATTCACTTTCTTGAAGTACTGGGGCATGAAGAGAGCTGGGCATGAAGCCACATCCTGGTGAATGGCACTCATTTATTCGACACGCTGTGAATGGAAGATTAAAGCAAGGTTGGACGTGCTTCAGCATTGAACGAGAGGGCAAAGATGACAAGACACTGAGGCGAGGAAGGATGTCTTTCTGTACCCAACATTGACTCTTATTATTGAGATAAAAAGTTCTTATTCTATTGCAACAAATGGTTACTGTTCCTTCTGCTAGTGGAATATGGGTAATAAACGAAGGAGACCCAGAGATCTTTGACTCTTTATTATGTAGATAAAAAGACTTTAAATTTGTATTTTTATGACGAAAAATGGTTTTCTTTCGCTAAAGATATTCGGAAAATAAAGTGTGGGGTTGTATTTTATTGGCTGTCTCTATGTTTTCGACAGTAAATTTTTCTTTTATAGCTAAGAAATTATTATTGTTATTGCAGCAAATGTTATTGCGTCTTACGCAGGCGGAATATTACATAACAGTGCATAAACCTGTAATCGTGTTTGAGAAAATCGATGAGTGACAGTACTTGCTGACTATCTCCCTGTTGCTGTTTACACGAGTTTTGTATTTGTACAACAGTTGTTCATATCTGCAGAATTAAATATTGGAGATATGTCCAGTCATTTATACAGACATTATCGCAGTTGCACACTCATTATTATCAGATTGAATATATTTATAACAGATAAGGTAACTGAAGATAATATGTGTCCTTACTGATGGATTTTGTTATGGTTTAGATTTACAGTAACTCGTATGTTCACTTGCTTAAAAACCACATGAACATTAAGAGGCCTGCAAATATTTGTTTCACCGTTTGTAGTCTTTAAAGATATTAACAAAGTAAAACAGATTAATATTTTTCATTTATATTTAGAATAGAATATGTATGTATGTATGTATGTATGTATGTATGTATGTATGTATGTATGTATGTATGTATGTATGTATGTATGTATGTGTGCGCGCTCGTGTGTGTGTGTGTGTGTGTGTGTGTGTGTGTGTGTGTGTGTGTGTGTGTGTGTGT
>JAXCGZ010009450.1:112500-115000 GCA_037179515.1 Halocaridina rubra | reverse complement strand
CCAGGAAGGCTAAAGAAAATCCCAAGCTTTTCCACAGCTTTATCAGAGGAAAACTGAAGGTAAAAGAACAGGTTTATAGGCTAAAGAGAGCGGATGGAAGCATCACTGAGACGGACGAAGAGATCTGCAAAGAATTGAACAAGGAGTTTCAGTCAGTATTTACAGTAGAAAATACCCCACCCCCTCAGATTGCAGTGATAGAAGCTCAAGGGCCGGTATTAGAGAACATCAACCTTACAGCCACAGAGGTATGCAAAGCGCTGATGGATTTAGATGTTCATAAAGCTACAGGTCCTGATGACATATCCCCTCATGTGCTTAAAAAATGCGCAAACACAATATCAGTGGCACTAAGTATCATATTTAAGGAGTCACTGGAGTCGGAGGAGATTCCAAGATGCTGGAAACAAGCAAATGTGATACCTATCTTCAAAAAGGGAAGGAGGGATACAGCTCTGAACTATAGACCAGTTTCCTTGACCAGCATAGTTTGCAAAGTTATGGAGAAACTACTAAGGAAACATATCTCTCTTCACTTGGAATCCTTCAACTTTTTGTCAGTGAGGCAACATGGCTTCAGAGAAGGAAGATCAACAGTAACAAACTTATTAGAATTTTATGATGAGGTAAGCCAAATCTTACAGGAAAGAGAGGGCTGGGCAGATTGCATATTCCTAGACTTCCAGAAAGCGTTTGACACTGTTCCACATGGGAGACTTATTAGGAAGCTGCAATCAATGGCTAGAATAGGTGGAAATGTCTTGGAATGGATAAAAACTTACTTAGAAGGAAGGGAACAGAGGGTTAGAGTAAGACACTCAATGTCTGAATGGAGAAGAGTTAGTAGTGGAGTTCCACAGGGTTCAGTTTTAGGGCCACTTTTGTTCCTTGTATATGTAAATGACCTACACACACACAAACATATTCATTCATGAATATGTTTGCAGATGATGCAAAGATTGTGAAGAAAGTAAAAAAACGAGAACAATGGTAGAGAACTTCAGGAGGATCTAAATAATCTGCATGAGTGGTCAGAAAAGCGGCTAATGAAATTCAATACCTCAAAATGTAAGGTAATGAGAATGGGTACAAGTGCAAGAAGGCCCAAGCTTGACTACTCGGTGGCTGGAGTACAACTTCAAGAGACAGAAAATGAGAGAGATCTAGGAGTAAACATACTGGCAGATTTGTCTCCAGAAATACATATAAATGGCGTAGTAAGGGCAGCATATGCATTCTTATCAAATGTAAGGGTAGCCTTCAGGCACATGGACAAGGAAATGTTCAGAAATATTTATGTAACCTATGTGAGGCCAAAACTCGAATATGCAGCCCCCTTTTGGAATCCGCACTTGAAAAAGCACATAGCTAAGCTTGAAAAAGTTCAAAGACATGCCACGAAACTGGTGCCAGAAATACGCAATCTCGGTTATGATGAGAGGCTGAGGGAATTAGACTTGCCATCACTCGAAGCTAGAAGAGTAAGGGGGGATATGGTGACAGTCTTTAAATTCCTTCATGGTTATGATAGAGTGGATAGGGATCGATATTTCGATATGGCTGGCTCTAGAACTAGAGGTCATAGTTTGAAGCTTCATAAGAAAACTTCTTTGCAGGATGTAAGGAAATACTTTTTCAGTGTAAGAGTAGTTGATAATTGGAATTGGCTAAGCGAGGAGGTAGTTAATGCTATCTCAATCCATAGTTTTAAGGACAGGTACGATAAGTATCACTAAGTCTAAAATGGAACCGATCAGGAGACGGGAAGATACGAGCTTTGGGCTCTTTCCCGTAAACACAATTAGGTAATAACAATTAGGTAATCACACACACACACACACACACACACACACACACACGCGCGCGCGCACGCACACACACACACACACACACACACACACACGCACACACACACACACGCACGCGCACACGCACACACACACACACACACACACACACACACACACACACACACAGAAATGGTTCGATAATGAGTGTAAAAGAGCTAATGAGTGGAGAGACAAATGCTGGAAAAGGTATAGGAGGAGAAAAAACATAAATGCGTGGTAAACCTACAGAAGACCAAGAAATGATTACCTAAGTAAAAGAAGAGAGGCAGAGAGAGACTATGAAAGGGACATCACCAGGAAGGCTAAAGAAAATCCCAAGCTTTTCCACAGCTTTATCAGAGGAAAACTGAAGCAAAAAGAAAAGTTTTTTAGGCTTAAGAGAGCGGATGGAAGCATCACTAAGACGGATTAAGAGATCTGCAAAGAACTGAACAAGGAGTTTCAGCCAGTATTTACAGTAGAAAATACCCCACCCCCTCAGATTGCAGAGATAGAAGCTCACGGGCTCGGTATTAGAGAACATCAACCTTTCAGCCACAGAGGTATGCAAAGCGCTGATGGAGTTAGATGTCCATAAAGTTACAGGTCCTGATGATATATCTCCATGTACTTAAAAAATGCACAAACTCAGTATCAGTGGCACTAAGTAT
>JAXCGZ010009450.1:95000-102500 GCA_037179515.1 Halocaridina rubra | reverse complement strand
TTCTTGGAATTGATAAAAGCTTACTTAGAAGGAAGGGGGCAGAGGGTTAGAGTAAGACACACAGTGTCTGATTAGAGAACGGTTATTAATGGGGTTCCACAAGGTTGAGTTTTAGGGCCACTTCTGTTCCTTGTATATGTAAATGACCTACCGGAGTCTGTAAATCAAAACTTTAAATATGTTTGCAGATGATTCAAAGATTGTGAAGGAAGTAAAAGACGAAAACAATGGTAGAGAACTTCAGGAAGTCATAGATAATCTACATAAGTGGTCAAAAAAGTTGCTAATAAAATTAACTTCTTCAAAATGTAAGATGATAAGAATAAGTGTAAGTGAAAGAAGGTGCAAGCTTGGTTTCTCAATAGCAGGTGCCTAACTGCGAGAGACAGAGAATGAGAGAGATCTAGGAGTAAGGTATTGAGAGATTTGTCCCCAGAAATGCATATAAAGTGCATAGTAAAGGCCGCATATGCTTTCTTAGCAAAGGTGAGGGTATCCTTCAGACACATGGACAAGGAAATGTTCAGAAATATTTACGTAACTAATGTGAGGCCAAGGCTTGTTCCGGTTTGTTCTGGTTTTACGTCACGGACTCCCTTTTCAACCAAGGGCTAGGATGGTTGCCTTCTTGCGAAGGACTTGGTTTGGCAGATGTAATCCTTACCCTGAGTGCATGCCCTTGCTAACCTCAGACCGTGACGGGGCGCGAACCCTCGACCTGACGCCTCAGAGTCGCGGACGCTACCGGTTGAGCCACGGCGACTACTGTGAGGCCAAGGCTTGAATATGCAAAATTCAAGCTTGAATATGCAAAATCCTTTTGTAACAAGAAAAATAACCCGCCCCTCAGCCCCCTGGCTAACTAATAACATCAAAGTGGAAATGCATATCAGATATCAAATACAAAAAGAGCTAAAAATGAATAGATATGATATGACTCTCCGTGAACGTTATAAAGCAGAAAATAAACGTGTCAGATCTCTCATCGATATAAGTAAAAATAACTTTTACAAAAGACAATTTAATGACTCTAGACATGATACAGCGGCTACATGGAAAGTGATAAAAAGATGATGCCAATTGAAAAGAATACCTCAGAAAGTTATGAAAATATTACGGAGTTGAAAGACAAAGTGGAAAACTTTAATAACTATTTTGCTAACGTTGGGAAAAATACATATGAGAAAACACAAGAAAACATCAACTCAGTGAATTTGAGTAATTACTTAAATGTCAATTCTTCCAATGTAAACACAAGAGAGTACTTCAAGATAAATCCTATCGATTGTGCTACCCTAATTCTTACCATAAAGAACCTAAGATACTCTGGCTCTTATGGTCCAGATGGTATACCATTTTAATTCATCAAAGATGCGCTACCCATGATTGTATCTTATATTCTAGCTATTATGAACACTTCCATTGTTATTAAAAGGTTTCCTGACTCTTGGAAAAAATCACATGTAATATCTCTGCATTAAAAGGGGGACAGAGAAGATGTGACAAGCTATCATCCCGTTTCCATGCTACCCATTTTCTCTAAAATATTAGAAAAAATTGTTGCATGCCAACTTATGTCATATTTAGAGTCAAATAGACTTAGCTATTAACCAGCATGGTTTCAGACGAAACTCTCGACGGAAACTGCACTGCTCAAAGTTATGAATAGTATCTATAATGATATATATATATATATATATATATATGAAGAAAAACTCTCTACTTGTATTATTAGACTTATCAAAAGCCTTCAACAGTGTAAACTATGAAATTCTTATAAGTAAATGTACTAACCTTAATATTGATTCAAGCTGGTTTAGAGAGTATCTATCTAATCGCAAACAGTCTATCCGTCTTAACAACATTATCTCTATGCCAAAAAAAGTATCATTTGGTGTTCCACAGGGATCTGTACTTGGTCCTCTCCTCTTCTCCATTTACGTAAATGATCTATCTTCTTTCATCTCTGACTGTCTAGTCGTACAATATGCAGATGACACTAAAATACTCCTTAGTGGTGATATTAATAATCTCCCAGAGCTAACCTTAAGAGCAGAATAAACACTGTCAAAAATTAAAACCTATTTGCAAGAAATTGGGCTGTTAATTAACGAAAGTAAAACACAATGCATGTTTATTTGATCAAGGTTCCATATAGCACAAATTCCCGAAAACACAACAATTAATTTTTGCGGCAATGTCATTACACCTAGCAACACAGTCAAAATCCTAGGAATTCACTTGGCTAACTACATGTTGTTTGATTCCCATATAGATAAAGTATGCAAAAAGGTTACAGGAACATTAATGTACTTATCACGTAAAAAGGACAATTTTGAGACTACCACTTGAATAACTGTTATTGAATCTCTAGCCTTAAGTCACATTAATTACTGCACAACTGTTTGGGGAACTACCACTAAGACTCAGATAAAGAGAATACAGAAGCTTATTAATTTTGCAGCTCGAGTTGCCCTGGGAGGAATAAGAAAATATGACCACATCACACCAGCTCTGAATAAACTTGGGTGTCTGCGGCAGAAAACAAAGTCGCTTATGCTATTTATGTTTTTGTATACAGAATTTTGGACTATCATTATCCTAGCTGACTATTTGATTTAAAAACAGTCAGGAATATAAGGGGAACTAACACAAGACAGAGCAGTCAGCTCTTTATTCAGAGAACAAACACAGAAGCAAGTTCAAAAATGATTACTATTAAAGGGCCAACACCCTGGAACAAAATTCCAGAGCATTTTAAAAATGCATCCTCCTTCGCAGCTTTCAAAGCCAAAGTATATATTTTCTTTTGGACAAATAGTTGCTGCTCACACATAAACTAAACTTAATGATTTAATGCAATTTCCCTAAACACTTACCTCTCTACATGTAAACTGATATCGATTTCTCTGTTCTCTAAGTTAAGAACTAATTATTCTCATTGTAAGGTAAACAAATATGGTGATGCTGCCGATAATAACGATACTGTATCGAGTGTTAGTATTACTACTCTATTGTTAACATTATTGTTAACATTTTTATTACAGCATTATTATTTTCTATGAAAGCTACATTTAATATAACTGTATGTATTACCATCTTACTTATTAGTTCAATTACATGTCTACTTATGAGTTACTTTCAATTATAGAAGAATAACCATTGTACAAAAATGGAAATAAATGTTTGTTTGTTTGTTTGTTTTGAAATCTGAGCTTGAAATTGCATATAAATATGCTAGAAAAAGTGCTTAAAGACATGCTGCGAAACTGGTGCCAGATATATGCAATCTCAGTTATGAGGAGAAGCTGAGGGAATTATACTTATCATCACTCGAAGCTAGAAGAATGATGGGGGATATGAAGACGGTTTTTAAATTCCTTCATTGTTTTGACAGAGTGCATAGGGATCGATATTTTGATATGGCTGGCTCTAGAACTAGGGACGATATATATATATATATATATATATATATATATATATATATATATATATATATATATATATATATATATATATATATATATATATATATATATATATATATTATGATTGTGACACCAGGGCGGGCCAAAAAATTAAATCTACCCTCATCGGGCCTGGGCAAGAAGAACATAGAGAACCGTAACTGAAGGAAGACTTAACATCGAACTGTCCTGGACAGTCTTATTTAAGTCCACAAGACCCTTCGGCTGTAGTATCGCAACGAGTGATTGGTGCTATGGGCCAACCTAGTTTGAAACTTTGTAAGAATACTTCATTACATGATGTAAGGAAGTACTTTTTTTTTTTGTAAGAATTATTGATGATTGGAATTCGCAAAGTGAGGAGGTAGTTTATGCTAACTCCATTCATATTTTTAAGTACAAATGTGATCAGTATCAGTGAGTATAAAAATGGAACCGACCAGGAGATGGGAAGTTAGGAGCATTGGGCTCTTTCCCATAAGCAAAAAAAAAGTAACTACGATTAGGTAATTACAAAAATAAACACACACACATACACGCACGGAAACTTAAATCAATATCTACTTTTGAGGACACTAGATAAGGATATCGTTATGTTGCAACACTTGTTTACTTCAACGAAACCTTAAAGTAATAACTTAATATTTTCCATTCAATGTTCTAGCTTTTTTAGTTTCCATTGTGATTGGTTGCGTGCTTTCACATGATCAATCAAACAAACAAACAAGCATTTATTTCCATATGACAATGGCTATTCTTTTACAAAACTAAGAGTACACTTATAAGTAGACATGTAATTGAACTAATAAGAGGGTAATACATAGTGAAAAAAAATATAGCATTCCTAGAAAATGAAGATTACTTTGAGTTAACAGATACGTATAAAATTATAATAACAATAATCATACTGTAATAAAAATTTAACAATTTAATGTTAACAATAAAGTAGTAATAGTAACACTCGATACAGGATCGTTATTCTTTGTATTCCTTACAAGGAGAATAACTAGTTCTAAACTTAGAAATTTGTTATGCCTACATCAACACTGAATATTCTTGGATATTCATTACACACCTCTTATTATCTCTTCACATCTGACAAGTCATTACACTCTCCATCTCTGTTACTTTTCACTTAATGTATTCTTCGTGCCCAGGCTCGTTGGGGGCTGTTTTATTTAATTTTATTTTTTTTGGCCCGTCCTGGTGTCACAATCATAGAAAAAAAGCAACAACTTAGAAATCAAAGGAGGCGATATCTATTGACATATAGAGAGAGGTTAGTGTTAAGGGAAATTGCATTAAATCATTAAGTTTGATTAGTGTGTGAGCAGCAACTATTTGTCCAAAAGAAAACTATATAGTTTGCCTTTGAAAGCTGTGAAGAAGGATAAATTTTTAAGATGTTCTAGAATATTGTTCCAGTGTTGTCAACCTGCAAGCATTTTCGAATGTTTATTTTAAAGAAAAAAATATAACTGAAGTTTTCCCAGAACTGCATTTTAAACAAGTATAAATGATACAGACATATTCACTATCATATATATATATATATATATATATATATATATATATATATATATATATATATATATATATATATATATATATATAATGTACATATTTCTTCCATACTTACTTTTAACGGACTACTTGACGAGTTTATTATTCGTGTTCCCGATTTCGTGAAGGTACTCTTCCATTCTTCTCCTTAGCTGTTATTGTGTTATCACACAGCAACTTCATATAACAAGGGCCATTATACAGAAGACACCACTAACCTCTCCTCATCCCCATGACGTCCTAGCAAAAATACACAGAGGAAGACATTTAGACGTTGCCCTTGTGATCTTGCGAAGGGGAAATAAGCGCTGATCCATTGAGTTACAAAGTATGGTTTTGAGAGAGAGAGAGAGAGAGAGAGAGAGAGAGAGAGAGAGAGAGAGAGAGAGAGAGAGAGAGAGAGAGAGAGAGAGAGAGAGAGAGAGAGAGAGGAGCTGTTTTAAAACCCTGTCGATATATCTGTGGTGTGCTTATATCCTCTTTAAACACGGGTAGTCCATCTCTTTTAAGATCAGGTAACAAATTAGGGCCTCTCATGAGGTGCATCTTAATCATCATTATTAGGAAGAAGGGAAGGAGGAGGAGGAGGAGGAGGAGGAGGAGGAGGAAGAAGTGTTTGAGGGGAGGAGGTGCAAATATTTCACTTTCACTTTGCTTCCTACTGCTCTTTTTTACTCGACTTATTTATTTCATTTCATTTTATTTTATTCTATCTTATTTTGTTTTATTTTATTTATTACGAGATATTTGCAAGCGTATCCTTTTTATCGTTACTAAATCTAGATTCGTAAACATAATGTTTCATCACAGTTGTACTTATAGGCTTAATGGGCCTGCTGACTTAACAAGGGGAACTACTCTGCTACTGATTCTTTATTCCTAACGACCTTTGGGGAGGAGATCTGTGCTAACCAGTCTTTTGCATATATAGAGGGAAGTTTTTTTTTCTGAAATTTTCTGCTTAGCCTCCCCAAAACGCGTTGGATTTGGAGTATGGTGGTATTAAAAGAGGGTACCCCAGTACTTGTAATTCCTTACCTAAATGGGTCGCATACTTACATTAGACGTGTTTACTGTTTTAATGATAAACTTTGCACTAGTCATTAACCTGTTTGCACCGCTTTATTTTATTATTATTGATATGAGAACTTATGAAATGCATTTTAGGCATTTATTGAAGGGCAAATTCGTCAAGATTCTGTTTCACTATAGTCCCCATACGTTTACTCGTGTATTCCAGTGAGCCTGGTATGATTAATGACACTACTCCAAGGATACCAGTGCTTTCTATTTCATGTCCTCAAATATGTTTTGTGAAAGGTGAAAATTAATGCACCATCTTGATAAGTTGAACTTGGGGCCTCTTGGGCGAAGTCCGAGCATCATTTCCTTTAAGTTAAAAGATTTGACGATGAACGCATCATACATACACAGACTTCAACAGTCATATTTTTGTCGATTTTTCGAAGACGCGCATTATGGACTGATACAACAATTGCACACAAACGTACATTGACTTTGCCGTTTTATGTTTTATTGTTAATCCACATTCAAATGGGGATGGTCACAGACAGGTTGGAGCTGGGGCATGAAGACTGGACTTCCTCTTTAAGTGACAAATTCGAGATTGTCACTTTTCAAGTCGAGTGGTTCTGCTGCAACCTTAGGCCGCTTTCACACTAAAGTGGCACGTCGCAAATGGCATGCCACGTGCGACGTGCCACTTTGGTATGAAAGCGGCCTTACTCTCTGCGTGCTACGATATCGTATCCGTCACTCGGCATTGAAAATCCTCGAGGGACTGTGTCGAGAAATCAAAGATATTGAGTTTACCGGTTGGCAGAATTGAATGAACGCAAGAAAACTTTACTCTTGATCATCGTAGGTACATCTTGTTAAAATGTACATTGCTACTTGAAGTAGCAAAGTAATCGTAAATGCATATACTGTAATAAGCTTTTATAAGTAGTCGTGTGTTTTTGTAGAGGAATATTTGTATAAAGTGCATTTTATTTTGTGTTGATATTGCTGAATTAAAAAGCTATTTGCTTCGAATCTTTAGTCATACTAGACATATTTTACGCTACACCTAGCTATTTCATCACCATTATATTTCATATAACAGAAAATCCCTACTCGGTGCCTTAAGCATTCGGGCAACATCATTCATTAACACGCATTAAGTCACTCTATATTACTATTAATATGTAGCTAAAACTTACAAGCTAAAAGCCACAAAGGCTTATTACCTTCAACACTACTACTACTACTACTACTACTACTACTACTAATAATAATAATAATAATAATAATAATAATAATAATAATAATAATAATAATAATAATAATAATAATAATAATAATAATATATAATAAAAGAGAAATTATAGATTACTCTTCTTTAACATTGAACAGAGCACGTGGCATCCACGTAGGAGGTCACAGGGAATCTATTTCAATTTCTCTTCGC
>JAXCGZ010009450.1:85000-87500 GCA_037179515.1 Halocaridina rubra | reverse complement strand
TATTATTATTATTATTATTATTATTATTATTATTATTATTATTATCATCATCAATTTGGTTGATGGGGTCGCTCATCATCTACTCCTATTAATCACGTCCTTGCTTTGCAAGATCATGGGAAGAATCCTCGTAGATAGATGTGATTATGAATCAGTAATCTTGTCATTTCTGTCTACATTTCTGCATGGTAGTTGACCATATATCCGTGTTCCCTGGTGTAGGCTTGTACCATGGCACAGGCTTTCATCTGGGGACCTTATCCTCTGGGGTTGAAGAAAAACAAAAGCATTCTCGTGTTTCCCTGCCTGTCGTGAAAGTATGAGGGAGGAGATAGAGAGTATGTTTGTAAAGAGAAAGATGAATGTGTTTGCACTGAGCGAAACTAAGTTGAAACGAAATGGTGAGGTAACATTTGGGAGTGTGGTAGTAGGGTGTTTGGCATTGAGAGAGGTCAGGGAAGAGACGGAATGGCTCTTTTGGTGAGTGAAAAGATAAGTATGTGTGGTGGAATGGAATGAAGTATCAACTCGAATAATAGTTGCACGAAAATGAGACTGAGATGCGAGGTTTCGACGTTTGTGATGGCTTATTGCCCTGGCAGTGAAATGAGTGAGGAAGATAAGGAAGAATTTTGGATGAAATTCAACAAGTGTGCAAAAGAGTTGGAAATGAATGTGAATGCGCTGTTGATGGGAGATTTGAATGCCAGAGTAGGCAGTGAGCTAGTGGATGGTGTAATTGGAAAGTGTGGAATATCTGGTAGGAATGAGAGTAAAGAGAAAATGATATAAATGTGTATTGAGAGAAAGATGTTTATTGTCAATACTGTATTTACAAATAAGGTTGTGCACAAGTCTTCATGATGGGTCAGAGTAGATAAAGGTAGAGTAGTTGACAGGGCATTAATGGATTATGTCGTGGTGGATAGGAGGGTGACTGGAAGAGTATTGGGTGTGAATTTACTGAGTGGAACTTGTGGTGGAATATCTGATCATTATTTAGTGAAAAGTAGACTGAGAGTGGGAGAAAAGTAGAGAAGGGGGAAAAGAGAGAGAGAGGAAAAGAGGTGCTAAAAGTGGGTGAACTGAACAAGAGAAAGAAAAACAGTGAGCATAAGGCTAGTCTGAGGAATGTGTGGAATATAGTGAAAGAGGAAGTGGAGGAGGGAGTGAAAGAAGAATGGAGTTGTTTCAAGGAGGACATTATGAAGTGTGCAGAGGCAGTGTGCAGAAAGAGACTAACAGGTGGAAGTAAATGACAGAATAGTGAAAGGTGGAATGAGGAGATGAGTGTAGTAGCAACTGAAAAGAAGCAGGCATTTGAGGTATAGTTGCAGGTAGGTAATGTAGAGGCATATGAAAGGTACAGAGCAAAGTGGAGGTTAGCAAAGCATGTGGTGAGGGAGGCAAAGAGGAAGGAAGATGTGAGGTGGGGTAGATGCTTGTCTGAAAATTTTGAAAGGAATAAAGAAATGTTTTGGAAGGAAGTGAAAAGATTGCAGAAAGGTGAGTCTGGTAGGGAGGAGAGGGTGAAAGGAGCAAACGGATATTTTCTAGTAGCTGAACTAAAAGTGAAAGAGAGATGGGTTGAGTATATCAAGGAGCTGCTAGATAAGGAAGATGATAGATTGGCAGAGACTGTGGCTATGGGAAATGAATGGAGAATGTCAATATTATGTGACGAAAACGATAGAGAAATAACAAAAGAGGAGGTACATTTGGTACTGAGAGCAATGAAAGCAGGTAAAGCACCAGAGATAGATGGCTGTCATGCAGAATGCTTGTCAAAAGGTGGGCAGGTATTAGTGGAATGGATGGTTAGGTTGTTGAATGTATGTTTCATGAATGGGAGAGTCCCAGTAGTTGTTTCAGAGGAATTAGTTGTTGAATGTAGTTGATAATTTATATGGAAGAGTGCTAATCAAGAGAATTAGGAAAGGTACTGAGAGACTGATTGGAGAAGAACAGCGTGGGTTCAGAGGAGGAAAAGGATGTGTGAATCAGATGTCTATGGTAAGACAAGTGTGTGAGAAATTGTTAGAGAAAGGTAGGGACTCTTTTTATGAATTATATAGACTTAGAGAAAGCGTATTACAAGATTGACTAAGAAGCGTTGTAAAGAATGTTGCGACTGTATGGAAGAAATGGAAGTTTGGTGATTGCGGTCAAAGTTTTTACACGAATAGCAGAGCATATATGAGAGTCGAGAATGGTATGAGTGATTGGATTGAGTAGAATGTAGGGTAACATCAAAGCTGTGTTATGTAGCCATGGTTGTTTAATGTGTATATGGATGGAATGGTGAGGGAAGTAAATGAAATATTAGACTGAGGCTTGGAATTAGTGGATGAGTATGGAAGGTTATGGAAAGTGAATCAAATGCAATTCGCGGAAAACAAAGCACTGGTGGCTCATACTGAGAATGATCTGAATCATATGGTGACTGAGTTTGTTAGGGTGTGTGAGAAAAGGAAGTTGTGAGTGATTATTGGTAAAAGAA
>JAXCGZ010009450.1:75000-80000 GCA_037179515.1 Halocaridina rubra | reverse complement strand
GAGAAATGAAAGAGAATGAAACACTCAGAGAACAAATAAGATCTTTGGAGGAAGCAAATAAAGCACAAGGGCAGGAGAGAAAGGAACTAGAAAAAAGAATAAAGAAGCTGGAAGGGGAAAAGAGTCAACTAGAATCTAGAATTTCTAAACAAGAAGATAAAAACAAACAGCTAAATGACAACCTAAAGGAATTAGATGTTAGTTCACTGCTCTCTTCTGAGAGAGACGAGATTGCTGCTTGGAATGTTCAGATTAAGGAAAACATTGAACAGTTCAGAAAAGAGTTCCAGGAGCTGAATATGGAAAATGATGCCATGAAAACGTCCTTTGCTGATGCACTAAAGGGGAATGTGGCAGTAAAAGAGGCTGTAAAGGTGGTGGCACTGGAAAACATACAAACAGTTGACTATAAAGAGACAGTAATCGAAAAAATGAAAGACGTTGTGATGGAAAGGGCAAACCCACTCATCAGACAGGCACTTGATAAGGTGAAGACAGTGGTAATCTCAGGCATAAGTGAATCCCAGGAGCCAACATGGCAGGGGAGACTTGAAGAAAATAAAGCTAACGTTGTAGACCTGATAAGAAAGCTTGGAGTAGTATGTGGTCCTGAGGATATTGTAAACATACACCAACTAGGTAAATATTCAAGGGAAGGAAAGCCGAGACCAACAAAAGTAACCTTTGAGAGAGGGGAGACATGTAGGGAAATATTGTTGAGAAAAAAAAGTCTAAAAGACCTTCAAGAATGCAAAGAAGTGTTCATTAGACGATACAGAACACAGGAAGAGATGGGAAAGATGAAAAACTGGTTGCAAGAGGCAAGAAGGTTAAATGATGAAAGAAATGAAGAAGAGAAGAAAAATTTTCGTTACAGAATACTTCCAGACAAAGGGGAGATAAAGAAGATAATGACAGAAGATCAGGGGATGGGGCCTCATTAAGATTGTTATACACAAATGCTGATGGATTAGCTGGTAAGGCAGTAGAATTAAAAGATAGGATTCACAACAGTAAGGCAGATATAGTAGCAATTACAGAGACTAAGTTGAGTGAGGACATAAACAGTGTCACAGTTTTTCCTAAGGGCTTCAGAATACTAAGGGTCGAAAGATCTGAGAGGACTGGTGGAGGGATAGCACTGCTCATAAGTGAGAGGATTCAAGTTGAAGAAATAAACTTGGCTATAGAAAGTGAGTTCAGGGAATTTCTTGTTGCTCGCATAAATACTGGGTCAGAGAGCATTATAATAACTGTTGTATACAACCCACCAAGGAACCAAAATAGGCTTGAAATTTATGAGGAAAGTCATATAGGTACGATTGAAGTCATAAACTCAGTTGTTAACATGGCGCGGGAGAAAAAATGTAGGATTTTGATTATGGGAGACTTTAATCATAAAGAGATAGATTGGATAAATCTTGACCCACACAGTGGTGAGGACTCATTTGGGGCAAGATTCCTAGATTGCGTACAAGGGAATTTCCTACACCAACATGTAATGGAACCAACAAGAGCCAGGGGTGGGGATGAGCCATCACTACTTGATCTGGTGTTCACAGATAATGTGTTGGATATTGAAAATATTGAGTATGAACCACCAATTGGAAAGAGTGACCACTGTGTGTTGTTGATGGAGTATATCATTGAAGACATTCTTCCTGAGAGTAGAGGCACTGAGGACATGAGGAGGAACTATCCGAAAGGAGATTACATCAAAATGAATGAGCTTTTTGCAGTTATTGACTGGAGAACCTTATTTTACAACAAATCTGTACAAGAAATGTATGACATCTTTTGTGAGAAATATGGGAAGATAGTAGATTGCTGCATACCTGTCACCAAAGTAGGTGTAATTCATGCCAGAGAGAAATGGTTCGATAATGGGTGTAAAAGAGCTAAGGAGTGGAGAGACAAATGCTGGAAAAGGTATAGGAGGAGAAAAAACATAAATGCCTGGCAAACCTACAAAAGAGCAAGAAATGACTACCTAAGTAAAAGGAGAGAGGCAGAGAGAGATTATGAGAGGGACATCACCAGGAAGGCTAAAGAAAATCCCAAGCTTTTCCACAGCTTTATCAGAGGAAAACTGAAGGTAAAAGAACAGGTTTTAAGGCTAAAGAGAGCGGATGGAAGCATCACTGAGACGGACGAAGAGATCTGCAAAGAATTGAACAAGGAGTTTCAGTCAGTATTTACAGTAGAAAATACCCCACCCCCTCAGATTGCAGTGATAGAAGCTCAAGGGCCGGTATTAGAGAACATCAACCTTACAGCCACAGAGGTATGCAAAGCGCTGATGGATTTAGATGTTCATAAAGCTACAGGTCCTGATGACATATCCCCTCATGTGCTTAAAAAATGCGCAAACACAATATCAGTGGCACTAAGTATCATATTTAAGGAGTCACTGGAGTCGGGGGAGATTCCAAGATGCTGGAAACAAGCAAATGTGATACCTATCTTCAAAAAGGGAAGGAGGGATACGGCTCTGAACAATAGACCAGTTTCCTTGACCAGCATAGTTTGCAAACTTATGGAGAAACTACTAAGGAAACATATCTCTCTTCACTTGGAATCCTTCAACTTTTTGTCAGTGAGGCAACATGGCTTCAGAGAAGGAAGATCAACAGTAACAAACTTATTAGAATTTTATGATGAGGTAAGCCAAATCTTACAGGAAAGAGAGGGCTGGGCAGATTGCATATTCCTAGACTTCCAGAAAGCGTTTGACACTGTTCCACATGGGAGACTTATTAGGAAGCTGCACTCAATGGCTAGAATAGGTGGAAATGTCTTGGAATGGATAAAAACTTACTTAGAAGGAAGGGAACAGAGGGTTAGAGTAAGACACTCAGTGTCTGAATGGAGAAGAGTTAGTAGTGGAGTTCCACAGGGTTCAGTTTTAGGGCCACTTTTGTTCCTTGTATATGTAAATGACCTACCAGAGTCTGTAAATTCATTCATGAATATGTTTGCAGATGATGCAAAGATTGTGAAGAAAGTAAAAAGCGAGAACAATGGTAGAGAACTTCAGGAGGATCTAAATAATCTGCATGAGTGGTCAGAAAAGTGGCTAATGAAATTCAATACCTCAAAATGTAAGGTAATGAGAATGGGTACAAGTGCAAGAAGGCCCAAGCTTGACTACTCGGTGGCTGGAGTACAACTTCAAGAGACAGAAAATGAGAGAGATCTAGGAGTAAACATACTGGCAGATTTGTCTCCAGAAATACATATAAATGGCGTAGTAAGGGCAGCATATGCATTCTTATCAAATGTAAGGGTAGCCTTCAGGCACATGGACAAGGAAATGTTCAGAAATATTTATGTAACCTATGTGAGGCCAAAACTCGAATATGCAGCCCCCTTTTGGAATCCGCACTTGAAAAAGCACATAGCTAAGCTTGAAAAAGTTCAAAGACATGCCACGAAACTGGCGCCAGAAATACGCAATCTCGGTTATGATGAGAGGCTGAGGGAATTAGACTTGCCATCACTCGAAGCTAGAAGAGTAAGGGGGGATATGGTGACAGTCTTTAAATTCCTTCATGGTTATGATAGAGTGGATAGGGATCGATATTTCGATATGGCTGGCTCTAGAACTAGAGGTCATAGTTTGAAGCTTCGTAAGAAAACTTGTTTGCAGGATGTAAGGAAATACTTTTTCAGTGTAAGAGTAGTTGATAATTGGAATTCGCTAAGCGAGGAGGTAGTTAATGCTATCTCAATCCATAGTTTTAAAGACAGGTATGATAAGTATCACTAAGTCTAAAAATGGAACCGATCAGGAGACGGGAAGATACGAGCTTTGGGCTCTTTCCCGTAAACACAATTAGGTAATCACAATTAGGTAATCACACACACACATACACATTAGTCTAGAACCTCGAAGGACTTGTTATCATTATAATAAAACAAACCTACAGACAGACAAGAGAGGCAAACTACCATCATAATAAATAGAGGGTGGCATGTGTAGTATTTATCGTTTTTTTTTTTATACATATATTATTTTATTTAATGTTTGTTACATTATATAGGAGACGACGCACCAAGGTTAAATGTATCATATTATACACTGATGGACTGATACATTCATTAACTTTAACAAGCAAGCAAGCAAAACAACAGTATAAGTGTGTTTGCACAATAAGATGAACTAAACATGAAGAATCCCTTTATACAGAGACTGAGCATCAAAATATATATTCCAACATATTGCGTTGCTTATTATTATTATTATTATTATTATTATTATTATTATTATTATTATTATTATTATTATTATTATTATTATTATTATTATTATTATCATTATTATTATAATTATTATTATTATTATTATTATTATTATTATTATTATTATTATTATTATTATTATTATTATTATAATTATTATTATTATTATTATTATTATTATTATTATTATTATTATTATTATTATTACTATTATTATTATTATTATTATTATTATTATTATTATTATTATTATTATTAGTAGTAGTAGTAGTAGTAGTAGTAGTAGTAGTAGTATCATTATTATTGTTATTATTATTATTATTATTATTATTATTATTATTATTATTATTATTATTATTATTATCATTATTATTATTATAATAATTATTATTATAATTATTATTATTATTATTATTATTATTATTATTATTATTATTAGTAGTAGTAGTAGTAGTAGTAGTAGTAGTAGTAGTAGTAGTAGAAGCTGTAGTTGCAATAATAGTAGCACATGCAGCAGTAGTAATAGTAATAGCGGTAAAATCATCGATTTAAGATATTTTAAACAATAGAAATCATTAGTAAATTTTAAATTTAGAAGGAAAACTTTATACAAATTTATAAACAAATAGACTAACAGAATATTTTTGTAAAGGACCCCAAAAAAGTAAATTTGAAAAAGAAGGTATCATCCATCTGCATCGTTCTAGTTTATATACTTAGCATTCTCTCTCTCTCTCTCTCTCTCTCTCTCTCTCTCT
>JAXCGZ010009450.1:62500-67500 GCA_037179515.1 Halocaridina rubra | reverse complement strand
TTTCAATGGCACAGTCGGTATCGCCATAGCTAAACAGATGAATTGTCATTCTGCCGTAGGTTCGAATCCTGGCCAGGGGTTGTTATATATATATATATATATATATATATATATATATATATATATATATATATATATATATATATATCATTTATATACGCATGCAGCTTAATCATTATAAATACATGTGGTATATTTTGCAAGAGCCACAGCGAAATAAAGAATATAGCAGAGGACCAAACATTTTCATATATTTCAAATATATATCTTCAAAACAACCTGAAGATGCCTTGAGGATGTATTTGTGATATATATGAAAGCGCTTGGTCCTGTGCTATTTTTTTTCATTTCGCTGTGGCTCTGCATATATATATATATATATATATATATATATATATATATATATATATATATATATATATATATATATATATATATATATATATATATATATGGTAGGAAAATGCCCATTAAAGAAAACAACGAAAAAATATTTGTAGTACTTATTAATTTCGTGATCTTATCTTTGAGAAGGTAACCAGATAATGTCACAAAATTGATAAGAACTTCAAATTTTTTTTCGTTCTTTTCTTTAATGGGCATTTTTAATATCATTTTAGACTGACTGTATAGTAACAGTTCAGAGTTTAATATATATATATATATATATATATATATATATATATATATATATATATATATATATATATAATATATATATATATATATATATATATATATATATATATATATATATATATATATATATATATATATATATATATATATATATATATATATATATATATATATATATAGTTATTAGTAGGATATCAAACTGATTATCATAAAGCAGTTCAAGCACCTTGACATCCACACAGTATAATTGAAAATGGTCCATTATTATTATTATTAAAAGATGAATTTATAAAAGCCACTTAATTATAAGAAAGCTTATATAAGAGAGCTTATATTAAGAAACAAGCCCACAACTAACGAAAGTCTCTTCCAACAAAGGCATGTAGTCTACCAATATACATGCAACCATGCAGACTGCAGTCCTCAATCGTCTTATATTGGTATGACAACAACTAAATTGACAAAGAGACTAACTTTTCACTTACAAGAAGGCGCCCCCCAAAAAAATATGATGAAAGAACACCAGACCTCCATCACACGTAAAATGTTGGAGGAAAATACGAAGATACTACATACAGAAAAACATTTTCGACGTCTGCAAATTCTGGAAGCTCTATACATACATAAGGTAGATCCTTCTATGAATGTGCAAGCGCCAAATTGTATTACTCTGCCAACTCTGAAAGTAAAGAGCAGAGGCCAGAGATACGGATGCTTGGGGTCCATCCTCCAGTAACTCTGGAAACTTCGCAGAGATACTGAATCTTTCTGGTGAATATAAACTAAAGGTGGATATTAGATAACATATATAACCTCCATCCACTACTAAATAGATAATCATTTGACTATGTACGAAACTGTACGAAACGTTATGAATTCTCCTAAATTTCCCGACTTATTATATAGTCTCAACAATAATGAAAAAGTTATTGTAAGAACTTTGGTAAAGTTATACAAGAAAATTGCAAATGCAAAAACAGCGGTCATATTCAACAAACTATGTATACAAGAAAGTTTACTGCCAAAATATACAAATATATATATATATATATATATATATATATATATATATATATATATATATATATATATATATATATATATATATATATATATATATATATATATATATATATATATATATATTTACATGAGAAACAGCAGTCACCACTATTAATGCAATTAAAATATGACAAGAAGTTTACAAATTAATATTTGCAAGGATTTTTAAAAATATAGCAGTCTTAAACAATATCAAGTAATTTATGCACTACTACACTAACTAGGAAAGCACACATACCACGCAAGAACAAACAATAAAACAAACACACATAAACACGATAAGTAAGCTAGGTCACCTTGCATACTACGAACTGCAATCCTGAAAACTGCTACGTGGACTATGCTAATGCATACCAAACTTGACAAACAAACAAATAAGCATGAAAACAAGAATGCATCTTACAGAATGCATTGACAACTATTGCAGCCATTAAAGCGAGCAGCAGAGCAAATTGCCCGAGTAGATTCAAAGGGCCAAAGCAAACTGGACAGAAGTGAGCAAATATTAGCACAAGTGTTTGGACAAACAGTAACCTCTTTTCAATGAGTCCAACTTTTGTAATCACAAACATATATATATATATATATATATATATATATATATATATATATATATATATATATATATATATATATATATATATATAGTAAGGAAGCCCATCAGTGAAACAAAACTTATAAAACAATGCTATATTTCGGATCCTAACTGGATCCCTTCTCAAGCTTGAGAAGGGATCCAGTTAGGATCCGAAATATAGCATTGTTTTATAAGTTTTGTTTCACTGATGGGCTTCCTTACTACTTAGTGCTGTATGCTAACAGTTTGTACTTATTTATATATATATATATATATATATATATATATATATATATATATATATATATATATATATATATATATATATATATATATGTGTGTGTGTGTGTGTGTGTGTGTGTGTGTGTGTGTGTGTGTGTGTGTGTGTGTATTTTGGCAGTGAACTTTTTTGTATACATAGTTTGTTGAATATGACCGCTGTTTTTGCATTTGCAATTTTCTTGTATAACTTTACCAAAGTTCTTACAATAACTTTTTCATTATTGTTGAGACTATATAATAAGTCGGGAAATTTAAGAGAATTCATTTTGTTTCGTACAGCTTCGTACATGGTCAAATGATTATCTATTTAGTAGTGGATGGAGGTTATATATGTTATCTAATATCCACCTTTAGTTTATATTCACCAGAAAGATTCAGTATCTCTGCGAAGTTTCCAGAGTTACTGGAGGATGGATCCCAAGCATCCTTATCTCTGGCCTCTGCTCTTTACTTTCAGAGTTGGCAGAGTAATACAATTTGGCGCTTGCACATTCATAGAAGGATCTACCTTATGTATGTATAGAGCTTCCACAATTTGCAGACGTCGAAAATGTTTTTCTGTATATAGTATTTTCGTATTTCCCTCCAACATTTAACGTGTGATGGAGGTCTGGTGTTCTTTCATCATATTATTTTGGGGGCGCCTTCTTGTAAGCGAAATATTAGTCTCTTTGTCAGTTTAGTTGTTGTCATACCAATATAAGACGATTGAAGACTGCAGTCTTCATGGGGGCATGTATATTGGTAGACCACTTGCCTTTGTTGGAAAAGACTTTCGTTAGTTGTGGGCTTGTTTCTTAATATAAGCTCTCTTATATAAGCTCTCTTATAATTAAGTGGCTTAATGAATATTATAATTGTGAAGGGTTATGGATACGTAAGGAAATTTAAAGAAATTTTGAGATCCTAAGTACTTAGTACTTTCGAGTGTATTACTTATCTTCAGAGGAAACTGATTTGTACAAACGAATGAGGCGATGTATATACGTGCAGAAAACTTGTGGAAAAATAAAATCAGCAACCCATCAAAGGAAATCATGTGCTTGACCATACCACCAGATGTTTTTTTGCCGTGGTGAACGTGTAAAACCAGGTAAATTAGATACGATCAGTTGTAGGAGGAAACGGGAACATATTAAATTGCTAAAAAAAAATAGTAGTAACAGTGAACAAAACACACTAAATATGATAGTAATAGTAGTTATGATAATAATAATAATAACAATAATAATAATAATAATAATAATAATAATAATAATAATAATAATAATAATAATAATAATAATAATAATAATAATAATAATAATAATAATAATAATAATAATAATAGCAATAACAAAAGTAATAATAATAATAATGATAATAATAGATATAGTAATTATAATATAAATAATATCAACCAACAATAACAAAAGCAACAGTACAATAATGAGGACAAAAATAATCATATAAACAATAATCACGAAAAAAATAACAAAAATGATAATGATAATATTAGAAATACTAACAATGATATTATTATAAAGCTAATAATATAGTAATTATGAAATTATAATAATAAAGATAATGGTACTGTAATGGTAATAATAAAAGAAAATAAAAAAAATAATAACTATAACGAAAAACTTAAGTAAAAATAAATAAATTGTAGATAAAAAGAATATTATGTTATTTCCAAAATTACTTTTTTTCAAACTTGAATGAAGAATACTTGATAAAATGGGATCAATAACAAATAAATCATGACTTAAGTTAATATTTCGGTGCTCGGTTAAGTTAATCATTGCAGATTCCAAGATGTTTCCACTAATAATATCCTTACTTCTTACTAAGACAGAAGCATTGTTCCAGTCAATATGGTGATTGCAATTAGCATACTGTTTGAACAAAGCACTGGTAGACTGGCAGTTTCGAACGTTATATTCATGTTGATTGACACGAAATTCTAATGATTTGCTAGTCTGGCCAACATATACATATCATCAGTCTTTACATGGAATCTTATAGTATAATATTAGAAGTGGAAACAGGACTATTTTCATCAACATATTGCAAAAAGTATTTTCATATTTGAAAACTAAACGGACCTTTAATGTTCTCAGAATCTTGACTAAGCTATGACATCCCTGAAAATAGGGACTAAACAGGGTATTATTAAAATTCGAAACAACATTACTGTCAGGGAGGGATGGTCCATGAAATATGCGTTTTGCAGCACTGAAGCGGATATTTAAGAACCAGTTGGGATGACAAAGATTTTTTCCAATATCAAAGATTTTATCAATCTCAACATCAAGGAATTCTGGGCTTACAATACAGAGAGCTCGGAGAAACATAGACGAAAAGATGGATTTCTTTATTTTAAGATCATGATCAGACTAAAAATGCACATTAGATAGATTATTTATGGGCTTTTTAAAAATATCAAACCTCAATGAAA
>JAXCGZ010009450.1:30000-37500 GCA_037179515.1 Halocaridina rubra | reverse complement strand
ATCTTCGCAGACGGAGTCTGGTCTGGCCTTTTGTATTCTCTCCATTTTAATTTATTAAGACTTGTATCGCTTAACTGATGTCTTGATCTCGTCTACTCCCTTGTTGAGCATTTAAATGGGATTTCTTTTAGCTTAACCCAAACCCTCACAACATTTATTTTTGATACTAACACGAACCACATAGAAGAAATTCAGGATCTCGAAGAAGCAGGGGTCACACTTTACGGGAATCACGGGAATACTTTCAAGAACTCGAAAAACTTTACTCACAATTTACAAAGGACGGGAATATACCTAGGGACCTGCAGAAGCTGCGGTCACATTTTACTGAAATCGCTGGCAGAATGGAGGAATTTAAAGAACATGTGTCACAATGGAAATGGCTGAAATACATTCAGGAACGCGAGCAAGCAACGTTCACACTTGACGGGAATTATAGGAATGCGTTCAGGAGCCCAAAGAAGCGGCGATCATACTTAAGGCAAATCACTACATGCAATACATTCAGGAATATGAAGAAATTGACATCACACACATGACGTGTCATACATGAGACGAGCATAGTGAAAACATAACACCTTATAGACTGCACTTATCTAAATGTGTACGTAACGAACATGCTGATTAACAGGGGCTACTGCACGAGAAATGCCAATTGATATATTCTTATGCCTATCCTTAACATGCTGTGGTCAAGAGAAATGAATGTACGATGTCTGACATATTCTCAGAACAGAAAAAGCCTACCCAGATACCTTCTTACGAGATGTCTTGGTCTTTTCATTATTTACTTAAAAGAAAATATATTATCTTCCTGACCACTTAAATTTATTCATAAAAGAAAAATAAATTAATTACGCTTGTAGAAATAATTGAAGGATTTTATGTCCATCCAGTGAGGACGTGCTTCCAGTAGCTCTAATCTTGACCAAACTTAGTACAATGGAGAGTGGTGGTGTTCTTTGTGCTGGTGGTGTTAGTGGTAGTGGTGTTGGTAGTTGTGTCGTTGTTGGTGCTGTTTGTGGCTGTGCTGGGGATTTGTCCTCGTCTGACGCAAGCAAACTCATTTTTAATTTAAGAAATGAGTTGGCCGCAGTCAGGCAGGAGGTCAGATCCTTAGCTGAGGAGAACAGGGATCTGATAGGTAAAGTAGAGGTGTTAACCAGGAAGGGTCGATTGAATAATGAAGACGACTGGAAAGTTGTGAATAAGGGTTCAACGAAAATGGTTCTTAAGAAAAATGATACTTTTAGACTACAGGTTGCTAATTCATTTAGGTCACTTAGAGATGAATGTGACAGTGGCGGCAGCAATTCTTCAGGAACCATAGAGTCAGATAGGTGTACTAGCGATCGTAAAAATGGAAGTGGGAAAAGCTCTCAGGTCAAGAGCCTAGGTAAGTCTCCCAAGGTCGGAGTAACCCTTCCTCCGGATAAGTCTCGTTCTTTGGTAATTGTAGGGGATTCACTATGCAGATATGTAGACAGGAAACTCAGGCATAGAGTTAGAGGAAAATATTTTTTCCCTGGAGCAGGTATGAAGAAGGTGGGTGAGTCAATAAATAGCTGGATTGAGAAAAAAGATGTTGTTTGTTTGATAGCTGGGGGAAATGACGTGCAGGATGGTAGAAGTGAAGAGCTGATTAGGTTGTATAGACAAGCCCTGGATAAGATTAGGAAAAGGGGTGCAGTTCCTGTGATGTGTGGTATTCTCCCTAGGCTTAGCCAAAGTTCAGAGTGGTGGTCTCGAGCTATAGGAGTAAATGCTAGGATGAAAGTCTTCTGTCGGGAGAATAATATAGGTTTTATAGACGGGTGGGATCACTTCACTAGTCGTAAGCATATGTATGCAAGGGATGGAGTGCATCTTTCTAATTCAGGTGTCTCGGTATTGGCTGGTATGATAGACAGAGAGGTAGGGGGGTTTTGTTAGACACAAATAATGAAATGATTAATACTTGTACAGAGAAATTAGTCAGTAAGGGTTCAGTAAATAGTGGGTCAAATAACTGGGAGTCTAAGGATAAGAACCATTTGTTACATAGAACAGGTGTTAACAGGAAGAATGGCCACAGGAGGGGTGAAGCTAGAGAAAGTTTAAAAGTATATTATACAAATAGCCGTAGTTTAGGTAACAAGATAGAAGAACTGAGAGCCATAGTATGTAGTGAGAGACCGGATATAATATGCATTAGTGAAAGTTGGATTAAATTAGAAAGCAAACACCTTAAAGCTGAGTACATAATTACAGGATATAAACTTTATAATGCTGATCGTAGTGCAGATAAAAGAGGGGGAGGGGTAATTATGTATATTAAAGATAGCCTCAGAAGCTGCATTAAGTCTGGAATTAAGACAAATCTAAATTCAGAAACCTTATGGGTTGAAATTAAAAATAATATAGAAAGTCTAGTTGTAGGAGTAGTCTACAGACCACCTGATCTAGATAATATAGAGTCGCAAGTTATATACGATGAAATTTCTAAAGTGAGCAGGTCAAATAGAGTTTGCATTGTAGGCGATTTTAATTTTAGACATATTAACTGGGAAACCATAACAGGTGATAGTAGCTCTAAGGAGTTTTTGGAAGTAGTAGAAGACAATTTCCTTTCTCAGCATGTACATGAAGCAACACGGGGGGTGAATACACTAGATTTAGTTCTTAGTAATAGAGAGAATATGGTTACAAATTTAGAAGTTGGTGAAAAATTGGGCAACAGTGACCATGATTCCATTAGATTTAACATAATTTTCAAGGAAACTATAAAGGAAAATAAGAATATTGTTCCAAACTTTAGAGCAGGAGATTTTGAGGGCTTAAAAACTAAATTATCTAATGAGGTATGGGAAGGGATTTCTGGGGTACAGATGTGGGTAGTTAATCCAGCAGGTCAGGTCGCAGGTAGCGGATTACCCCGAAATTTGGGTACCACATGCCAAGGATTATCACAAGATAAGATCAATACATTAAATTCTCTCACAGGAAAGAACAGCAGCCCGTCAGTTAATATAAATTTGGATGAGGAATATAACAATTTTGTCATGACTCTTAAGAATAGTCAGAGAGACTATATTCCCATGAAACATTGCAGATCAAGAAAAAATGACCCTAAATGGATGAACAATAGAATAAAGAATCTTATAGGTATTAAAAGAGGAATATACAGGAAACTAAAAAGAGGTGAAGAGCAGGTGAGGCAGCAATATATACAGTTAAACAGGGAAGTTAAAAAGATAGTTAGAGAGTCGAAAAGAAAATACGAAGTTCGAATAGCAGGAGAAGCTAAAGAAAATCCTAAAGGGTTTTATCAACATTATCAAACAAAATTTAAGGAAAAAGTCGGACCAATTGAAGTAGCCAATGGCCATATCACAGATGACGATAAAGTGATGTGTACATGTTTAAATGATTATTTCTTATCTGTATTTACAAATGAAAACTTGGAAAATATTCCGGAAGTAGAATCCATTTACAGAGACAGTCCCGATAATATACTTAGTTCAATAAATATTACGAGAGAGGAGGTAATAAAAGAAATAGATAAATTAAAGGCTCATAAATCTCCGGGACCTGATGGAATATATGCTAGAATATTAAAGGAATGCAAGGAAGAGCTTAGTTGTCCTCTAACTGCATTATTTAATAATTCAATAAAATTAGGATCGGTACCCATGGAGTGGAAATTGGCAGATGTGGTACCAATATTTAAAAAAGGAGAACGTGTTAAAAAGAATAATTATAGGGCGGTAAGTTTAACGTCAACAGTGGGTAAGATTCTAGAATCCATAATTGCAAATAAAATAAGGGCACATCTAGAATTACACAGACTGATAAAACTTTCACAACACGGGTTTCTTAAGGGTTTTTCGTGCCTTACAAACTTACTGTCTTTTTATTCAGAAGTTTACGAGGCAGTAGATTGTGGCAAAGAATATGATACAATATATCTAGATTTTAGCAAAGCTTTTGATAGAGTTCCTCACAAAAGATTAGTTAAAAAGCTGGAAGCTCATGGTATAGGAGGAGCTGTGCTCAGATGGATCAAACAATGGTTAAAAGACAGAAAACAGAGGGTTTGCATAAATGGAGAGAAATCAGAGTGGGGCTCGGTTACAAGCGGGGTACCACAAGGCTCGGTACTGGGTCCTCTATTATTCATCGTATATCTAAATGATCTGGATTCGGATATCAGTAGTAACCTAAGTAAATTCGCAGACGACACTAAAATAGGTAGAACTATAAATGGAAAAGAAGACATTCATGCTTTACAGGAAGATCTAAATAGATTATCTGAATGGTCGGACAAATGGCAAATGGAATTTAATGTTGAAAAATGTAAAGTAGTTAAAATGGGTACTATAAAAGACAATACTAGTTATAAGCTAAATAACCATGAAATCATGAGTTCTCAGTGTGAAAGGGATTTGGGAGTTCTTGTGAGTAGTAGTCTTAAGCCAAGAGAGCAATGCACAGCAGTCAGAAATAAAGCAAACAGAATTTTAGGATTTATCTCAAGAAGCGTCAGCAATAGGACGGAAAAAGTTATTTTGCAGCTCTATCTTGCATTAGTTAGGCCCCATTTAGATTATGCTGTGCAATTCTGGTCACCCTATTATAGAATGGAAATTGAATCCTTGGAGAGAGTGCAACGAAGAATGACCAAGATGATACGCAATATCAGAAATCTACCATATGAGGACAGATTAAAAAAACTTAATCTACATTCTCTAGAGAGGCGAAGAGTTAGGGGGGATATGATTGAAGTGTATAAATGGTTTAAAGGGATTAACAAGGGAGATATTAATAAAGTTTTAAAAATTCATGATCAAACCAGAACTCGTAATAATGGATTTAAGCTTGATAAATTTAGGTTCAGAAGGGAAATTGGTAAAAATTGGTTTGGTAATAGAGTAGCTGATGCATGGAACAAGCTTCCTAGTAGGATAGTAAATGCCAATACCTTAGACACCTTCAAATGTAGATTAGATAGACATATGACAGAGGTAGGGTGGGTATGAATAGGTTAGTGCTTATTAGAAAAATCATAAAAAGAAAAACAGAATAAGTAGAGTAGAATAGAATAGGTTAGACATGCTGAAAATATAATTCAAAAATGGAGCTGCCTCGTGTGTGCCAGTAGGCATGTTGCAGTGTCCTCTATTCTTATGTTCTTATGTTCTTATGTTCTTATGTTCACATATTTTTCATTCAATTTCATATATCTCAGAAATAAAATAAAAATACGTCATTAATAAAATATTAGACGGGAAGATTCTTATAACTCTGATCTTTTGGCTAGGTTTTGACAAATGCAAATATTCTTCTAAGCATGGCTAAGGCCATTTTGAGTTCATAAGGAAAGGGTGCTTTTTCTCGTGTGTGTGTGTGTGTGTGTGCATATATATATATATATATATATATATATATATATATATATATATATATATATATATATATATATATATATATATATATATATTGTGTGTATGAGATAGATAGATAGATAGATAGATAGATAGATAGATAGATAGATAGATAGAGAGAGAGAGAGAGAGAGAGAGAGAGAGAGAGAGAGAGAGAGAGAGAGAGAGAGAGAGAGTTTTATTAGCACACCATTAGATATGTAGAGCTAATTCTGGAATAGTACCTTACCAAGGTTGTTTTTCAAATAGGTTATGTACGTCTCTCTCTCTCTCTCTCTCTCTCTCTCTCTCTCTCTCTCTCTCTCTCTCTCTCTCTGTATAAGTATACAGAATTAAGGAATATTTTGAAAATTCATAGAATCTTAGCTAAACAAGACGTAACATTAAGAAATAGAAGTGATGATATCTACCATGCAGCACCTCGTCTAGTATGCCTAGGGATCGTCCTCTGCCCACCCCCCATCCTCCTCTCCCCTCCTTCGGTTTTGCTAATGAGCTGTTGTGTCATCCTAGATGCTAAAACATCTTTGTTGCCAACGCTCGAGAGCGGAATTAGATGTAAAATTCGTTATGTAGTAGTTGTAAAAGTTTGTAGTTTTTTTTTACATGAAAGTAAGAGGATACCTCCTTTGCATATTTTACTCTGGAAAAGAACTTTTAAGCTATTTTAAAGATTTTTTTTTACATGATAGTTAAAAAACGAGAAAAATGTTAATATGGATTAGTAATAACTTCTGTTCTATATGATAAATTCATTTGCATTAAGTTTATGATGCGTCATAATATTAATCATACCTGCATTATGCATATTATAGATGAAGCCAAAATAGATAACTATATATATATATATATATATATATATATATATATATATATATATATATATATATATATATATATATATTATTTTTTTTTCTTTTTGATGAGTGTGACACCGGGACACGCAAAAACTGCCCTCATCAATAAAGGTCCGGGCACGAAAAAATACTAAGACAAAGGAAAGAAAAAGGTTAAGGACAAAGCTGAGATGAGGTAATGTCACCCAAAGGAAAACGACAGACAAAAAACAGTAATATATACATACATATGCATACACATATATATAGACACACACACACACACACACACACACACACACACACACACACACACACACACACATATATATATATGTGTGTGTGTGTGTTTGTGTGTGTGTGTGTGTGTGTGTGTGTGTGTGTGTGTGTGTGTGTGTGATTACCTAATTGTGTTTACGGGAAAGAGCCCAAAGCTCGTATCTTCCCGTCTCCTCATCGGTTCCATTGTAGACTTAGTGATACTTATCATACCTGTCCTTAAAACTATGGATTGAGATAGCATTAACTACCTCCTCGCTTAGCCAATTCCAATTATCAACTACTCTTACACTGAAAAAGTATTTCCTTACATCCTGCAAAGAACTTTTCTTACGAAGCTTCAAACTATGACCTCTAGTTCTAGAGCCAGCCATATCAAAATATCGATCCCTATCCACTCTATCATAACCATGAAGGAATTTAAAGACTGTCACCATATCCCCCCCTCACTCTTCTAGCTTCGAGTGATGGTAAGTCTAATTCCCTCAGCCTCTCATCATAACTGAGATTGCGTATTTCTGGCACCAGTTTCGTGGCATGTCTTTGAACTTTTTCAAGCTTAGCTATGTGCTTTTTCAAGTGCGGATTCCAAAAGGGGGCTGCATATTCGAGTTTTGGCCTCACATAGGTTACATAAATATTTCTGAACATTTCCTTGTCCATGTGCCTGAAGGCTACCCTTACATTTGATAAGAATGCATATGCTGCCCTTACTATGCCATTTATATGTATTTCTGGAGACAAATCTGCCAGTATGTTTACTCCTAGATCTCTCTCATTTTCTGTCTCTTGAAGTTGTACTCCAGCCACCGAGTAGTCAAGCTTGGGCCTTCTTGCACTTGTACCCATTCTCATTACCTTACATTTTGAAGTATTGAATTTCATTAGCCACTTTTCTGACCACTCATGCAGATTATTTAGATCCTCCTGAAGTTCTCTACCATTGTTCTCGTTTTTTACTT
>JAXCGZ010009450.1:17500-25000 GCA_037179515.1 Halocaridina rubra | reverse complement strand
GGGTAAGCAGAGTTTAATATAGTTTGTGTTCGTGCTATATATCTTGGCCATGTGATCAAGTCTTCTCTTAAGAAGAAAAAAAAATGAAAAAAGAGAGAGGATGGTTCTTCAAGTATCTGAACGCCACTTAGAATAAGGTCACAGGATTATGAGATGAACTGAAGGATATTTATTTATCTATTTGTTTATTTATTTAATCATTCACTTAAATGTTTTTTGTTCATTTATTAATTTATACTTATGTTTTTTCATTATAAATTTCGTATTATATCGCCGTTGATTGACTTATAATTTATGCTTGTTTTGTTAAGTGATCTCCATAAACTTACAGGGAAAATTCTGTCGTTTCCTTATATTTATTTAAATCAGCACTCGAACTTTTTTTTTTCTAAATCGCCGAGGCCAGTCTTGATTGTGAAGTAGTATCCTTAATTCCTTTGAATTCATAAGTTGAAGAGGCGAATAATAAATATCCTTTGGTTTTCATGGGTATCTGGCCTCAATTGGCCATGCGTTGTTGCCGTAAGACGAAGTTAAGTGTTTGAAAAGTATTAGGGCCATCTTAACTTTTATCCGGAAGAATTTTTTATTCTATGTATCAATTTAGTGTACGTAGTATTTTCAAATGTTACTTTATTCGTTTTATAAAATGTATAGCAATTGATAATATTTACAATTTAGGCCGCTTTCTCACCAAAGTGGCACGTCGCACGTGGCATGTCACGTGGCACGCCAGTTGAAAACGAACACCTGGAAATATATGAAACCTTTCACACAAGTGGCGTGACACGTTCCATGTGCCACGTGCGACTTTTTGAAAGAAGACAGGTTATAATAATTAGGAAAGACGGAAGAAAGGCTAGAGTTGCACAATCTGGAGGTGGATGGAAAGAAGCAGTCGCTGCCCCAACCAATCTGCGAGCCACAAAACTCCACACAGTACCTACTACTACTACTACTACTACTACTACCACTACTACTACTACTACTACTACTAATAATAATAATAATAATAATAATAATAATGACATTTATAAACAGCCAGTATATAATAGTCATTACTCTGAAACTGAATTTATTTTTTCGTTACTTTTTTGACATTTCTCTATAAATGAATAATTGCTCTTAGTAAATGCATTCGCAAGGTTTGGTGAATAGGGCCTTAGAGGTGATGGAATTAAAGATGTGTCTCACGTACATTCGCTGTCTATTTTTTATTCATTAGCAATTTATAGGAAGTAATAAATATGCGTATTTTCACTGATATATTGCCTTCGAAGGCATTAGTGTACGCATGCATATATTTCTGCACATGTAGTGACGGCGTCTGTTCTGAAAGTTTCGTTGTTGAGTCAGAAGGCAGGCTGAGTTCCCTCCTCTTTTATATGTTAGAACAGTGATAGCGTTAGTTTTTGGCCAATCAGGCTCTACAGTAGGCAATAAAAGTTGCCATTCACAATATAAGATAATTAGTTCACTCGCACATACCCACATACAAGCGCGGTCACAGGCTCACTTATGCTGGCGTCACACATAGCCAAAATTCCCGACCCGACTCTTAAAATCGTCTAAAGACGGAATCCTCCCGGCAGCAATGACGTCATTACGATAATCGGGTGTAATTTTTCGTCCGCGTACGATGGAATCCTAACGGTCCTACGTAGTTTAAAAAAATCGAGGGGGTCCTGAACCGTCGTGGAGGGCCTACGATAATTGGCTGCTGCACCCAATAATCTCCGTGATTCAGAAGACCAAATCAGTCGTAGAAGACTGCGTACGACGGGTAAGATCGATCTTCTTGATAGTACGCGGGCGTAGGAGAAGGTGTACGCCCGTGTACGATCCAGAGGATCGATCCTACCCGGCGTACGCAGTCCTCCGGGTCTGGAACCGTTAAAAATTTAAAAATTCGCTTATACGTCTGGCAGCACAGTACGAAAAGACAGTGCGCGCATGCGTGGTCTCATTTCTGACAACCCAGTCCTGGGCGTTCAGTTTTCCTGGTCCGCTTGCCGCATTCCTTATTGTTTTAGCATGATATTCTTCTTCTTCTTATTATTATTATTATTATTATTATTATTATTATTATTATTATTATTATTATTATTATTATTATAGTATTATTATTATTGTTGTTGTTGTTGTTGCTGTTGTTGTTATTGTTGTTTGATGTTAATGTACAGACACGTTTCTTTGAGTGAGCATTAAGAAAAAAAAAACATTTCCTGTCAGCTTTCTATGTACAAAATATAACAATCATTCTTAATATATATCAAGCTCTTTATAGGTAAATGTCTCATATAATTCCTCATTTCTTTCACTGTGTTCTTGATATGATGTGCATTTATTTTTTCCCTCATATCAAAATATGAATTAATCAAATCCATAAATGTGTCAAACAAAATATATGAAATATATTAACATACATGGCCAACATATATTTACTTATATATATAAGTAGCTGAAGTGCCAAATATATAAATCAGGGTTATACTTTCACAAATATCCCATATATATATATATATATATATATATATATATATATATATATATATATATATATATATATATATATATATATATATATATATATATATATATATATATATATATATATATATATATATATATATATATATATATATATATATATATATATATATATATATATTGTTCACTAGGATCAATTCTAACATAATTATATAATTAATGTGCTTATTTGATAATTATATAAATGGAAAAGTTAGGGCAAATATAACTACATTATTAAATGTAAAATATTAAACTGAATATCTTCTCAGTATAAAATAATGAAAATGAACAACCCCCTACGAACGTGTACGTTCCCCTACGATGGGTAGGGAGCGTCGGGAGCATGGTTGGCCCAGTCGTATTAGTCAAAAATTTAAATTTCCCGTTTTCTATAATGAGACTTACGTTTTCGTATGATCAGTCGTACGCTAAATTACGCGTCCAAACTACTCCGTACGATTGCAATTACGATCCATAGGAATGCTTACGAGGACGTATGACGCACTTCCGACAGGCACAGGAATGCACCTGTCGGCTAAAAAATCTGCCGGATCTCCAAGGATTGAGCGAAGATTCCGTCGGAACGCGGTCTTAAGAGTCGGGTCGGGAGTTTTGGCTATGTGTGACGCCAGCATTAGGCAAGCATATGCATACACGCGCGCGTTTTTTCTTAACGTATATCCATTACTAGACGGGAAGCAGAGAGCAGTTATACCATCGTGTGAGAACTTTGTACACTGATAAGAACTGTAATGCTCGAGAACTAGGGAATCACCAGGGAACCTACTCATTAAAAAACAAAAAGAATAGTTCATAACACAATCGCTCCCGCGCTTATAAGTCTAAGGAATAATATTCAAGGTACTTCCGCATGTCTGAGATGCTTTTTATTCCATGTGATTCATTTCAAACACTGTCCTTGATCTATCGAGTGACGTATTTGATGAAGCACTGAAACAAGCAGAATAATTGACCAAATATAATTGTCAATACAGAAGATACAAATGCAAGAGGAGACAGCGAAGATGGACATGACCTTTTGATTCATGTACAAAAGTTTTGTATGGATTTTTGTACTGAGAGTATTTTATATTGAATGTTATGAGTGTCATTGGAGTCGGACCTTTTTGTTACTCCCAACCTCACTCGTGATGTTCTCGCATGTAATTCTCCTCCTCCATATTAAATGAAGATCTTTGCTAAATACGTATGGAAATGTGTTTAGTTGCATATTGCAGATACCAAGAAAGAGAATTAAATATAAAGCAATTCACTAGTGAGGCTGACAAAGAGGAATGAAATGAAATGAATCACTCATTTGTGTGTTAATGATCTCTACTAGCAAGTCAGCTGAGAAGAGGTTTCTTTGACTTCTTTTAAGATCTTAAGTTGTACAATCTATAACGCTTTACGTACGGTGGTGGATGTTTACAATATTGTAATAGTTCGAATTCTTGTCTGTCGCATTTACAATTTGCATTTATATGCATACATGATAATCAGAGTATATGTTTGTATATATATATATATATATATATATATATATATATATATATATATATATATATATATATATATATATATATATATATATATATATATATATATATATATATATATATATATATATATATATATATATATATATATATATATATATATATATATATATATATATATATATATATATATATATATATATATATATATATATATATATATATATATATATATATATATATATATTTATAATGTATGTATGTGTGTGTGTACATATATACACACACACACTTTGATCATTTCTCCGCATAATTTTTGGGGACATTTCTGAGAGGTGAGGCCGAAGTGATGTGGGCAAGTTCCGGGGAGGGGTGAGGAGTATGTTGGGAGAAGACTGCTGAGGATAGAGCTGCCAGGCGGAAGAGGGAGAGGTAGGCCAGCGAGGAGACTTTTGGATGTGGCGCGGGAGGACACAAGGGTGTGTGGTGAGACAGAGGAGGGCGCAGGGGATAGGGTGATATGGAGACAATTGATCTGATGTGACGACTTTTTTTTTTTTTTTTTAGGATTGGATAGGATAGGAGGGAAAAAAAAAAGGAAGGGATTAAGGATATATGATGATATATGCACACACACAATACCAGAGCCACATTCCCCTCTAGACGAGTGTTGTTTGAGTTAAAGCAAAACACACACACACACACACACACACACACACACACACACACACACACACACAGAAAGTGAGTTCAGGGAATTTCTTGTTGCTCGCATAAATACTGGGTCAGAGAGCATTATAATAACTGTTGTATACAACCCACCAAGGAACCAAAATAGGCTTGAAATTTATGAGGAAAGTCATATAGGTACAATTGAAGTCATAAACTCAGTTGTTAACATGGCGCGGGAGAAAAAATGTAGGATTTTGATTATGGGAGACTTTAATCATAAAGAGATAGATTGGATAAATCTTGACCCACACAGTGGTGAGGACTCATTTGGGGCAAGATTCCTAGATTGCGTACAAGGGAATTTCCTACACCAACATGTAATGGAACCAACAAGAGCCAGGGGTGGGGATGAGCCATCACTACTTGATCTGGTGTTCACAGATAATGTGTTGGATATTGAAAATATTGAGTATGAACCACAAATTGGAAAGAGTGACCACTGTGTGTTGTTGATGGAGTATATCATTGAAGACATTCTTCCTGAGAGTAGAGGCACTGAGGACATGAGGAGGAACTATCCGAAAGGAGATTACATCAAAATGAATGAGCTTTTTGCAGTTATTGACTGGAGAACCTTATTTTACAACAAATCTGTACAAGAAATGTATGACATCTTTTGTGAGAAATATGGGAAGATAGTAGATTGCTGCATACCTGTCACCAAAGTAGGTGTAATTCATGCCAGAGAGAAATGGTTCGATAATGGGTGTAAAAGAGCTAAGGAGTGGAGAGACAAATGCTGGAAAAGGTATAGGAGGAGAAAAAACATAAATGCCTGGCAAACCTACAAAAGAGCAAGAAATGACTACCTAAGTAAAAGGAGAGAGGCAGAGAGAGATTATGAGAGGGACATCACCAGGAAGGCTAAAGAAAATCCCAAGCTTTTCCACAGCTTTATCAGAGGAAAACTGAAGGTAAAAGAACAGGTTTTAAGGCTAAAGAGAGCGGATGGAAGCATCACTGAGACGGACGAAGAGATCTGCAAAGAATTGAACAAGGAGTTTCAGTCAGTATTTACAGTAGAAAATACCCCACCCCCTCAGATTGCAGTGATAGAAGCTCAAGGGCCGGTATTAGAGAACATCAACCTTACAGCCACAGAGGTATGCAAAGCGCTGATGGATTTAGATGTTCATAAAGCTACAGGTCCTGATGATATATCCCCTCATGTGCTTAAAAAATGCGCAAACACAATATCAGTGGCACTAAGTATCATATTTAAGGAGTCACTGGAGTCGGGGGAGATTCCAAGATGCTGGAAACAAGCAAATGTGATACCTATCTTCAAAAAGGGAAGGAGGGATACGGCTCTGAACTATAGACCAGTTTCCTTGACCAGCATAGTTTGCAAACTTATGGAGAAACTACTAAGGAAACATATCTCTCTTCACTTGGAATCCTTCAACTTTTTGTCAGTGAGGCAACATGGCTTCAGAGAAGGAAGATCAACAGTAACAAACTTATTAGAATTTTATGATGAGGTAAGCCAAATCTTACAGGAAAGAGAGGGCTGGGCAGATTGCATATTCCTAGACTTCCAGAAAGCGTTTGACACTGTTCCACATGGGAGACTTATTAGGAAGCTGCAATCAATGGCTAGAATAGGTGGAAATGTCTTGGAATGGATAAAAACTTACTTAGAAGGAAGGGAACAGAGGGTTAGAGTAAGACACTCAGTGTCTGAATGGAGAAGAGTTAGTAGTGGAGTTCCACAGGGTTCAGTTTTAGGGCCACTTTTGTTCCTTGTATATGTAAATGACCTACCAGAGTCTGTAAATTCATTCATGAATATGTTTGCAGATGATGCAAAGATTGTGAAGAAAGTAAAAAACGAGAACAATGGTAGAGAACTTCAGGAGGATCTAAATAATCTGCATGAGTGGTCAGAAAAGTGGCTAATGAAATTCAATACCTCAAAATGTAAGGTAATGAGAATGGGTACAAGTGCAAGAAGGCCCAAGCTTGACTACTCGGTGGCTGGAGTACAACTTCAAGAGACAGAAAATGAGAGAGATCTAGGAGTAAACATACTGGCAGATTTGTCTCCAGAAATACATATAAATGGCGTAGTAAGGGCAGCATATGCATTCTTATCAAATGTAAGGGTAGCCTTCAGGCACATGGACAAGGAAATGTTCAGAAATATTTATGTAACCTATGTGAGGCCAAAACTCGAATATGCAGCCCCCTTTTGGAATCCGCACTTGAAAAAGCACATAGCTAAGCTTGAAAAAGTTCAAAGACATGCCACGAAACTGGTGCCAGAAATACGCAATCTCGGTTATGATGAGAGGCTGAGGGAATTAGACTTGCCATCACTAGAAGAGTAAGGGGGGATATGGTGACAGTCTTTAAATTCCTTCATGGTTATGATAGAGTGGATAGGGATCGATATTTCGATATGGCTGGCTCTAGAACTAGAGGTCATAGTTTGAAGCTTCGTAAGAAAACTTGTTTGCAGGATGTAAGGAAATACTTTTTCAGTGTAAGAGTAGTTGATAATTGGAATTCGCTAAGCGAGGAGGTAGTTAATGCTATCTCAATCCATAGTTTTAAGGACAGGTATGATAAGTATCACTAAGTCTAAAAATGGAACCGATCAGGAGACGGGAAGATACGAGCTTTGGGCTCTTTCCCGTAAACACAATTAGGTAATCACAATTAGGTAATCACACACACACACTCATACATATGTAATGTGCTTATTTGGTTATTGTTGGTCCCGAATGAGATTGTG
>JAXCGZ010009450.1:10000-12500 GCA_037179515.1 Halocaridina rubra | reverse complement strand
GAATTTAGCTAGAATATGTTCGTTACCCAAAGTATCCAGCCACTGAGCACACAAAATAGAACACTTCTGGACCTGTCAAAAGCTCGAATTGTTATAAAAGATGAGTGTCTGGAAGAGCAGGCGGCCGTACAACTTGGAGGCAAATACACATTGGAATAATTGCCAACGAAGAATGTTTGTTATTCAAAGGACTAGCTCGTGACAATATATATATATATATATATATATATATATATATATATATATATATATATATATATATATATATATATATATATATATATATATATATATATATATATATATATATATATATATATATATATATATATACTGGGCTGTTCCCAAGGCTTTCAATTTGGAAAGAATTTCAGCTAACGGAGGAGGAATGCATTTTGTAGGACTGCAAAGAACATGCATGCAATATTTCATTTCTACTTAAAAAGCAATAAGAATCAAATTTAGGATAGATTACGTGCATTTGAAATTATTTACATAATATACATTATTTAGAGCTCGCTTTGCTCTCTCTCTCTCTCTCTCTCTCTCTCTCTCTCTCTCTCTCTCTCTCTCTCTCTCTCTCTCTCTCTCTCTCTCTCTCTCTCTCTCTCTCTCTCTCTCTCTCTCTCTCTCTCTCTATCTATCTACCTATCTTTTTATATATATATATATATATATATATATATATATATATATATATATATATATATATATATATATATATATATATATATATGAATCATTTTTTACCCCGACCGGGACTCGAACCTAGGACTTATAATTACTTCTGTGGTGTGTAGTTGGTAGAGCCTTGACTTAGTAATTATAAGTCCTAGGTTCGAGTCCCGGTCGGGGTAAAAAATTATTCATGTTTTCACATATGTAATGTGCTTAATTGGTTAATATATATATATATATATATATATATATATATATATATATATATATATATATATATATATATATATATATATATGTATGTATGTATGTATGTATGTGATTACCTAATTGTGTTTACGGGAAAGAGCCCAAAGCTCGTATCTTCCCGTCTCCTCATCGGTTCCATTTTATACTTAGTGATACTTATCATACCTGTCCTTAGAACTATGGATTGAGATAGCATTAACTACCTCCTCGCTTAGCCAATTCCAATTATCAACTACTCTTACACTGAAAAAGTATTTCCTTACATCCTGCAAACAAGTTTTCTTACAAAGCTTCAAACTATGACCTCTAGTTCTAGAGCTGGCCATATCAAAATATCGATCCCTATCCACTCTATCGTAACCATGAAGGAATTTAAAGGCTGTCACCATTTCCCCACTCAATCTTCTAGCTTCGAGTGATGGTAAGTCTAATTCCCTCAGCCTCTCATCATAACTGAGATTGCGTATTTCTGGCACCAGTTTCGTGGCATGTCTTTGAACTTTTTCAAGCTTAGCTATGTGCTTTTTCAAGTGTGGATTCCAAAAGGGGCTGCATATTCGAGTTTTGGCCTCACATAGGTTACATAAATATTTCTGAACATTTCCTTGTCCATGTGCCTGAAGGCTACCCTTGCATTTGATAAGAATGCATATGCTGCCCTTACTATGCCATTTATATGTATTTCTGGAGACAAATCTGCCAGTATGTTTACTCCTAGATCTCTCTCATTTTCTGTCTCTTGAAGTTGTACTCCAGCCACCGAGTAGTCAAGCTTGGGCCTTCTTTCACTTGTACCCATTCTCATTACCTTACATTGTGAAGTATTGAATTTCATTAGCCACTTTTCTGACCACTCATGCAGATTATTTAGATCCTCCTGAAGTTCTCTACCATTGTTCTCGTTTTTTACTTTCTTCACAATCTTTGCATCATCTGCAAACATATTCATGAATGAATTTACAGACTCTGGTAGGTCATTTACATATACAAGGAACAAAAGTGGCCCTAAAACTGAACCCTGTGGAACTCCATTACTAACTCTTCTCCATTCAGACACTGAGTGTCTTACTCTAACCCTCTGTTCCCTTCATTCTAAGTAAGTTTTTATCCATTCCAAAACATTTCCACCTTTTAACAAACAAAATAGAGTAACAGTCACTCCTACATCTAGCAGGGGTGACCGGAACTATCAAGTGAGAAATTATCACGGGACACGTAATCAGGAGAGACACCGTAAGCCTCCATATCATCGACACGCAAGTAATGATACATACATATACCTTGGCTGTTTCCCCCTTAAATTGGGGGGTAGCCGACATCAAAAAAGGAAAACAGTTTGGGGAGAAGTTATTCTCCCCCCCCACTCCCCTTCTTCTTTGACGTCTCACAGGAGGTTGGTACAAGGGGGGGGGATTCCCAGTCCCCCCGTCCCGTCCACTTTTAGTCGCCTTTTACGACACGCAGGGAATACGGTGAGGCTACTCTTTGATATTGTGCCCGTCCCACAGGGCACAGGATATATATATATATATATACATATACACATATACATATATATACACATACATATACA
>JAXCGZ010009450.1:5000-7500 GCA_037179515.1 Halocaridina rubra | reverse complement strand
AAATATAGATAAGGTGGAAGGAGTAGATGACCTATGGATACAAGTACAATATAAAAAATTCCCTTCTGTAATTATTGGCTGTGTTTATCGCCATCCAAAGGCTACGGTTCTTTCTTTTTCGTATCTTTCAGATATTATTAAAGCTATGTGCTTAAAGGAGAAACCGATCTTTGTTATAGGAGATTTTAACGATGATCTTTTCAAAAAAGGAAACAACATTAAGAGTGTTATAAGCAACCTAAATTTAAATCAGATAATAAATAAAGCCACTAGAATTACTGAAAACACGTCTACCCTGATAGATTTAGTTATTACAAATAAAAAGGAAATTATAATTCACTCTGATGTTCTCCCAAGCCCCATTGCTGACCACGAAATGCTTTCAATAATCTTAAATATACGTAAACCAAGGCCTGACCCCCAAATAGTTACATATCGTTGCAGAAAAAAATCATAGTCCAAACATTTTTGCAATCTTCTTCTTAATGAATCAGAAACTTTGAACAGCATCTTGAACACCGATAATGTAAACCTTCAAGTAGATATATTTACTAATACATTCATTAAATGTCTCAATAGCTGTTCACCGGTAGTTACAGTACAGCTAACTAGACCCTTTGCCCCATGGATCGATGAAAACTTAAAGAAATCAATAAAAGAAAAAAATGAGTTACAGTCAGAGCTAAGAAAAGACAGAGGTAATTACGAACTTGCAAATCAATTCAAACATAAAAAGAAAAGTGTTGAACGAGCGCTAGATGCTGCCAAAGACAATTACTTCAAAGAAAAATTTAATTCATGCAGGGGTAACAGTCGGGAATCATGGCGGGTTTTTTAAAGACATGTTACCTGGTTTAAAGAATTCCAAGTCACCAAATTATGACCATCCGTTAGAGAAAGCTAACGAATTTAATGAATATATTTCTGAAATTGGAGAACAAGCTTTTAGAAAATCTCAAGAAGGAATGGAACATACGCCACTATCACACTGGGCAAGCGAATCCCCACATCCTAATATCGCTCGCTTTAGACCATAACCTGCAGATGTAAACACAGTCATTTTAACTTTCAAAAATCTTAATGAAACAAAATCAGTAGGCTCAGACGATATACCGTTCAGATATTTGATGGATTCTCTTCCAATTTTAATTTTTTATATTACAATCATTGTTAATACGTCAATAGTGACAGGTATATTCCCTAATCTATGGAAGCACCCATATGTACTACCTTTTTATAAAAATGGGGATATAGATGCTGTCGGAAACTACAGACCCATCTCTTTATTACCAATTCTTTCAAAGGTCCTAGAAAAAATAGTGGAAACACAGCTCATGTCATTTCTAGGAGCGAATTCTTTGTTCTCAGAGAGTCAACACGGCTTCCGAAGATACTTGTCAACAGAAACAACGTTGCTAAAGGTCACAGAACGCATTTATAGTAACATGGATAACCAACAAGTATCTCTTCTGTTATTGCTAGATCTGTCAAAGGCATTCGATAGTGTATCCCATGACATTCTTCTAAGGAAATTTAATAAATTAAATATCGATGAATTCAGGTTCAGTGATTATTTAAAAGATAGATGCCAATCTGCAAAAATCAATTCTGTTGTGTCAACACCTAGAAATGTGAAATTTGGGGTTCCTCAGGGATCAATTCTAGGACCTGTTTTGTTTTTAATCTATATAAGTGATATGACAAAAGTTCTTAAAAAATATTTTTTGGTACAGTATGCGGATGATTGTCAGTTGGTATTATCTGATAAAGTATGTAATGTAGAAGATCTTTTAAAGTTAACAGAATATGCATTGGATGAGGCAAAAGTATATTTTCAGAAAAAATGGATTGAACTTGAACGAACAAAAAACACAATGCATGTTTTTTGGTTCACGCCAGTTAATATCTCTTCTCCCCCCTAATATCAAGATTAATTTTGGTAGTACTGTGATCACACCATCTGTATCTGTAAAGAATTTAGGAGTCAATATGGACACTTATCTCTTATATGACGTACATATCAGTCATATTGTCAAGAAGGTAAACGGCGTATTAATGATAATAAATAGAATAAAAGATAGATTCGATAAATCAATGAGAATCATGGTTGTTCAGTCACTAGCCCTTAGTATAATGAATTACTGTTCCAAAATATGGGGCATGACCACTAAACAGCAGCTTGACAGGGTTCAAAAAGTAGAAAATTTCGCAGCAAAACTAGCTACATGAGGAGCTAAAAAATATGACCACGTCACCCCAATCTTAGAGGAACTAAATTGGTTAAAAATTGAATCCAAAATAGAATTTGATATCTGTGCCTTTGCTTATAAAATATGCCATAACTTCCTTCCTGGCTATTTTCTTTTCCCTCTGTAAGTGACGTGAACCCACGTTCTACTCGACAATCTAGAGATCTATTTGTGCCAAGAACAAGAACAGATTTGGGAGGAAAGTCAATAACTGTTAGAGGACCTAGAGACTGGAACAACATCCCAGATGA
>JAXCGZ010009449.1:65000-260485 GCA_037179515.1 Halocaridina rubra | reverse complement strand
TTAAAAATCTTGGCCGACAAAACGTCATTAAAACACACTGAACTATGTACAGCGAACACCATTCTCAGCTGGTCTGTAGAGGTTCCTCTCTTAGTGAGGCAATCAGCCAATTGTTCGGTGGTGCACACCCATGAAATTGTGTCTACCTCGCCACGGCTGAGCATGTTTTTCAACAAGATGTCTATTCTCAGTCTTTTATCTTCAACACCTCTTGATGACCTCAGAGCTTCAACGTAGCTTTTATCAACAAAATATCGGACACGGAGCCTGTCACATCCCACAATCTCCTCCATTATAGTGCTCAAGCAAACTGAAGTTTCAGCGCCCTCCACCAAAGCTAACATTTCGGCAGACTATGCTGATTTCACAACTCTACGTAACTTTCATGACTGCCAGTACACGGAACACCTATTTCCTTGCTCATCAGAGAGCTGCCATCAGACAGGTTTACAAAAGATACATGTACAGTATAGCATTCCAGGGTGCAGTCTTCAATTCGTGACATTCTTCTATACAGTAACTTAAAATTATCACTTAAAACTCTCTCAATAACTTTATTCAGTCTCAGTGCATCGCCAACTGTAGCCCTCTTACATTTTGGGCTACCCTTGATATCAACTGTAATTAATTTAATTTTGTTGAAATTAATTAACCTTTAAAGTTAACAGGCTATGAGGAAGTTGCGCTTACCTGGAAAACGTACATGACGTAACTCACATTCGGCAAAGCATATATCAGCTGTCGACTCATCTGATGTGGAATGCTGATTAGGGGCTTTATTTCCATCATCCTTATTCAAATGTGAGGTATTACCTAGAACACATATATTTTATTTCATTTTAATTGCATAAATATCAAATCTATCACAAATATTATCATACTTACAATTTTATGTGACAATATTAATTCCAAAATGAATGGGGATGGAGACGGAAAGACTGGCTGGGGAATTAAGGTTGGAAACGTTAACGCACACCGTGGCGGGCTCGAACGCGGGTCTTGACACAAATATCGAGGAGGTAGATAGTAAGAAAGCAGAATAAAGGGTTACAATACTTGAGGTTAAGAAAGCATGACAGAGTTATGGCTAAGCACATTTGGAAATTCCCAAACTCTACAGTTTTGTCAGAGGAAAAAAGGTTGTAGAGTTGGTATAAGCAGATAGAAGCATTACTGAAACTGATGTCGAGTTGTGAAAAATTTCTGCGTGGTTTGGACCTAATTGATAGAGTGCGATACTTTGATAAGGGCAGCTTTAGAATAAATGTCATTGTTTGAAGCTTTGTATGAAAACTTCTTTGCAGGATTTAAGGTAGTACTATTTTAGTATAAGAATAGCTGATAATTGGTATATGATAATAAAAAAAAGTTTTAAGGAAAGATATAGTACGTGTGTGAAAATACATGAACAATAATCCAATAAGTAGACAGAGTTATGAGAATGGATCTACATATTTAGAAAAATTCATTCTCTCTTGACCCTCCAAAGAGCTCTCCAAAGTGCGTTAAAACTGGACTGCAGTTGTCAACGCGCTTGGAAAGTATATTAGTATATTAGAAACTTACATAGGTTGTAATGTATGTGTGATAATCATCCAACGTCCACATCAACTAATGTTGACATTTTGCAAGATATACCAGACGTCGGCCAATAAAAAATTATGACACGTTTACAGAATTTCATAATTTCTGAGAACTTACCATCACTAATGCAATTTACTGGAACATTTGCAATGGGATATTTCACTCTGGGGGTTTCATCCGCTGCCTTCAACCCAGTTCCCTTTGGGTCAGACTTCAGACCATCAGAGTTGGTCTCTCTCATGGAATTATCAGCTTCATTATATACAAATACACCAGGAACATTCTGAAGAAAGGGAAAGGCTAGTTTAATTGTGATGTACAGCCTTATGTGTCACACTTAGTCTTCATTCGAACAGGGGTGAAGACAGACATATTGGAGCTAGGGAACAGAGCCTGGAAGGTCTTTCTAATGCCCCTCAGTGGGAATGAACCCACATAAGTTGCTTCCCTGCTTGAGCATCGTACCAGTGAGTTACCGTGGCTTTCTAAAGTTACAGATTTTCATTGCAATTCTGTTTTACAAGAGAGCCAGAGGAAAGGGAATATTTCCCTTTATGAAATTTGAGTTAGTGAAAATACCATTCCCTCATTTCTTCCACACACCTAATGGTGCATTCAATAAGCCCACTGAATATACAGGGGCTTCAAACTACCAAATTATTCTTCTTATCCCCATGCAGATCTGACAGACGGAAGCACCATGAATGTCATTTTTCGAGTTTCACCTCAGACCTCCTGACACATTTTGCGTGTTGCAAAAACATAATCTTTAAATTCTTAATGGACCATTATGTTCTCTGATGAGCTCCCACACAAATGCAATTCAATATAACATTAAAACATATAAGCAAACAATAAAATTCTAATAAATGGCACAATCAAGTCTGCAAGACAGAGTAAGACAAGATATGAGCAAAAAAAATTGCATATGCAATTAACTGTACAGCAATATATTACAAGTCTTAATGAAAATTTTTTCTTGGATATTTGTGAATACAAATTCCTCCTTTCTTCTTATTAAGGTGACTTATACCGAGGCAAACAAAAATATGTAGAACATTACTAACTAAATACAGGTATAAAGTACAAAATATTGAATAAGAAGAATATTATTCAATGCGAAAAATATACAAAACACGTATAAATACTATGTAACTGTTACAAAGTATCTATAAACTTTGCTCAAAATCTTGCACCTTGGAAACCAAAGAGCAGAAATCCTTTACTCTGAAGGAACTAAAACCATCCAAAATTTTCTTATATATTTCTGTAGCCTTCCATTTCGTCCCATACAACTAATTTTTGCATGTTTTGTCACATGTTAATTGAATTACTATGCAAAAAACACGAAGTTACCAGCATTCATCCATCTTAGACATTAACTTGGAATATAATGAAACATGAAAACATGACTCATAAATGGAACTAATTTTACTAAGTCAATTAATTAATGCAGTGACAGGTCCCATGACATTTTCAAATCCAGCTAAATGGCGCCATGCAAGGGAACTGGGAATCACCTCGTTTCTATTTTCTTCCTACAAAAAGTCAGGTATTTTGCTTTGACTCAGCCACCCCCTTATATGGAGAATTACAGCTCTTATAAATATACAGACAAATAAAAATCGATACAGTTAACAGACATTTGATAGCGTAAGGTACGTACTGAGAGCACTGCTGGAAGACGAGGTCTTCGTTGTGGTTTTGTCAACACCATAGCTTTCCGAAAAGCTTTCTTCCCTGTAAGATTGATCTCAGGGAGAACAGCTTCAGGTGTCTTCAAACCCTTATCTTTCAAACAACCACTCACTTTTCTGGTAACTTCAGGAGATACTGAGAAGTCTTTTGTTTCCCCAGCAGTATTTTCATTTTTAATTAGCTTAGCTACACCTATAGCTGGATTTCTGGTACCGAGGGATGCATTTGCATCCACATTGCAAGTATTTTCAATCATATATGATTCTGGAAAGGGAACAAAATAATAATAATAATAATAATAATTAATGGTAGTAGCAGTAGTAGTGTTTATTTTTAAAATTATTACATGACTTGCTATTTCCAGTTAAAAGCCAGGGAGTAAATTATATATTCTCCATTGTAAGTCAATTATATAGAAGCAAAAACTACATTAATTGACTTTACTGATATGATTATACAGTCTGCTCATTGAAATATGATCAATCACAAGAACTTCAGTTTATTCAGAACAACTGCTTAAAATTTTGCCTAAAAACACAAGTCTGGTTCAGGTCTTCTATTCTAATTACATTATGCGTAATGAGCCTCGACCTAAGATATATTAATATTTACAGCATTCAATTAATAAACAACAGGATCTTGTGACTCTCTACTAAACCCAGGAGCATAAAAGAAATATTGCTCTCCACAAAAAAACTAAATCTACTTTCATTGAGTGATGTACACAGTTGTAATATACAGTACCTGATAGTAAAATGAACTAATCGTAATAGAACACCAAAATACTTTGTGTACAACAGTTTTGGTAGCAATATAAAAGAAATGTAGATCTCCATAAAAATCTAAAACTACATTTACCAAACACTGTATATAATAGTAAGGTGGACTCGTCATAATCGTCACCTAAACAGTGAGCATGGGGAAGACTTTCTAGGGTGATCGAACATGGTAGAATTTGATGGGTAATATTGGAAAGATTAGAAAGGATATGCCGTAAGTATTTTGATTAGATGAATACTTGGAAAAGTATGTAAAGTCAGCATATTTTTAAAGAGTGTAACACCAGGAGGGACAACGAAAACTACCCTCACCTGGCCTAGACACAAAGAAAACATAAAGCAAAGAGAAGTGGCGATGGCGAGTGTTGTGTCTTCTCAGATGAGAAGGGATAATAAGAGATGTGTAACAAATATTTACTGCAGCGTATTAATCTTCAAAAGTGGTAACCTAATCCAATATAGACGGTTATAAATTGCTACTGATGTCCTACAGAGAGCTCTTATGGGTGCTTAAAAAATATGTAAACAATATTTCCTAGTATACAAGGGAATTCAAATAAAGGTAAATCAGGTATCAACTGGAATAACAAGAAACCTGGTATAGTATGAACTAAATATCAGTGCTATTCATTCATGAAAAGGTGAAACCTGGAGAGGAGTCATGTTTGGAATGCAGAAAACTAAAAATAAGAAATGATGGGAGGAAGAGCTTGCAGGCTTTGTAATCATATATGACATGCAGGAAACATAAGATGCATCTCTAAATTACATCAAGCTTTTACCTTATAAATGTTTCAAGGCAAGGTCATGAAAACTGGGACAACCAATCCACTTAGAAAAGCACCATCAACATATTAACTGCTAAAAGTTGGCCGTAAAATGACTAACATACCTACAAGAACAATGGGGGGAATGGCAATATTCTCCATATCATACTGTTGCTGTCAGATGGTTAGGTAAACTCAGAAGTTCTCACTTAGTTTATTCCGGAAACACAATGTCCATTAAACTGAACACAGGGTAGACTCTTTAGGTTTTACATCTACTGTTTAAGGTTGAAGTCTTAACTACCCGTTCAATAATTAGGAATGGGAATAGACTACTTTTTAACAATCAATAATAATTACCTAATTATAATTAAGTACTCCTTCTGAACGGAGACAACTGGGCGTATGCAAATATGTTTATAAAAAGTCATTATTTCAATATACTACAGGCAGTCAAAACGCACACATTCACCGGAAAGTAATATACCTCGGTCACTCCTCTTGGCACCTACGGGATAATGGGGCCCATAATGTCCTACACCACTCTGCCTGGGTCATCCAAAAGGTAAGTGGGCTCCTTTACCAAATTTCTAACAACCAAAGGGGAGAAAATACACCCATGATATAGTGAGTGCATTAATTTGGTTTAGAACGGCTACGACTGAGCTATTCAGCGTATATACTTACTACTCTTAACGGAGTTCTCTACTGGATGCACCAAATTCTTAGTCTGTAAAAAAAATACAGTAAGGTACACGAGGAATATTATGCAAGTGATTAAAGCAAAACCCCCAGAAAATATGCTTACAAAAATTAAAACATGCAAGATGAGAGAAAAAATAGAGATGACAAGAACTGAGTGAACATAAGATTACAGATGGTTCTTGACCAATTGCATTTTGATATGCGATGATTAAAACATAAAGCAATGTTTCTTTAAGCTATTGTATGCATCTTGTAAGTCGTAACAGACGTCACAAATAAGAAAAAAAATACAAATATTACGTAATAAATTAAAGAAGTTTGTACACCAAGCACTGGAAAGCTTAATGTAAAACACAAACTACGAGATTCATACTTACCTTAGTATTACAGAATATACTTTTTTTTTTTTTTTTTTTTTTACTCTGACTTACTACTCGTTCACATATGTAAGAGTATTGTCATAATAGGTCGAGAACCACCTATCATGTATTAAAAGATAAAATATTCCTTCTTTTATAAAAAATAAAATCCCCCTGAGGTTAATAAATAATACCTCCCCTGTGCTCCCCTGCGTCGTAAAAGTCAACTAAATGAGGTAGAGGGTTCATAAAATTAATGCAAGGGTTATACTGAGTGAAAAATTATTTTACCATAAGTTGAATGAATGCAAGTTTTATTTATAAAAACTATCTCTTTCATTTGGGAAGAATACAGAACCTCAAAAAAATTGTTTCCGCATTCTTATGTCTCAGTTAGTCCCCACTTGAATGGGGGTGGGCATACACAGGATACTGTAGGGGGATTAAGGCCAGGTTCCCTTGCTTAACGCCCAACAGCAGGATCGATCCCACGTTAGTCAGGCATGTCACAGCCTAACTCGCGCCTTCTACCACTGAGCTACGGCTCCTAACCTAAAAGTGTAATATATCCCAAAAACATTTTATCAATTTCTAACCTCCCTGTCCATTAGTGAAGAGTCGTTCTTTCTTTGATCAGCGGCCTTCATAAGGTGACGATTTAATAAGTTAAGACTTCTGCCTGCAAGATTCTGTCGCCTATGGAGAAAGGATGAGAAGTGGAGGAAAAGGAGAGGCAAGGGGATGAGAAGTGGAGGAAAAGGAGAGGCAAGGGGATGAGAAGTGGAGGAAAAGGAGAGGCAAGGGGATGAGAAGTGGAGGAAAAGGAGAGGCAAGGGGATGAGAAGTGGAGGAAAAGGAGAGGCAAGGGGATGAGAAGTGGAGGAAAAGGAGAGGCAAAGGGATGATATGTCGGCAGGAATAGAAATGAGGGAAGATAATATAGAGGGAGTTGGGAAGAGAGCAATGAGAAAAGGAGGAATAAATATTAGAGAAAAGGAGGAATAAATATTAGTAGCAGGTGGAGAGATCAAGCATGAGAAGTTAAAAGAAAAAGGGCAAGAACAGAAACATATCAGTCATGATATGCAGCAATTAAACATGAAATCAGGTGACAAACAAGCAAAACACGCCGCAAATAAACAATAAAAAAAATTTATTTCCACACGTGCTGCCTTATCCTGCAAAGATTAGCAGGGTTACAACCAACACAATAAAAAAGAGGATCTGGTAAACATGAGTAACCCCTTTAACATGAAGTAAAGTTACATAACCCCGTGAGTTATTAGGTGACGTTAGGTCCGGTCAGGCTAATTTTTAGGCTAGGGTAGGATAGCCCAAGACGGATTAGGTTGGGTTAACTGACTTGCAGTGTAAATACGAATAACCTTAGAGCACCCTGGGGTTACTCTTCTTTACATGATCCGAATTTGTATGGCAAATATAAATGAAAACAGATTTCCTTATATCTTATTAACAACAAATATCTGCTCACAGTCACAATTTTGCATGACCAATATATACTGAACAAACTCATACCACTGCTATAAATAACACATACATTAAAAAATTTCATGCCAATGCCACAGATGTCATACATATATGTACAAGCTATTACCATTGGATAGCGTTCCAGTTTGCCAATTCCCAAATTGCTGATTCCCATATTGCTGATACCTAATAATCTGAATTTACTACTGTATTAGTTAGTACACACATGCTACTGCAGGGATTTATTTAGGTTAGGTTAGATTAGGTTAGGTGGTTGATAATTACATTGATTGAATAGGAGTAGACAATTTGGGATTGGCAAAATGGTAATTGCCAATTTGGGAATGGTAAAATGGGATTCGACAATCTGGTACTAATTCTGCCACTGCCCAGGTATAATTCCAGAACTAGGCCTCAGGCTCCCAGGCACTATAATAAGAACTTGATTTTGTTCAGTGAAATATATCAAAAGTAGGTTGCATATTATCCCTAAGAGGGAAGGGCAAGAACACCTCCTCCATGTTCTGCTGGGTGTTGCAAACCTCGATTGACCAGGGCGAAGCAAGAGGACGGGGAATCTGCTCCCAAAACGAGTCTGGTGTTTTTGCTTTGATTCAGCCACCCCTCTTATAACGGTAATTTTGGCTTTTACATTAGATACATAAGTTGTGTATAATTTCACACTAATTCACTGTATCTTTTACATGCTTTTTACTCTTTCTGATGTCAAATCCTCATAAACAGCATAAAGAAAATCAGTATATCTTTGCTTAACATTTTTATCTATTAAATGTTTTATCTATATCTATATACAAAAGCCATGATCCTCCTTATAAGGAGGATGGCTGAGTCAAAGCAAAAATCTTGACTCCTTGTAATAGGAATATACAAGAGAGGAGATTTCAAAGTCTCCTCGTATAGCTCCAATTAGTCGACAACTCTGATACGCTGGGGAACGCAAAGGAGGCATTCCTGCCACCCGCGTTAGGGGTAAAAGTAATATTTAAAAAGTTGTAAAAAGTGTTATATAGCAAAAAAGAAAAAAAAAATTTCATTATTCTCACTGGTTTATGAAATGGGAAACTATATATCAAAATATATATATATTTTTTTTGCAAACTGCTTTTATTAATAATTAAACTTTCAAGAAACTACACAGAATGATGCAAAAGTATAATCACAGTATATATGAGCAGAACATAAAAAGAACAATCAAAATCCAATCTGATTTTCCTCTGAGGTAGTGAGAGAAGAATACTAGTTCTATACTACTTGTGTTCTGTCAGAGGAACCTAAAAGGGAAACAGGAGTACAGGGGGCTGGCAATTCCTCCTTCCGTGATATTTTGCCACAAAACCACTGGCAAAGAAAATGAGGAAGGACAAGTTTGTTTAGCTCAATACCTTTATTACAGCTGTAGTCACCACGCTCCCGTCAACAGAATACTGCTTTATATATGAAAAGGCGGGGCGTTAGGAGGGACATCCAGCCAGAATTTCCCAGATCCAACATGACTGTGCCCACCCCCATTCGAATGAGGACCATATGTGACACATTATGGTGTATTATAGATTTGAAAAAAATATTGGGGAAAGTTTTCTTAAAAAAAAAAAAAATTTACCTTTTCTGGAAACTTTGTTTATCCATCATGTAATCATCATCAGACAAGGATGATGAGTCAGGAGATTCTACCACCTGCTGACTAGCGTTAATGTGATTCCTGGATTTAGTTTCCTCTGTTTTCTGAAACAAAAAACAAAAACAAAAACAAATAATATATACAAGTCATCCCATCATAAAAAAAAATATATATGCAATAAACTTGACTACTAATCATATTATAGTGCATCACATATCAATGATAGAAGCATAAGGGGGTGAACCAGCTGCTGTTGTCGTGTCTTACAGCAGAAGATACTTGCCCACTCACCATGATGATGATCCAAGCTGGGTAGTAAGAGTGGAACAGTGACAGCCTTTTATCCCCTAGGCACCGAGAGGTGTAATCAAAGTATATTGACTTCCGGTGAATGTGTGCTTGGACTTGGTCACCCTCCTTACAAGGGGAATTGAGGCTACTGTATATTACATGTATTAATATGAATAAAAAACTTAAACTTACACTGGGCAAAGACTGTGATGGAAAAAATCTAAGGGGGCTGCCACAGACATGTTGATGATAGAGGAAAACACTGATCGAATGAATACAAAGTTGCGTAACGTCCACAGCAATACCTGCAAGAGCACATTTTGCTACACAGCACTAAATTCAGTGCCTCAGTGTAAAAAAAAAAATAATAATAATAAATAAATAAATAAATATATAAATAAATAAATAAATAAATAAATATATATATATATATATATATATATATATATATATATATATATATATATATATATATATATATATATATATATATATATATCCTGCTAGAGGTAAAAGATGGCAACAACTTTAACAAAAGAATTGAGAAAGAGTGAGGCTGTGAGGCCTTCAACATACTCTCCTACTCTTCCTCCTCAATCATTTTCCAGCAAGAAAAAAGATACACAGGTAAGAGGAGACAGCCTACAGCAGTCCCCTACAACAAACATGCAATACAAGAGAGTAATTCTTTTCCCCATATCACTTGGGCAGATACAGTGTACAATAATAAAATCTATACAATTAAATTAGTATCTACTATGCAGAATACTCCCAAATACTGTAAAATAAAAAGGAAAAACAGAACATTATTAGGCTAAAAATTATACTCCCTTACTTGCAATGTCATCTTGCCACTCCAGCCTCAGTTCTTGAGGCTCTGATCCTTCTACTTCAACAGTGCACTTCAGAAGAGAAAGCACCTCTTCTCTATTTACTTTGGAAGGAATCTGTTAAATATGAAACATGCAGTACATATGAGTTACATGCTTGTTAAACAAGCAAATACCAAAATAATTATAAAACAGGAGTGCTGAATTTCATTGGCACTTTACCCCTACTCTGACATCTATTGCTGTACATACAGACATCTAATTCATAGTCTCAATATACGTCTTAAAAACTTCTTCCACTTCACAAAATTATTTTTCTTTTGAAGAGCCTTCATTCCAATTTAAGAGTAAAGCTGGTGTTCTATATATTATGTTTTATGAAGCATAAATGTAATACCTCTGAAATTAGTATCCAAATCCATGTTTCTATTGACCCAAACTCCACACAATCAAAATCCATTGATTCTGACTCACTGCAAAAATCTGCACTTTCTTAAAATCCAACTTTAGCATGTCGTTGAATATGAGAGAGAACTCGACTCAAAAGACAATCTTGAGTTTCAGCACACCGCAGGAAGGGCATCCAGCCTTAGCTCCTCTGTTCCCACCTGTCTATATCCACCCCTATTCAAATGTAGATTAATAGTAACATCAAATGACAATATGACTTCTGATGTGCTACAGATAGGTTCTGGCTAAGTGGGGAGCTAAGCATTCTCTGCCTCTCAGAGTTCATGCATTTTCTCTCTTACTCTATTTTTTATTCTTTCGTTCTCCTACAGCAAGTTGTAAAAGTCAACTACATGGGGTAGAGCGAGGAGACCTGGAATCTTCCACTACATATATTCCTCCTGAAAGGTGTCAAGGCATAAAAGGTAGTTTTGGTAGGAATATTTAGACTAAAATCAGAGCAATTAGGCCTTAGAATGTCTGTGTTGTGGAACAACTGACAATAAAGGGTAGTGACTGTCAGCACGACTGCAAGAAGAAAGGTGACTATGTAGCACAGAGTGAAGTAAAGTTAAAAGAGAAATGTCTTTTGGTGAATGGGTGAGAGACTCGACCCTACCACCCATCTTGCAAAGGGCTTACATCCTTTTTATATAGATAAACATTCACCAAGCTTGACAAGAACTCCCCTTGACAATAAAAGAAAAGTAACAACGTAATATGCATACAGTAAAATTTTATATCACTGATATGAGCGCATGGGCTTGTCAAGTAACTTGTATAAAAATCGCTCCTTTGAATATATTACACACATCGGGAACCATTTCTGTGAATGACATTATGCAAGAAATACAGTAATATCTTTTTATTTAAAAACAGCAACATCTACAATACTTGATAATGTGATATTTTCAATACTGCATTTGAAGATGAAGTTACAACTATAATCATACTTATCTAAGAGTGTCCTAAACTATATGGGAAGGCTGAACATCTGTACAGTATTCAGTTTGTGCTATTTTATTCTTTTTAAGTTCTAGTCATTCCAATTTTATCAAACTTGGCCAGAAGTTTTCTTATTCAATCCCATAAAACATGTAAAAATTCATGAACAAAAATGATTATCTGTATCTTTGCAGGAAAGATATTCCTCTACACTTTTTGCATCTTATCATTATTATAATTATAAGTATGATCATTATTATTATGACTATTATTAATAAAGTATTGCAGTGGCTCAAGTGGTAGCATCCGCGACTCTGAGGCGTCAGGTCGAGGGTTTGCGCCCCGTCACGGTCTTAGGTTAGCAAGGGCATGCACTCAGGGTAACGATTACACCTGCCAAAACAAGTCCTCCGCAAGAAGGCAACCGTCCTAGCCCTTGATAGAAAAGGGAGTCCGTGACGTAAAACCGGAACAAAAACAACATTGTTATAATTATAATTATTATCATTGTTATTACTCTTATTACTATATTTATCATTATTATCATTACTATTATTATAATTTTCATCATTATTAATATTCCTTTATTATATTTTGACCTTTAACCAGCTGAGATACAAATGGATTTGAGATGAAAGAGTGAGCTGTAACGAGACATACCAATACATACTTGCAGTCACGACTGAAAAGCCTACAGTCGTGATTCGAATATAATCATAGTTGACGACTAACTATATTATTATTATTATCATCATCTATTAACCTTTAAACTGATAAAAAAAAAGATTCATATGTACAGTACTGTGATTCCTGCCAATTGTATGCTATTGCTGTTAGCAGCAGAAAACTATTAAGGTCAGACACCTTTCCTTCACTAAAGCAACTTGTGGATAAAAGATGAAGGTTGTTGTGTGCCTTATGTAGTGGCCCCATAACTTAACAAGTTCAGAGAGTATACTATTAAATATGCAATGTAAATAGTAAAATATTATATTCAATGAGAAGAGAGATCACTGGCAACATAAGTAATATATTCTGACGTACTTACTTGAATAACAAAAACTGTTAATCCCAACTTGAACACTGACGGACCTTGCAGCATAACATCGTGCGGAAGGACGTCGTGAGTAACCAAGTACCAGAATTTATGCCGAAGGCTTCCCTCGGTTAAAGATATTGCTCTTCTTAAGCTGACATTTGGCAGAAGTTCTTCATTCCTTAATTTCTGAGGAAGAAAAACTGAAAAGACTCCAGTAGCTGACCAATAAAAATGTTAAAGAAGAGATTTCTAAAAAGCAGGATAAACATAAGATAAAAAATATATAAATTTGAACAAATTCAATATGCCATATATATACCTTCTACTGTGTTAATATAAAGACTGATTTGGCAAACTCTAAATAGCAAACAAGAATTGTATATCATTATTTTGCTAAAGTACCATGAAGTTAATGTAGAAGATCCAAAGAATATAATCTTTATGAATATGCATTAAATTTTACTAGAGAAAACTAATAACATTATATATATATATATATATATATATATATATATATATATATATATATATATATATATATATATATATATATATATATATATATATATATATATATATATATATATATATATATAAAGTTTCAGTTCAAATAGCGGAAGTTTCAAAGTGAAGAGAAAAAGACCATGGATACGCGAGACAGGAACTGGTAAAGAGGTTAGTAAGAAACAGTGAACCCATAGGAAAATGGGTTATAGAAAAGAACAAAGATGGATATATATATAAAATATATATTGAATAACAGTTATAACAGCTAAGTCAAAAGTAATCATGTGATATGGAGCTATGAGTAGGCTATATTTTGGTCGTGTGTGTGCGCGTGTGATTACCTAATTACGTTTACGGGAAAGAGCCCAAAGCTCGTATCTTCCCGTCTCCTGATCGGTGTGTGTGTGTGTGGGAAAAAAAATAAAAATAATATATATATATATATATATATATATATATATATATATATATATATATATATATATATATATATATATATATATATATATATATATATATATATATATATATTCACATGGAACAGTCCTCACCTCCTGGAGAATACTTGTTTCTTGCAATAGCTTAATGACCTCTTGGAGAGGGAAGCTTTCTTGTTTTGAAGAGTTCTGAAGCCACACCTACAAAGTGATTGAAAGAGAAATAAAGAAGAGACGTTTCAAGCAATGCATGAATGAAAACCCTGACGAGGTGCATGCATTCAAGGAAATAATTCAAAACAAACTAAATATACGATAAGTACAGCACTGATAAGAGCTCTAATAATTACAGTGTGAAAAGGTCATTCAGTTCAACATTAATATAAAGCAAAACATAATAAATATAACATAAGTATATAATAATCATATTAACTTTAATCATTACGAAGTGAAAACAAAATTAATTTCAAGATTTAACACATAAGGCAAAAGACCGAGACTAACCTCCACCATAATCATGTTTTTGGCCAGCGAATCCTGCAAGGCTTTGATTTCAGCAACACGCTGCGCAACAGCATTTTTACTACTAGCAAATAAAGTACTTGTCTCCTGTCAAAGAAGGAAACCAGCTCCTTAGCGATGAGTTTGAGAGGTCAAACATAATAAACTTTATAAGCAGCATAACTTAAATATTATAAATAGTTAACATAAAAAGCGTACTACACAACCGGCGTGGGCACTGTTAGATGCATGAGTGATACTATTCTGGATGTTGCTATTGTTTGCAATTTAATGTGTCAATATTAATCCCCACTAGAGGAGTGGACATGGACAGTGCAGAGCTGGGGAATTATGGCTGTATGCCCTTCTTAATGCATCATAGTGGGATAGATCATGGGTCTGTCACTGCCCGAGTCGAATATCCTAACCAGTGTGCTACTGCGGTAAAGCTTGCATAATGTCAGATTGCAAAATGCAGTAGAGTGAATGGGCCTATATTTCCTTGCACTGCTTTTCCTGTCTTCAGATTTCCTCATACTATTCCTCTTCTGTTCCTGATAAAAGATATTCTCTGAATAGTTTCTAATACTTATGTGCATTTTGGGACTAGCAATTTGTAAACACAGAAGAAATTATTTTACTTAATTGCTCATAGGTTACATTTATGAATGACATTATTTGACAGTCATTATCAAATATTCAAAATAAGTTACATGAACTACAGTTCTTTAGCGTATTTCACACATTTTCACCAACGGGTGTATAACTTGTTTATCAATAACTTAAAAAAAATAAAAAATAAAACGTTCTTTTCTTTTACCTTTTTGAACAGGTCTTCCCAAAGTTTCAAACATGACCCGGTTCTCTGGATCTCCTCATGAATGGTTTCATGAGCTTTTGCTTCAGAAAGTTTCAGTTGATTATGCCATTCTGTTTCCTGAAAAAAGACATATCAATGTTTAGAGGCATGAAAGAAAGGGATCTTGCTAAGATGAGTAAACCCAGGGTGCTTAATAGTTATTCATATTTACAAGGCAAGACACCCAAGACTTTATGGGGTTATTTAACTTTAACTTGGGGATTTGGTGGTTAATCATCCTTGCATGAGCCAAAGAAAGTAGTTACTGTATAATATATATTGTACTTCAAACTCAATAAATATAACTTTTATATGATGAAACGCTACTAGAGCTGTATATCCAACTACTCCCACAACATCCCAAAAGCTTTACATGTCTAGAATTATATTTTAGGAATTTTAGATTCCTAAGGGAATTAAGCATATTTACAGTTCCAGTGACAACCACTATGTTATACTGTGTACACAAATTGCTGTAGCTATTAATACAAAAATATTTAAGCAGTTTACAGAATTCTTAAGTTTGAGTTATTGGAATGGGGAAAAAACTTAAAAAGGCATTAACATTGAGTTCTCTAGTTGCCAAATATCTTTATGAACGATTCCAATATACATTTAAGTTACAAACAAGGACATGGACTGGGATAATTAAAATATATCCATGATAATCAAGAAGTATGACAGAGGGAGAATGCATAAATTCAGCACACAATTTATCTGTAAATGAATCTCACTCATTCTCTGAGCAAGTGGAAAAGCTAATAGCATTCTACAAAACCCTGCTAAAGAAAAATACGCAGACACTCTAATTCCAATAAAATATCTCTCAGACACATACAGTATTTTATAATTCATCTAAACAAGCTTCTAATTTCTTTATCAACAAAGATAGATAAATATATGAAAAGAAGAGTGGACTGTATCACATATTTTTTCTAACGAGAAAATAGGTATTGGACCATCTTAAGAAAAGCTTTTTTACTTCCAGAGAGAATTTTTTACTTATGGAATCTTTTCCTTTGGGGGATTATTTCCAATCGTTATGGTTGTGACTTTCCCCCATGCTGGGAATGGAGGAAATGAAGACATATATATCTCACTGACACAAAGTAACACTAACAATGATCAATTACTAACCTTTATTTGAGAATTCCTGTACACTTTATCAGCCTGGGCAAGGATTGATTTTACAGTGAGAGCAGGGGTTGTATCATAGAAAAGCTCAGCAGAACTGCTCAGAACCCTTTTTGAGGCCATTTTAGATCTAAAAGCAGACAAAGTATTTGAGACATTTATATACATATTTTTCATATGCTTTGTATTACTATTAATCCTCATAATGGGGGAGGACACAGACAGATTGGAGATGGGGGATCAGATGCTGGATACCCATGATAGAATCCAGTGGGGAGTTTGAACGCAGGTCTGTCACCGCATGAGTCCCCATTTTTCCCTATACACTTAATAATAAGTAAATTCTAATATCTATTGCTTTTATCTGAAATTTATGTATATTTGTATGAATTTCAAATTAACAGGTGTACCAACATCGGGAATCCCCATACAACCATAACTAATGCATAGGAACAAAAGTCAATTGCTTGCACAGGTTCTTAAGTTTCTTTTATATTTTTAAAACAAGGATGAGGATGATACAGAATAATGTACAGTATACGCATAGCAGAGATGCGCTGTCAGAGTATTATTTTGCCATATCCTCTCCATGACTAGCCACTACACTACAGTTTTAAGCAGTTATTCTATGTGTAGAACTAAAACATGGTTTTTGAGTTATTTTCACAAGCATTTCCTGAAAAAATAATTCATACTTTTTTCACTTTGTGAGAGCTAACACACCTGAACATAAATTTTTATACATCCTTTACATAATGTAAATATATATTTCCCATAAGTAAAATATAATACAATGAAGGGCCGTGGTACCTCATTTGTAAAGTGAGCGAGTCAGGAAGTGACTAACACAAGATTTGAAAGTTTGAAAGCCTTCGAAAGTTTTTTCAGCATTACTAGTACTATGGAAAGGAATACTGTACATTAAAGTACCTGGAATCTGATTAGGATATATTGAACTAATGCTAGTGAGGATCCAACGTATATCATGAATTAGAATTAGGAAATACTCAAAACATATTTTACATAAAGAATACAGAAGCTCCTCTGCTTACAAACAACCAAGTTACAAACTTTCACAAATACGAAGAAAAACCTAACCATTATCTACCCATGTAATAATGCATGCACAGTACTGTGCAGTATCATTACATTATTATTGTTGCATTAACATTCATTAATACTGTATATTTAATGTTTTATGTACTAGTCAAGTGTCTTTAGCCCAAGTGTATGACAAGTCACAACACTATATCTTTGTTTTCATTGTGCCCAGGCCTGATGAGGGCAGTTTTATTTTATTTTTCCATTCCTGGTGTCATAATCATAAAAAAAAATGTACTGTACAGTACTGCATATATATGTACAGGACAGTACTTTTTTTATATAAACGCAACTTAAGAACAATTCTACTTAAGAACAGCATTCTGGAACCTAACTTGTTCGTACGGTAGTGTATATATATATATATATATATATATATATATATATATATATATATATATATATATATATATATATATATATATATATATATATCTTTTTTTTTTTACCCCGACCGGGACTCGAACCTAGGACTTATGATTACTAAGTCAAGGTGCTACCACTACACCACAGAAGGTTAAAAGGAATCCAACCTTATAGCTTATATCCGCTATACTTAGGAATGAATGCATTCTATCTGAATGCCACTATGTTCATATTACAAATTCCCCAACCTCACTCGTGGCTTCATATATATATATATATATATATATATATATATATATATATATATATATATATATATATATATATATATATATATATATATATATATATATATATATATGCCTAGATTTGCATTATGCACCCTTTCCACAGTCTACTCAAGAAATCAGTGTTATCATCACTTTCTGAAATGTGTAACAAATTCACCCTCTTAAGGTATGTACGGCTTCTAGTTTGAGTTAGGTTAGATAAGCTGGGTTAGATTAAATTATATAAGTTCCCACCGCCGACCACTAATATCGGCCCTAACACAAATAATGGTGAATTCCAAGAAAAACAATTATCAAATTAATTCAAAGTACATCAAAATCTATCAGAAAAAAAGGCTAGTCCAAAAATGGAAGAAGTTCATAAAATGAATCTTAACATACGAACGAGTTAGGTACATTACATACATAGGCAGTACTGTACAGTACTTTTTTTATTTTAATGATTGTGACACCAGGACAGGCAAAATAAATAAATAAATAAATATGCCCCCATCGGGCATGGGTACAAAGAAAACAAAATGTAAAGAAAAACAGAGATGGCAAGTGTTATGACTTGTCAGATGTGAAGGGATAGTAAGAGATGTGTAACGAATATCCAAGAATATTCGGTGTTGATGTAGACATAGAAAAAGATCCGTAACTGAAGGAAGACTTAATATCGAACTGTCCTGCAAAATCCTATTCAAGTCCAAAAGACCTTTCAGCTGTAGTATTGCAACGGGCGGGTGATGCCAAGGGCCAACCTACTACATGGACTAAAGACACTTAAGGACTACAAAAAACATAGAATATACAGTATTAATTAACTTTAACACAGTAATAATATAATAATACAGTACAGTACAGTAATACACACATTAATACATGGGTAGATAATGGGGAGGTTTTGTTCGTATCTGTGAATGTTCGTAACTCGGTTGTTTATAAGTAGGGGAGCTCATATATATATATATATATATATATATATATATATATATATATATATATATATATATATATATATATATATATATATATATATATATATATATATATATATATATATATATATATATATATATATATATATATATATATATATATATAAAAGCAAGCTATATATTACTATTATAATAAAAATTATAATAATAATAATAATAATAATAATAATAATAATAATAATAATAATAATAATAATAATAAAAATAATAATAATTCACTCACGGCAAACAAAACCTAAATTAAAGAAAAAAATAGTACCTTACATTTTTCCTATGGTTTGTATGTTTTTGAATGAATGCGACCTTGAAAATGGTCGTCAATTACTTATTTCTAGTTTAGGTTGAGTTAGGTTAGGACAGCATATTTTTTCCGACGGTTTTTCAAAGTCATATTCATTCAAATCAAATCAGAAACCATAGGAAAAATAGCATCGTCACCTCCATATTGGAACGGGAGCAAAAAAAAAAAAAAAAAAAAAAAAAAAAAAAAAAAAAAAAATCCAGTTGAAAATAATTTTTTTTTTTTATTAGGTTAGGTTATGTTAGCATACATTTTCCGACGTTTTTCATGGTTATATTCATTCAAATCACATCAGAAACCATGGGAAAAACAGAATTGTCACCTCCATATGGAATGGGCGTTAAAAAAAAAAAATGGTTCAGTCACAAACGTTGACATTTACGCCACATTGGCTAGGCCTACTAACACACTACCAACACGAAATTTTTTAAAATTCTAATATAGGACTACCTAGAATTAGCAAGTTATTGTATTGTAATTGTGTCTAACAAGAAAATACAGTATTCCATTAAATATCACAAAATATTAATAATGGGAATCCAAGTAAAAATGCTATCAGCGAGTCTGAAAAAAAAAATCACAGAAAAATAGTCTACCCTAACTCTCTAGACAATTTTACCAACTATTCCTAGATTTCATTTACAACTTAAACTATAGTAGTTTTTTTTTTTTAGAAGGAAGCACAACATAACTCTCAATATCACAAAGAATTTGCGTTATTTCTACTTATAACAATTATAAAAAAACTTTTTACACCAAAGGATACGTTGGACGTCACTTTTTCACCAGTGACACAATGAATGCCGAGATGAATTTTCTTCTTCTTTTAATTTTGGTTAAAATCTCTGCTCCTCTTTTTTTTTATTATTATTTTTAATTCATAAATAGTATTTAGATGGAGATCTATGTATATATATATATATATATATATATATATATATATATATATATATATATATATATATATATATATATATATATATATATATGAATGTATGTACTTATTTTTTTCAATATTCCTTCTCAAATCTTGTTCTTCCATTAATTATTTATTACTTATGATACAGGATTAAGAGTCATTGAATATAATTTAACAGAATATCAGAAAATGGAAGCAGATAAATTATTTTTTGTATTTATCTTACAGTATATAAATTATGCATTATTCATGTAAATATAATTTGCCTGCCGTATCCCCCTAGAGTGCTCGCCTCTTCCACGATAGGGCGATAGGAAGGTCATCCACCCTTAATTCCCCAACTTCAGTCAATCCGTGTCCACCCCCATATGGGAACTAAGAGAGAGACAAAACGTAAAAATAAAGCTAATTATATGTTGTTCAATCAGTTCTTCAAGGATTATTACATATTCAGTGACTATATAGTAGCAAGATGAGTGGTAGAGATCTCAGGTTGTGAATAGATGAGTTTGATCCCACCGTGTGGCGTTATGAAGGACATCCAGTATTGATTTCCCCTAGATCCAACGTGTCTGTACTCCCTCCCATTCAAAGCTAAACTAATTTTGACATTAAACAAAGAGAAATAAAAAATAATCCCTTGCCTTCAATCTTAAAGAAGCATTTGGGACTACTCTCTAATCAAATAACAATATAGCGATTTGATGATGCAGTATGTATAATGGGAGAGGTATAAGAACACATGATCTCTCTCTCTCTCTCTCTCTCTCTCTCTCTCTCTCTCTCTCTCTCTCTCTCTCTCTCTCTCTCAAATTAACAGTGGATGCTCTTGCGAAAGTGAGATAAAATATTCAATATTATAGACACATTGATAATGACTGAATCGTCACGTCGTCAGCTCTAGATCCACAATGATATGAGATTAGAAAGGGCATTTACTCAGGGTAACCGTCACACTCTGCCAAAAACCAAAGTCTTCGAAAGGGGACACCGTCCTAGCTCTTACTGTAGAAGAGAGTCCTTGACGTAAAATCGGAGTTGACACAGTGGAAATAACCATCACCGAAAACTATTACTTGCATAAGACCCAAAATGAAGTCACAAGGTTAAGCATCTTCTAAGACGATGAAGCCTGACTTCATATAACTAACTGGAGATGTCCTACAAAATCTAAAAGCTTAGGATCAATGAAAGCCTCTTTAAAGCGTTTATAAATAACAGGTATTATTCTGAGAAGATAAGTATTCTATAATCAAACATGATCTTTTATCACCCAGCTACAATTTCGAAAACAAGGACTAAGTGGTCTTGCAAGCTGCACCATAAGTCCAAGAAGAAGAAGAAGAGGAAGGTTGAGGTAAATATTTACATAACGTATGAATACAAACACTTTTATTGTATTTTTATTCTCGGTCACTATAGCTTTCCCCTGCAGTCAACAAGGATTTTATCCCTAATGAGTATTTGCATATGGCTTAGAACTTCTGTTTTTAGGGAAATTGGGGTAATAATGAGACCTTTATGCCCTGAGTTTAAGCCAAAAAGGTGGTGTGTCAAGAAGTATTAACATCAACTTGTTGGTTCACCGATTATTATTGCCTTATGCAAGATCCTAACTGTAGTTATTATGATGTCCCAGAGACAGTTGAGCACCCTTTCCTTCATTGTCATCGTTGTTACAGAAATTTTTTTTCCCTACCTTAAGCCTTCGCTACGTTTCCATATTGTTACTATTGTTAAATGGTCCAGAGGATTTGTTGCAATGGTTAGGATTCGCTTTATGCACCCCTCCAATATTTTTGCCACACTTTTCGGATAAGGTTTGATGTGTATTAGATTAATCTGGGTAAGTTTTTAGTAGAGGGGATCATTGAGAGTGCGTCCTAAACTAACCCATCCCAACCTAACCTCACCTAGGGGAGCACGTGCCTCCCTAGCCGGGGGCTTTGCCCCCGAACCCCGATGGAGGTATTTTTTCCCTACATTTAAAAAAGCCATATTCCATTAATCTCCCATAACTAACATAATACCTTAATCTGATTATTTTTTTCTCGGGAATCACAATTTTTTATTGTGTTAGGGCTGATATTGGTTGGTGGCAATGGGTACTTAGCTAACCTAATCTGACTCAAATTTGAAACCTTACATACCTTAATAGGGTGACTTTGAGTGTTTATACAGCAAAACGGAACATTTCAAGAAGTGCTGGTAACACTGACATCTTGGGTGGCTACGGGAGAGGTGCTTAAAGCGAATGTTAACCATTGCAACTATGTAAGATTTCTCTTGTTGTAATAATATATGTTTTGTCATCTGGGAGAATTTTTTATTTGTCTTTTTTTCACAGGTTTTTTGTTCATGGTTACCTGCTGTAGTATTTCCTATGTTACTTATCACTGAACAGTTTACATGGGACCTGTGACCTGATTAATCTTTGTGTCCTGCACATACCAGATGAAGAGCACAAAGCTTGCTGCTATAAAGAGAAAAAATCGACCCTGTATTTGGGTTTAATTTTTTATATCTTCCAATATGCCTTCATGTTGCAATTGGTAATTTGAGGATTCTTAAGGTCAAACAGAAATGGACCCAAATCTATCGGTCTTGCCAGAGATGCAAAATAACCAAAGATGCTTTTAGGATATTGAAGTTACCATGGGTTCCAATGGTGCAGTACCCTGGTATTTGAAGGAATTCGAGAACAATAATGTTTTTGTGGGCTTATGGTATTATTACTTTAATCCATATCCTTAATGGTTTCCTCCAGCTTTGATGTGGTTACTTTCATGAAGTTATCATCCCAGAGAACCAGGGAAAAGATAGTACAATATAGACTGGAAAAATATTTGTGTGGTGATGTGGTTGATGTTTGATTAGTGACTTAGTTAATGTAGAATTACTGCTTACTTTTGGTGTAATCATACAGACAAACAAGCAGTAGTCAACAAAATACCTTTCACTAAATTTAGCTCACTTTACTTATGGCCATTGTGACAGTGAATGAAGCATGAAATATGAAATATTTGATTTACGTCTTTGATTATAAATTAGCATGATAGACTATTACATTATTAATGTGCAATAGTTTGAGTTATTTATTTTACAGCTATAAGGTGAGTATTACATATTTTTGTGATTGTTATTAATAATGAATCACTATCAGTGTCACTGCATTTCCATTAGGTTCTTCTGTGAAGCGGTGACTGTCAAAGTTACACAGTAACCAAATTTGCAGTGACAAAGAATACAAGAGGGGTATACTACAATATATTTATTTCTTTGTGAACTATGTCTATGCTATGATAAATATTTTAAATAAGTTAAGCTCACTGTCGTGATTGACACCTTTGATCACAACATTGTCATCTTCCCAGAGTGCAGGCCAACATTGTAATTTCGTAATCCACTACTTATCTAGGACTAATATTAAATGTTTTGCATAGTCTACCTTTATTCAATTTTTATTAAATACCAAAAATCTTACGAAAAGACCAAATAACGATGTGTGTTATACTTTTATTGTCTGTTAGAGCCATATTAAGTTTTTGCACTTAATATGGCTAGATGTCTTTGGACAGTAAATACATTCACTCTCAGGAGCATCAACCTGTCCCATGATGTCTTGATATAATTCTTCAATATTGATAGTATTTCCTCTGGTAGCATTGCTTTAATTGTAATAAAATTAATACTGACCCATTGTTTCTTTGTTGATTTTTAATGATATGGTGTTTATGTAATTTATCATAAGGTCAAGACTAGATATCAGAATGGATTTTTTATTTTTAATATAATCTCTTTTCGCCTTTTCAGGTAACCTATTTGCAATGGGGACTGCTTTAATACAAGGAGCTAGTAGAGGGATTGGTCTTCAGTTTTGTGCAACACTTGCAGCAAGAGGTACACGAAACATCGTTATATATATAATACAATCATATAAATTTGGCTGAGGCAAGGAAAAATATGTTGATCTTAAGACTTGCAAAATAGTACCCTAAGTACCATTTCAGCAGTTATGATTCTCAGGAATATTACATTATCGAGACACTTCATTCTTTGATTATTATTCATTGTATTAGAGAGAGTTGGTATGAAACAAATCCACTTCATGAGACTAAGATCTGACTTTAAGTAGATGATATTTACAGATGAATGTTGAAAAATAGAGCACGTCTCTTCAATTAAAACTTAGCGTAACCTTCTTTTGTCTAGTATGATTACATTGTTCATTTGTGGATCTGTGATGCATCTTAGTTTTTTTTACAGGAGTTAAAGTGGTTGCCTGTTGTAGGAATCCTTCCTCTGCCCAACTACTAAAGAGCCTCCAGGTAATGTTGTAATACCTTCTGTTCTATATACATATATTATAGACATATATAATCATGACAGACTGTTTGCTACCACTTGAATGGAGGACTGATAGTGACAAATAAACAACATAACCGTAACAGACTGTGTGAGAACAGGTATTCTTAAACTGATGACAATAATGCTCAAGAAATAAAATATCAGTATCACTATTTATCCTCTTTCTGTTGTACATTAATATATTATTCCGTTTACTCCATGCATCTCTTTATAAATTTCTCTTTGAATGTGGCTTTACTGTACCATGGATCAAGTTGCTCTTTAGACAGAAATTAATCTAAGACTTTAAGCAATATGTTTGCAGTGGTACTCTGTTATTCTGAACTGCCTTTGCTGTCATTAGGGGGTGAAGACGGCTGATGAGGGATATAATTAATGAGGATACGTGCCAGTTGTTTGTTTGAGGGTATGGTGTGTTTTACTGTAATGGCAGCATGTGTGATTTTGTTGTATTTCTGTTGGAAAGTGTTAAGTTTTTACTGTTAATATCTCTGATTTATAGAAAGGTCAGAAAACTCTTCATCTCACCAATCCCAATACTGGAACTATGGCCCCCAACTTTGGGAATTACTCATAGTCTATATATCTCTTGACACCCACACTTTGTGAGCTTCTCCTAGCATTGTCTCTCTTTATATCCTCTTGTATTGGGCAGAGTTTTGAGGTGGATAGCTAGCTTTAGGGGAAGATGAGCAGCTAATTATATTATTCATGTTCGTTTATTTTGGCTTTGCCGGACACATGCTTAAAAACAGGATTGTCATTCACATTTAAGAATATAATTCTGTAAGGTCTGCAAGTACCAAATAAATAAAAAAATGCTAGTATTTAAAATGTCATCAAGGCTTCTTGAAAGTGCTAGCTATTATCAAGTTATGTAGATAGCATATATCATAAATATCAGATTAAGGTTGAGTATGAGAATCTTAATGTGATGTCATAGAACCACACAGTGCACAAAACGTTGCTCATATTATTTTACTTCTTTTTCATTTTTTCTTTTAGCAGAATGGTTGTTATTGTAACATAAACATAATAAGAGATCACAGCCAAGTTTTTTATGATATAAAATAATATAAATTATTGGCCAAAGCAAAAGTATTAGATATTGGCTATATAATCCTTGACCTTACATAGTTAACTATATACTTTGCTGGTAGAAATAATGTGACAATTCCTGACAAAAATAATCAAGATCAAAGGTATGCCGACTATAATCATACACATCTTATTGAAGCAAGTATACCCCTAATCTGGGTAGTCATTGTACCAAGTATGCTCTTGATTACCAGAAAGCTAGTTTCATAGTTTCAAACTGAACCATTCAAAACTTCAGAGAATAAGCAACTGAACAAGAGTCTCTCCAATAATACAGTCAAATGCAATATTGGTGGATGAATCCATGATCAGCTAGAATTACTTGACTGAATGCATGGAAGCAAATGGCAGAAAAGGCACTTTGAGAAATAAATAAGTGCATTTTTGTTAGTTTACATGCAGCAGCTCATCAACACCTACTTTTCTACCCCCATTTTGCATTCTAAGAAGAAGTGGATTATTACAGAAAGTGAAGATTGGATGCTCTGCCAGGAACACACAAAGGACGAGAAGCATATTTTTTTGTGAACTCTCCATGAGTTTGAATTTTTGAGGTCATCGTGGTGAAGTGATAGTACTCATGTCTATGCGTTGTCAGGTCGAGGGTTTGCCGCCTGCCACGGCCTGAGGTTAGATAGGGCATTCTCTCAGGGTAAAGATCACAGCTGCCAAAACCAAATTTCGTAGCAAAAAGGCACCGTCCTATCCCTTAGTAGAAAGGGAAGTCCATAACGTAAAACCGATCAGTCCATGAGGTTGGAGTTTTGACTCAGCGGCCAAATAATTTATATAACCCATACCACTGTGAAATTATGGCTTGAACTCTTAGTTCTATCTTTTTCAGGAGACACCCAATCCCTATTGTGGCAGAACCATCTTGAAAAAACTCTTGACAGCCTGAATAGAGATTTGGAAGTGTACTCTTTCCCCTCAAAGCACTTATAGTATCACTTGTGTTCCAGGAGCAGCATCATGGCTTGATTGATACAGTTCAGGTTGATGTGACTAGTGAAGATGATATCAGAAATGCTGCCCAATATGTGCAAAATACTCATGGCAAATTAGATCTTCTTATTAACGCAAGTGGCATCCTCAGTCCAACAGGAAGAGGAGAAACGAGTTTAAGAGACGTTACTTTTAAGGTTAGTGTGGTATTTTGAGTTGTGTATAATGGAAGTAAATATTCTTTTATATAATTGATCATGCTCAGAACTATAGAGTAAAAAAGTTTCTAAAATAAAGCAAGCTGAAATGATTAGAAAATATTATACAGGGTAAGCAGGAATAATATAAATTAATTCCATTTTCATTGAAAACGTTTTAAATAAGCTGAAGACTCGTAAAATGAAATGTTTATGATAAAAAAAAAATTTAACACATCTGTGTCCCCCGTCATGTTACCTAAATTTCGGCTTGTTTATTCGGAAATTCTTTTATTTATATAGAAAAGAATTAAGTCTTTCCCTGTCCGTCCAAAAACTCATAAATAGTTCTCTCGGATATCATTACTATACAGTAAATTACATATAGAATATTGTCCAATGATTTGAGCATTATATTAACAGTTAGAGAAAATAAGTTATAAGGATATTTTCGAGTATCCAGCAAGTGAGGAGAAGGTCTAGCTTCATGTCATAAACATACATTACATGAAGACTCTTAAGCTAACCGGATAGTAAGTTGTAGAGTATGCCAGCTGCAGACCTATAATATATTTACTGTTCTTTTTGATCTGGTAAAAATGTGAGATTTAGGGTTAATTTTAATTCATAAACTTTTAACAGAATGATAGTTATTTTTTAATCTAGTAAGTTTATGCCAGATTCATATGTCTATTTATTCTGGGAAATCTATAATAGATTTATAGATCCTGTTAATCTGGCAAACCTATGGCAGATTCACAGCTGTTTTTAATCTGATATTCCTATGGCAAATGTGTATTTCTGTTTACTTGGTAACCTATTGGCACATTGACAATTCTTTGTAAACGTATCATGCAGTCAGAAAAAAATTGGGTAGCTGGAGAGAACTTAATAATTCTTGACTTTTTTTAATCATATCATGCATTATGCGACAGTGCAGACAGTTCAAAGAAATATCATCACTGCTTTGTAGATATCCTAATTCACGCTTCTCTTTTTTTTATTTTGAAGTATCAAAAGTCTTCTCTATTGGGAGGGCTATTTTACAACTCTTACTTTTCTTTTCCTTTATTACTGAAGTTTTTGGCCTACTTATATAAAACTTCATTTATAATAGGAGATTTGCAACTAGGAGACCCTTGCCCATTTTCCCTGTGGATAACCCAAGCAGGGTGGTAGTGGGGGAAATTGTAGCGACTCTTTATTCCCATGGAGCTAAGAGGAGTGATGCTTCTGGGCAGTGTATGTGCTTTGACAGGGCTACCCTCTTTATGAGGGGGATTGCAATAATTGTATATGTATATATGTGCACCAAAAACATGGCATTGGCATTGACACAAGTATATTTTATGAACAGCAAATACAAGGTTGATTACTCGGTAAGCACATTTACCTTAGTTTATTTGGTATTCAGTTTATTTGGTACTCTCTATTTTCTTGCCCCGTATCAAGTACCTTATATTTATAGACCCCACTAATGATTACTTGAGAGGCGTTCTTTATGAAAAATGCGTCAGAATGCTTGTGATTATTATCCAAGAATGAGCTTTAATATACATGGAATACAGTAATTCTGAGAAATTGTAATAAGGGACTTGTCTTTACATGTTAATTATATTGGTTAGAAAGTAGATTTTCACAGCATTATTGTTTGATTCTCTTAACTTATATGACTAAAGTAGATACTATTTTGAACAGGTACTAGAAGAAACTTTTGCCGTGAATGCATTTGGGCCTTTGATGATGGCAAAGCACTTCAATCCTATATTATACGCTGGCACCGGAGCTCTTGGTGCCCAGTCTCTTGATCCGAAGGAACAGCATTCTGCAATATTTGTTAATATGTCTGCAAGAGTAGGATCTATTGAAGGCAAGTTTTTCTTTTTCACTTTGTATATGTCACTATAAATCCCCATTATGGGGATGGACACTTTCAAAATTGAGCTGGGGACTAAGCATGGATGCCCTTTCTATTGCCCTGCAATGGGCTTGATTGCAGGTCTGCCTCCTCCTCAAGTCGTGTATTCTAATCACTTTGCTTCCGCGAGTCCCCTATAGAAGGCTAGTTTATCAAAACAAAAATGCATACTGTTAAGAGGATTAGTTCTTAGATACGACACTTACACAGGCAGTAACTATGTATAAATTAGTGGCTGATATACATACTACTTCCATCTCACTCAGATGTCTCAGTTAGATACAATGTTTGCATATAAAATACCCAATTGATCTGCATAGTGATATTTGAATACATTGTAGTGGATGTAGCAGATGGTGACTGCAGTAAAGCAGTAGTTAGAGTCTTTGACTCGGGATGTGACAGACCCACAATCGAGCCTACTGTGGGATGTTAGGAAGGGCATCCAGCCTTAATTCTTCAGCTCCAACCTCTCTCTGTTCAATTCCCTTAATGAGGACTTACAGTGAAATAAAACGGTTAGAAAAAGTAGTGGACACAGCAGATAGCACTGTACAGTGAACATAACTAAACTGCCTTCAGGAATTATAGATTACTATATGTAGGCAGTAATTGAAGATTTTCTTAGATTCCCACTTTAAGCAAAAACTTAAGAAAAAATTTACTTAGATACGCTCCCCCCCCCCCGAGATCCTTTCAGGCAGTTTTAGTTAACAGTTTTTGTCCTCATAACTCAGACAAGTAATTGTAATTAATTTATAAACTTATTGGTTAATAAATTTCTATCTAAAAATAATTTTCTCCAACTCTTAAAGATTCCCCATATATACAAAAGTTCTTAGGCGAAATAGAAATAAAAACACTGTATTGCATTTTTTTTAATTGAAATCATGCTAAATGTGATATACGAGTATAATTTCCAATTTCAGATAATCGTTTTGGAGGTTGGTACAGCTATAGAATGTCAAAAGCAGCTCTTAATATGGCTACCAAAAATCTGAGCTTGGAACTGGGACGTGGCAAAAAAAAGATTGTTTGCATTGCATTTCATCCAGGTAACAAATATAAACATAAAAAAAAAAAACACTATAATGCAAAGAAAAGAGCAGAAAGTGCTGAGGTGGTATGGGTATAGGGAAAGAAAATAAGAGATGACAAACGAAGAGTGTGTGGAGAGCAGAAGTCATTGGAGTAGGGCTGTGATGATCATCGAGGTAAATGAATAGGACGGAAAGAACAATAGAGGCATTTGGTATGTCAGTGGAGCAAGGAATAAAAAAGTGCCTTAGATATGGAAGTAAGGAGAGTGTAAATGGATGATGCTGTCTTAGGGATTATGCCTCGCTTACTCAATGATGGTGACTGGGACAGATGGTTTCCATAAGGTAAAGCTATAGGGGGTGAACCAATTTCGGCCTTTGGTCACCAAGGCAGATGATCCATTCTCTGCTTCCATTGTGTGAGACCCAAGCAGTGTGGCACTTGATGTAATGGGGGTGGGGGAATTGTGTCATCCTTCATCCCCAAGGTGATATGATGTGAGGGATGGTGTGAATGGGTCTGAGTGAATGAATATGTGCTTTGACTTACCCCTCCTTAAAAGAGATATTACAGTCCTTGTACAGTATATATATATATGAATGCATTGTGCTGCATGTATGTTTTATTTCAAAAATATGCATTTGAAAATAATGTACTGCTTACATGTTTTACGTGGATAATGTTTAAACTCTTACAAAAATTTTCTTGCATAAAAGTTTCGTCTTAATAAAAAATGCAAACTTTTAAAAGTATAATAACTGTGTCTCCATTAAGATTCATCAGAGTCAAGACTTAACTGCAACTATACCTATTACAATACATAGGTATTTGAAATATCTAAATGGCATTAAAGAGCAACATTGCAAACTTTGCTCTGATTATATTAGCAAAATGCCTGTTAGAAAACAATAACGAAGATATTGAAAGTACTGATAAAAACCTGTTACATAGTAAAATATAGTTTTGTAAAAACCTGGCACAGAGCCATTTAAAATACTGTTGAACTGTTGATTACCAAGTACAGAGCAGTTTGTTAGATACTGTTGATTGCCAGTTATAGAGCTCTCTTTACTGTACTGTTTTGTAATGTTTCTGTTACAGAGCAATATTAAAAGTATTGTTGATCGCTCTGTACAGAGTGGTATTTAAAATTTTAATTGTTTGTTATAGAACAGCATTTAATATATAGTATTAATGATTGCTTGTGGCAGAACAGTACTTTACATATATTTATGCCTGTGTACGGTATATGTTTAAAATATTGTTAACTGGCTGTTACAGAATAGTATTGAAGATATATTTACTTTATATCTTTGTCTGAGGAATAAAAAAAAATATTGTTTATGGCTTATTGTAGAACCATATTCATCTTACTATTAAAAAATTTGCCTCATACAGAACAAAATGCTGTTGACAGTCTTTTAGAGAGTATTTAAAATATTGCTGATTGCCTATTATAAAGTAATATTTTATGTGCTAAATTCCTGTTACGGAGCAAGATTTAATGTACCCTCCTTCCTTTTTTCCCTCAGGTACTGTGGACACAGATCTAACTCAACCCTACCGCAAAAATATAAAAGGAAAACTCTTCTCTACACAGCAATCAGTAGGGTATTTGATGTCAGTCATTGATAAGGTCACAATATCAGATACAGGAAAATATTTTGCATGGGATGGGACCCAGATACCGTTCTGAAAATAATGTTACATTTTTATCATAATATTATTTGCATCTTGTGAAGAAGAGTTATCCCAGGGTACTCTAGGGTTATTTATATATGCAAGGCAAGTCGCTAACCTAACCTAATAATTTACAAAGTTATTTATCTTTACATGGGCTTCTGGGGGTTACTCATCATTACAAGACCCAATTATTTGCACAAAAGAACTAACAAAAAGCAGTTTGTATAGGTGCACGATAGCCTGCAAACAGAACATGTAGGTACTGAAATGGTATTAAAATGAAAAGTTTAATTTATATTGATCTTAGACCAGATTCAATATAATTATTACGGGTCGACTTTAATATGTAAATGATCCATATGAACTTACAATTACTCGCAAATTGTGGTATATTATTTATTACATTTTTTGAAACGGTGGCAGATTAGCTGTTTTCTCAATATTTAAATGTCCATTTTTTCACTTTTTAAGCCTGTATCATAGACATGAAAATCATACATGTTAAATATCCTAGGTGGGAGTATGTTATGGCTGTTTAAGATTTTTTTTCCTGTTTTATGTATCACTATTAACCCCATTTTTTTGGTTGTACATAGACAGGTTGGAGCTGGGGAATTTAAGCTGAATGCCCTTCCAAACACCTGCCAGTGGGCTCAATTGCGGTCCTGCCACCTCCTAAGTAGTTTTTTGACCACTGTGCTACCTTGGTCCCCCAGTCTGACCATTTATTAAAATGGATCAATAATGACTACATTTTGCACTTAACTACCCTAGTAATTTCTCAGTATTAAGAAAGTACGTGTACAGTATCTCAATATTATTCACCATATAATTTGTAACTGAAGCAGCTTTTAATAAGTTAATATTCAGACAAAACCTTATAATTTTTGTAATTTTGTAATTTGAGTAGGCTGTACCATATGTGATAAACTTCATCATATGTTTTACAAATATGTAAATATGTTAATAACCTTGTGCTCTATATTCCAGCTAGTCAGATTTACTGAATAAAATTCTAACTTTCATAAAGAAAAATATGAAGTGTAATTTTAGCTCATACTGGGAATTATCTTCGTTATGAAAATGTAATCCTTATTCGCATCAGCAATTGAGATGATTACCTTTAATCACTGTCATATCATGGAGAGAGTCTCTGCAAATAGACATGGAAAAAAGCCTAATGCTGATAGCTTCAAGATCCTTCCAGAGTCACTTGCTCTTACTACTGACCTACCACTGCCAAATAAAAAAAATCATTTCCATTTTAAATTGGGAGTTACTGTCATCTAACTAATATACTGTGTTCATTGTATAAACAAAGTAAGTTAAAGGAATTATTCTTACGAAGTGGTCATCCATATGAGAATATCCCTTGCTATATCTGTTAAAAATGAAGGCTAGAAAAGTACTAGGGATCATTTACATGGGTAGACTTGACAGAAGACATAAATAGTAATACTACAACTATTTATAAAATATCTAAGTTCATCTTGGTTTCAAATGATTCAGAAAAATATAATCACTACCGAAGACAGACAAAAGAAAAACACAGAAAGCAGGACCAGGAGTGGCAGTGTCTTTGGCATAGGTCTACCCTCCGAGGCAACAAATCGAAAGAGTTAGCCAAGCACCTCAGAAGAGCAGCAGCAAAAAATGTCCAAATTACCACAATCAACCCCTGCCCCTTACAGGACACATAACCTGAGAGAGGCTTCGCTCATTCAGGCAATAATTTGAATCTCTCAACACAACACAGTTTTTTCTATATTGATATATGACACTCAGGTGGATATTTCTCAGACTCCTTCTTGCTGGAGACATTACGGAGGACTGTACAGCAAATAACCTAATATTCCACCAGCACTAAGTACACTCCCTGAGAGAATTGAGGGAAAGCCTGGGGATTAGTATTGCCTTCCTTAGAGAGTCTGGGCTATTTGGCCAGGTAGCTTAAGGAACAACAACAAAGAAAGCATTCCAGTACTGAACTTTCCAGGCAACATTATAATGTTCAAAATATGATACTTCATTTCTTTCGGTGTGAAGAATGAAATAAAAAACTCATGAAAAAAAATTCAAGTAATTATACATTTAATAATCTTTTACCTATGGTACCAATGGCAAAGTAAATATAAATATTCAAACTGTTCCTATACACTAAGGGTATCCATTGCAAATTATTCAAGTAAAATGTTTGAAATCGCTGATTTAAAACAGTTTGTTAAACCTAATATATTTGCTTACCTGTTATTTGTTTAGAACAAAAGGAAATATTATTTAAAAGTATTATGTAAGGTGATGTTTTTATATTAATTTAGGCAAATATTTTCTCCTCTCTACGTTTCTTGGTCATCACTGTGCCCGGCTTGTGCTGAGCATCAGGATGGTTAGCAAGTTCAGGAGGACAGGTTGACACTGGTGATGACAACATAAGTTGCTTCAGATCGTAGAAGAGATGGGAGTCGTCTTTGGTCAAGAAGGATATAGCTTTTCCAGTCTTACCAGCACGACCCGTACGACCAATTCTGTGGGTGTAATCTTCAATATTCTTTGCCATATCGTAATTAATAACCAACGACACATCCTTGATATCGATACCACGACCGGCAACGTCAGTTGCAACCAAGATATCTTTTGCACCAGATTTGAGATTTGCAAGAGCATGTTCTCTCTGTTCCTGACCTTTGCCACCATGGAGAGTGGTTGCGTTGTGACCAAGTTTTTCCAATCCACGCGCTAAGACGTCCGCACCCTTCTTTTGATTGACAAAAATGAGAACTGGAGGAGTAATTCCACGTTTCAATATATCCAGTAACTTCTTACGTTTTTCTTGTTCGCTGACCATGTACACAATCTGTTCAGTTCGCTCGACTGGTTTACCAACAGAACCAATGTATACGTAAGCCGGACGACGAAGATACTGTCTCGCCATTCTCTCAACGGAAGGCGGCATAGTAGCTGTAAACATGACTGTTTGTCTGAATTTGTGTTTTGACAGGAAATTCTGCAGCAATTTATCTTCGTCTTCTGCATCATCGTTATCCGGTTTCTCATTAGTTACGGGCATGAACTTGAGAATTTTCTGGACATCAGGCTCAAAACCCATGTCAATCATTTTGTCTGCTTCATCAAAAACAACATATGTGCATTGATTCAATACCAAATACCTATTTTCAAGGACATCCACTAGACGACCAGGAGTGGCAATAACGATCTCACAGCCCATCCTGAGTTTCATGCCCTGTTCTTCTCTCGACAAACCACCAATGACTGCAACAGTTCTAATCCCTAATGGGCCTCCAAACTTGGCAGTTTCTTCCTCAATCTGCTGAGCTAATTCACGTGTTGGTGCTAACACTAATGCATATGGTCCCTGATCAGCATCTTCTAATCTTGCAATCTTAGGGAGAGACTGAATCCACTCCAAGAGAGGAATCAGGAAAGCCAAAGTTTTACCCGAGCCAGTTTCAGCGACGCCAATGATGTCCCTGTTCTGAAGTCCAATTGGGATGGCCTGTCTCTGGATTGGTGTAGGTTCCTGATAACCAACAGTTGCAATTATATCCAATATCTCTTTCTTAATGTGGGACTCGGACCATTTCCTTATTGGATTAGGAATGCGACCACCTTTGATAGCAATATTATAATCTTCTCTGAAGATACGCCAGTCGCGTTCCGTCATCTGTTCAGCACTCTTTTCACTCCAGTGACGATCATCCCAACGTTTCTTGTCCTCTTTCTTTTGTTCTTTTTTCATGCGAATGACTTCTTGGTCTCTGTCTGCTTGCGTTTGTCGATGTTCAATGTAATTTCCATAAAACTTGGCCTGGACCTTCTTTTGTTCTTTCAAATCTAATCCACCAAATTTCCCACGGCCAAAGAAATGTACAAGATGTTTATTTATGTACAGTTCATTATAATCAACAGACGTGTCTTCTCCGGCATCCCAGTCAAAAACGAACTTGCGATCGTTCAACCTGCGGATTTTTTTCTTTTTCTTCACTATACCCAAATATCTTTCATTTACGGCATCTCTTTCGAGCTGTTTCTTCTTTTCTAGTTCAATGTCTTCCTTATTCTCTCTCGGTTCACGGTCACGTCTGTGCCTATCGCGCTCACGGGGGTCTTCCTGCCGTAAGGCCTGCTCCAGTTCTTTACGGCCTTCTTGGTACATTGATTCTCTAGACTTTCTTTCGTCTTCCTGACGTTTACGCATCTCTTCAACCTGTTTTAAGAAGAAATCAAATTCTTCAATATAGCAAAAGAGTAACAATTTCTAAGAATTATCACTGCTCAATAACCAATGGCTAACAAAAGTTACCGAACATCTACTGTAACCAGAAAGTAGCTGAATCCTATTTTACTGTGCCCTATAAACTGTAGTTGTAGAATTAAAAAAAAAAATAATAGAAATGGCAAAGTAAAAGAATCTTGCTTATGTATAAATTACTAAGTAAATTATATATCTACATTATTTTTTAGCAATTTAAAAGTGTTAAAATAAAACATCATTTTATTGTTATCGGTCAAGATGGTGACTTAAGTGATCAGTTAAGTTTGGATTAGCCATGACACTTTCCCTGGTAGAAAAGTGAAAAAATCCACATTTGTAGTTCCAGCAAAACTATGGAAAGGGATAAGGGTACTGGCAATCAATATGCAATTCCAGGGATAAGGAATGATGTTTCAATAACTTCACACCTTAACCTTTCCAATGACGACAACAAATTGGGACCATTTCATCTGTTATAATTTTTCGCAGAGATTAACAGAAGCCACTGAAGATGTGGAATGATGACTGAGAGGTTAGGCAAAAAGGGAGGAATCATTCACATAAGGTAATATTAAAAGGTAATTGTTCCCCTCACCAGTAAACCCATCAACTTCTCTCTATATGCAGAAGATATCTTGCTCTTAAACTCACTTAATGTCCTTGCTTCAAAAAGCACTTTCTAATCTGTAGTGTCAAACAGCTCTCCTTCTATAGTACTAGCCAATTAATTGACCAAACTAATACTGAAATACAGTAAAAGAGTAAACTGTGTTCATTCAGAGTTACAAGCCAACAGAAGTCTTATATGTGATTAAATCTGGATGTCTTTTGCTTCCACATTATGTTAGTGTGTTCTCTGCGGCTGTTTCAGAACGCGACTTGTCAATTGATACAAAGTCTTTCTGGACTAAAGTCTTAATGCCTTACAAAAGCTGGATGTAGTAAAGATGAGTAACCCCAGGACCCTCATGCAAAGGTACCTAACCCCATAAATTGTTAGGTGAGATTAGGTGACTTGCCTCATATGAATAATCCTAGAAGCACCCTGGGGTTACTCTTCTTTACAAAATCCAATACCCAACAGACTTTACCTCTTCTTGACGTCTTCGCAGTGCTTCGGCTGCTCTCTCTTCCTTGGACAGGAATTTCGGCCGACTGAGAGCCTCTTCCTCGGCTCTCTTCCTAGCTACCATTTCCTCTAGTGACAAAGGCTCCTTTTTCACTTTTTTCTCTTCATCAGGCTTTACATTAGCATCCTTAAAATAATAAAAAAAGAAATAAATCAAAAATATTTCATATATGTACATTTTTGATGGAAGACATATTTAAATTGGCTCTAGTGCCTTTTAGTATTAGATTTCCTTAAATATATATGCAATATCATGTTAAAAAAATTAATTTATAGTATTCCTTTCTCCAATCTCTCTTTTTCATCAACCATTACTCAGGCTTTTAGGACTTAATTGGGAGTCGGATTAGCAAGCCCTCCTTAAAGTATTTTTTTAAATTTTTTGGTATAAATGTACAAGGGATTAGGAAAGGCACTGCTACCTCAATTTGTTTTTCACATTTGTGGCAATCCCAATAACTTCACTGAAAAATTTAAAAACATTAGAAAAAAACGCAGTTTTACACTAAAATGAGCTGAAGTTGAATATTTTATATTCTTTAGTATGGAATAAAAAGAAATATGATTAAAGGACCTATCTAACTACAGTGTTCTTACAGTTGACAACCTATATTACATAATGTACAGTATACAAATTTTCACTAATGCAAACAATTTTGTTTTTACTAAAAAAATTTGAATACCTCTTCAGTTTTTAAAACACCTTCGTCTTTAAATTTAACTTCTGGAGACCTCTTCCGCTTCTCAGTACGTTCCCTTTCACGATCTCTTTCCCTCTCTCTGGGCTTTTCCCTGCAATGTAACAGAAAATTCATGTGACTTTAGTGTTATCTTGAATTTCGAAAATAGATCAGAGAGACCATTTACTTTTGCAAGTATTTCATAACACACATTAACTATTCTAGAGATATAAAGCCATGTTTAGAAAATGAACAATTTTCAAACCTATCCAATGACATTTAAATCCATACAACAACAACAAAAATAGTAGGTCTCAAAAAATAAGCAATAAAATTTCTTACCTGTCTCTGTTTCTATCTCTATCACGATCCCTCTCACTTCCCCTGTCTCTATAAGTGTCTCGGTCCTTTTCGCGTTCGCCACGATCTCTGTCTCGATCGCGATCTCTGTCCCTATCTCGGTCTCTCTCCCTTCTGTCCTTCTCCTTTCTTTCTTTCCTCTCCCGACGGTGGGACCGTAATCCAGTGTCTTCATCCATTACGTGTGATATTTACCTAAAATTAGATAAAATCTTATTAATATCAACGAACACTTACATTCATAATACTGTATATGTTCATTAAATTAGCCCAATCTTCTGAAATTAAAAAGATAAAAAACATAGTGAAGATGTTGACACATTTGTCTCTTTAAGGCCAGATAATATGGCACATAAGCTGGATGTGAGCTCAAAAGCTTTACAGTAGAAGAAAAGAAGCAGGTAACGAATTATATGATTTAGAAGCATATGACTATGCTCTTCATTATGAATTCTCTCTTTCACGAGAAAGTACCAGTGGTACTACACAATTGCAAATTAATCAACATTATAAATCTTAGCAAGCTCACTATGTTTTTGTGTACTATCTACATTAATATCATGTTACAAATAAATATACAAAGAACTGCATAACTGATATCTCAACTAATGTTATTTGGAGATATTCCATATATTAGTTGGATGCTTGGACAGTCCTTGATATACTATCCTGAAGATGTTTTGTTACATTATAGACTGATTACTTTCAAACGATACCACTTATTCTACTGATCGCCTATCTGACAATGGCATCTTAAGATACCCTGTAACAATAATGAAGTTTTGTTTACCAGCATTGCAATACATCGAGGTAAGTTTTAAGTTGATAAATACTGGATAATTGTGTCTTACCATAGCTTGACTACAAAAGCATTTGCTTACCAAAGTAGCTAATTGCTTAATAACAACTTTTCTATATCAACACCATGCATTCCTGTTCGTGGGTTTAATGTCTTGTATCATCTCCTCTGTTCTATCACTTTATAATTTGCTTTTAAGTTGACTAAAAACGATAATTCAAGTACACTCACACATACAAAGGCTACAATTCCCCTTTTAGGAGGGATGACCGAATAAAAGCACACACATCCACAACAATCCTAATACATCTCACTCACACCTCTTAGCTCCTTGGGAATAAAGGGCTGCCACAATTCTCTAACACTACAGTGCTTGGGTTATCCATAGGGTAAGTGGGTTAGGGTCACTGTTGTGAGGCCTGACTGCAGCCCCTGCTTAAGTAACAAGTTTCAAAAACAATGTTCAAATGTAGCATAATATTAAATATTTAAGACAAAGGAATACTGTACTTTGTTGTGCGCCATCAAATGTAAAGAATAAGTGTGCATGGTAACACTCAACTTTGATTCGTCAGGTCGTGGGTTTGCGGCCCGTCAAGGTCTGAGGTTAGAAAAGGCATTCACTCAGGGTAACGGTTGCATTTGCCAAAACCAAAGTCCTTTGCAAGAAGGCCCTGTCCTAGCCTTAGTAGAAAAGGGAGTCTGTGACATAAAACTAAGCACACTAAGCACATGATTCCCTTTTAACAATATACCAGCACAGTACACATCCTCCTCTACTTATGAACAACCGAGTTACGAACATTCAGAGATATAGACAAAATATTACCCATGTATTAAGGTATGAAATTTTGTACTACACTATTATTACTGTATTAAAATGCACTAATACTGTATAGTGTATGTTTTATGTAGTAGTTAAGTGTCTGTAGTCTAAGTGTGTTTCCATGTCTAGGCCCGATAAGGGCAATGTTCTCTGCCAAGCCTAGTATCTCACACACACACAAAAAAGAGAGAGAGAGAGAGATACTGTACAGTACCGCATTATGTATGTACTGTACAGTACTTTTATTTTACCTAAACACAACTTACAAACAATTCTACTTACGAACAGACTTCTGGAACCTAACTCTTTCGTAAGTACGGGAGTGTCTGTATACTGTACTCATACTTGCTCAAACTGATATTGGGCATCCAATGGGATCACTTAAAAATTACACATTCCATTCATATTAAATTATAAAAATAATAATAATTGCTCTCTCATAAAACAACCTTTATTTTATGTTTAACATATAAATACTGTATACAAAAACTGCTCCTTAAGTTTGTCTACAAATACATATTCATATAATTACACTGGTATTCTTGAAGGAGGATATATATACCCCAGATACCTATCAGGCAATAATCTATCTATAAACACGGCCCCATTCCCTTTTGTAAGGGGGCTGGCCAGTCAATAATAAAGGCTTTATTTCCAGTTCAGGCATCACAATATTGAGACACAATACAACTAAACATAAATTATCGTACTGTAAACTTTCTTATCTTCATAAGGTTCTATCTGATCAGGTAAACGTTTTGGATTTGGGAAGCTCAAGATAAACAGTTGCAAAAATTTAATTTAAAATTCCAATTATGTAAACAAGATTTGCTATACAGAAGCTTCCCTACTTAAGAACAACAGATTTACACACATTCAGAGATATGAACAAACAAACACCCAATATCTACCCATGTATTAATGCATTACTATACTGTACTGTACTATTACATTATTAATACTGTATCAGAATTCATTAACACAGAATACTTTTTGGTTTATACAGTAGTAAGAGTGTCTTTACCCTAAGTACTGCACAGTACTATTTTTTACCTATTAACACAACTTACACATAATTCTGCTAACAAACAGACTTCTGGAACCTAACTCGTTTGTAAGTTGAAAAGTGTCTGTATAATCATGGTAATGCGATGGTCCTTCATTGTCAACAGTATATGTATAATAGTTTTGTCAATTTCTAGAACGTTACTACGTGAAATTTTCCCAAGAGCTGAATGAAGTTTCAATTTCAGAGAATTAATTTCATATTAATATATCCTTCCCTTTTATACCAACATTGTAACTGTCGGAACAAGTAAAGATAACTACTCCAGTACATTAAATAACCCTGTATATTGGTAAGTTAGATTAGTATAGGTTAATGCCTAACCTAACAATATTTTACGAGGTTAATCAATGTGCTGGGAGTTATCTTTACTTGATACAAGTTGTATTCCTTACACAATTGTAATCTTACCAATCACAGCCACTCCTCTCATCATATAATTGCCATCTGCCCTTCACCTCTTTCACTCCTATTATCATATGTATCTTTTTACCTAGGTGGCCTGCATTCATTTCAAATTGATCATCTATATGATGGATATTCCCGTCCTGTTCCTGCGAGGATTTTTGCTCTGTATTCCAAGAATAAAGAAAAGAGCCAAGATTTTCTGTATTATCAAGGTATTCCTCCTAACGCTGCTGTACATAGGAAGGGTAATGAAGTATCTTTGCTTAGGAATTACAGGCATTCACGGAGGTATACAGGAAGCGAAGTAGTTCTGAAGATCAAAATAGTTAAGTATTTTCATAATACTTTCCTGAGGCCAATTCATAAGAATTGGATGATCTTGATTTGAAAGGTTGGTCTACACTATTTATTTATTTATTTTTTTTTATGATTGTGACATTAGGACGGCAAAAAAAAAAAAAATAAATAAATAAATCTACCCTCATCGGGCCCAGGCACGAAGGAAACAGAGAAACAGAGATGGGGAATATTGTGACTTGTCAGATGTGAAGGGCTAATAAGACATGTGTAACAAATATCCAAGAATAATCGGTGTTGATGTAGGCATGGAAAGAGAACCGTAACTGAAGGAAGACTTAACATCAACTGTCTTGGACAGTCTTATTTAAGTCTACAAGACCCTTCAGCTGTAGTACTGCAACAGGCGGGATGCCATGTGCCAACCTACTACTTGATACTTACAGCATGCAGAAAATACACTTTATCAAATCCACACTTCTTCGTCACTGGGAATATCCCTAGTATTCACCTCTACAACACGAATGGAATACAAAAGTGAAATGATTGATAATTTTTACCTTGCATATTTTTATATTTTTTTCCTTTGGGCGAGGAAATTCTTCTAGCTCTGGCAAAAGATGATAATTACCAATTTCATAATCTTCCGATAGGTAAAACAGGTCTTGAGGGTATTATTTTAGTTATGGGGATTCCTAAGGGGGTCCGAGGCTAAGCCCCCAGATACAGAGGATGCATACTCCTAGGTTTGGTTAGATTAGGATTTAACAAAAATGTGTTTTTTCGACAATTTTCATTGTGGAATAAAAACTTACCCTAGGGCACAGCTCCCAGGTAGGAAAAAGCATTAAAGCTAGAAATTGTGAAATTATCATAATTTTACATTAGTTTAGTTAGGTAAGGCATAGAGCTTGGAGGGAAAGTCCTCCAGTTAGGATAGATTACTGAAGATGACTTCCAGGATAGATTACTGAAGATGACTTCCATGATTGAATAGAGTGAAATGTGTTCCTAACCATCTCGATCATATCTTTGTCCAGTAACTGAGGCCATCGACCTCATTTTGAACTTATTTCTGTATATTTGGAGTTTTTATATGAATAAATACTTTAGTAATATAGTAACCAGAATATATTAAATGACGGAAATGAACGTAAACTTGGCTTACTGAACTGTATAACTTTTGACTTCATAACTTTACTTACCAAAGTTCGCTAAGATAAAGCAAAAGAAATATTGGTAACTTCACTATTAACTCGGTATTTACACTTATCCCATTTCAGATAATCTTACTATAGAAAAAATGCTAGAGGAAAACACTAGCACGAGCTTAGAATGGTTTACAATTTGAAACTTGACATTTTCAACAACATTAACCACCCCGGCAGACCCATCAACGTTTACTGTTTACATCAATTTCATACGTGCCTAAATCAAAATCATGGAAATTATAAAAATTTCCTAATATATTTTCTTACATACTTTTCAATATATTTTGGCATTTTGTAAATATTAAAGTCATTAAATTAAATATTTGCACGGTAATGCTTCCTTTTTAATATGTATCAATGACTGGCATTGTCAGGTAAATATTAAAATAGGACTTAATTTTAAATATATGACATTAATGAATAGAAATAATTAAAATTATTTAACAAAATAATTAAAAGATAACTGCTAATTAATATGTTCAAGTCTAATTTGTTTAGACTCTTATTTCAAGGCCTTTTCTTCATCTTTTCCTTCGGATCTTAGAGCAATAAGCCAAAATAGGGATTTGGTTTGACAAATACTACAACATAAACAAAGAAGAAATAATGGTTATCTGTGGAAAAGATATTCATAAAATCTGGGCATATGACACGGGAAAAATTTGGAAATTTTTCAAGTAATATGAGGTTTCTGAATTGAGACACTCCATGTTGTTCATATATAATTATAAGAGACTCCATGTTGTTCATATATAATTATAAGAGATAGCAGTAATAAATAAATCGATACTCTAAACAACAAACAAACAAGCAAACAAACATTTATTTCCATTTTTGAAAGCGAGGGCGAGGTACTGCAACATCAAAGGTACTATTTCGAGACTGATGTGCCAAGGATAGCGACATCTCAGGAGGAAGGAGGCCTCTCAGAATGGCATATTCTCGTATGAGTAAAGACTCCTTTATGGTAAGTCTTTCAATCTTTCTCTTCAGGACTTCCATTTCCTCTCTGACCACGAATATCAATAGACAACGTAGAACTTCTACCGAAGATGTGATTTTGGAATTCAGTTCACCGGAGAGACACTCACACGCCGCCATTAAGCTTGTCCTGTCGTTTTTCGAGAGCAATATGGCCAGGTTGGAATAAGAGAGATCTTTCTTAATAGTTTTCTTGGCGGAATAAGACGAAAAACCCTTAATTGGCGCCTTTATCTTCATTTCCATTATGAAGACCTTAACTTCAGTAAGACTGGGTTCTGCTATGTAGATAAATCTCAGTATTTATAGTCAAGAGAGGTTGGGCGTGGACGCGTTGTGGGATTTCTGGAACTATATTATCCAAGATATAAACTTGAGCAGTGGTATACTTGAAGTCCCTATGCAAACTGATATAAATGATGCACTAAGTAACCATTATAGCTTGGATGGGCTATTGAATAAACATTTAGGCTATTATTTGGAAAGTTTCTCAAACGTAATTAGGTAATTACAGTTAGGTAATTACACACACATTTATATATATATATATATATATATATATATATATATATATATATATATATATATATATATATATATATATATATATATATATATATATATATATATATATATATATATATATATATATATAATTACGTAATTGTACTTACGGGAAAGAGCCCTATGCTAGTAACTCCCCGTCTCCTGGTCGGTTCCATTTGTTTACTCAGTGATACCTATCATACTTATCCATAAAACTATGGATTGGGTTATATAATTACCTGATTGTGCTTTCGGGAAAGAGTCCCAAGCTCGTATCTTCCCGTTTCCTGGTCGGTTTCCATTTTTGTACTTAGTGATTCTTATCATACTTGTCCTTAAAATTATACATTGAGTTAGTATTAATTACCTCCTCGCTTAGCCAATTCCAATCATCAACTACTCCTACACTAAAAAAGTACTTCCTTACATCCTGCAAAGTAGTTTTCACACGAAGCTTCAAACTATAACCTCTAGTTCTAGTGCCAGCCATAAATATCGATCCCTATCCACTCTATCATAACCATGAAGGAATTTAAAGTCCGCTACCATATCCCCTTTATTCTTTTAGTTTCGTGTGATGGTAAGTCTAATTCCCTCAGTCTCTCATCATAGCTGAGATTGAGTATATCTGGCACCAGTTTCATGGCACGTCTTTTAACTTTTTCAAGCTTAATTGCGTGTTTTTTCAAGTGCAGATTCCAAAGGGGGCTGGACATTCAAGCTTTGGTTTCACATAGGTTACATAAATATTTCTGAACATTTCCTTGTCCATGTGCCTGACGGCTACCCTTACATTTGCTAAGAAAACATATTCTGGCTTTACTATGTCATTTACGTGCATTTTCGGGGATAATCTGGCAGTATGTTTACTCCTAGATCTCTCTCATATTCTGTCTCTTGTAGTTCTACTCCTGCCATCGAGTAGTCAAGTTTGGGACTTCATGCACTTGTACCCATTCTCATTACCTTACATTTTGAAGTATTGAATTTCATTAGCCACTTTTCTGACCACTCATGCAGATTATTTAGGTCCTCCTGAAGTTCTCTACCATTGTTCTCGTCTTTTACTTTCTTCACAATCTTTGCATCATCTGCAAACATATTCATGAACGAATTTAAGACTCTGGTAGGTCATTTACACATACAAGGAGACACAAGTGGCCCTAAAACTGAACCCTGTGGAACTTCACTACTAACTCTTCTCCATTCAGACACTGAGTGTCTTACTCAAATCCTCTGTTCCCTTCCTTCTAAATAAGTTTTTTTTTTTAATCCATTCCAAGACATGTATATATGTATATGCGTGTGTAATTTACCTAACTATAATTACCTACTTGTGCATGACCTTTAATATACACCCTTTGCGACAGCCTGAACAGTTTGCAGCACTTTGTCCAAGACAGACACGTTAAATAAAAGGTCGCAGGAGACTCAAAATGAGTGCTTTATATACAATTAATGGCTTTCACGTTGCCATTGCTGATTCGGTGATTTCATAAGTGATTACCTAATTGATTACCTAATTGTGTTTACGGGAAAGAGCCCAAAGCTCGTATCTTCCCGTCTCCTGGTCGGTTCCATTTTATACTTAGTCATACTAATCATACCTGTCCTTAAAACTATGGATTGAGATAGCATTAACTACCTCCTCGCTTAGCCAATTCCAATTATCAACTACTCTTACACTGAAAAAGTATTTTCTTACATCCTGCAAAGAAGTTTTCTTACGAAGCTTCAAACTATGACCTCTAGTTCTGGAGCCAGCCATATCAAAATATCGATTCCTATCCACTCTATCATAACCATGAAGGAATTTAAAGACTGTCACCATATCCCCCCCTCACTCTTCTAGCTTCGAGTGATGGTAAGTCTAATTCCCTCAGCCTCTCATCATAACTGAGATTGCGTATTTCTGGCACCAGTTTCGTGGCATGTCTTTGAACTTGTTCAAGCTTAGCTATGTGCTTTTTCAAGTGCGGATTCCAAAAGGGGGCTGCATATTCGAGTTTTGGCCTCACATAGGTTACATAAATATTTCTGAACATTTCCTTGTCCATGTGCCTGAAGGCTACCCTTACATTTGATAAGAATGCATATGCTGCCCTTACTATGCCATTTATATGTATTTCTGGAGACAAATCTGCCAGTATGTTTACTCCTAGATCTCTCTCATTTTCTGTCTCTTGAAGTTGTACTCCAGCCACCGAGTAGTCAAGCTTGGGCCTTCTTGCACTTGTACCCATTCTCATTACCTTACACTGTCTATGTTTGTGAGCTTTTAGTGCTATTTTAGACTACTACTACTACTACTACTACTACTACTACTACTACTACTACTAAAAATAATAATAATAATAATAATAATAATAATAATAATAATAATAATAATAATAATAATAATAATAATAATAATAATAATAATAATAATAATATACAGTTATTTTCTCATCAAAATTTCCAAGTCAGCTGAGAGAGAGAGAGAGAGAGAGAGAGAGAGAGAGAGAGAGAGAGAGAGAGAGAGAGAGAGAGAGAGGAGAGGTGGGTAGGCTGAATCAAAAGAGCAAATTTCCTGGCGTCCTTGACAAATAATAGAGACTTACCCGCCCACTTTCTTGCTAACGGGAAAATTGAAAAAAAAAAAAAAATGGCATTTACTGATATTTGGTGCTCCATTTAATACTGGAAGCTCGTATTAATTAAGGACTTGACTTTACACAAAATATTGAATTAAATAAAAAAACACACTTAATGAAAAGTAAGTTAATCTAATCCAACCTAATCTAACCGCAGAATTAGGACCTATAGAAATTTCAAGTCCCTATTCTTCAGGAGGTTTCGATACTGTATATTCGTTGAAATAATCATTGTAAATATTTGCAAAAACAAATATTAAAATGGAGAGTTAACACAGACGAGATCTGCTTAATCGGTTCCGGTTTTACGTCACGGACTCCCTTTTCTACCTCGGGCTAGGACGGTTGCCTTCTTGCGAAGGACTTGTTTTGGCAGATGTAATCGTTGCCCTGAGTGCATGCCCTTGCTAACCTCAGACCGTGACGGGGCGTGAACCCTCGACCTGACGCCTCAGAGTCGCGGACGCTACCGATTGAGCCACGGCGATTACACAGACGAGATCTGCTTAATATAGGGCAGCAACACCATCCACATGGCGGAATCTCATGCTGGAAAGTGGAAAACAAAGATGGCTTAAAGCACGCTGCCAGAACAACCGAGGTTCAGTTGACACTTACCTTGTGAAGAGGTAGTTCACGGTAGTCTGGTCTGGTAGTTTTGGGATGCTTCTTTTTGGAAAAGGTGAACACATTGTTTATATTTACCTGGATATATATATAATTTTTTTTAAACGATTTAATGACCATTTCAGTGCCCATTTTTTTTTTTTAATTTGCAATTAAAATTTACTTTTACCGAAACTTTTTTTGCATCGTGACAGGCTGCGATTTGCAGATTCAATATAACAATAATAATAGTTATAATAAATTTTGATGTTTTTAGTATATTAACGAGTTTATTTTAACAATGTTGAATAGTTGTTAATTCTTACAAATAGTTGTTAATTTCTTATTACAAATAATAAGTAAAAAATGTGGTGAACATATTTGGGTGCTATCAAAGCCTGCTGTGTATTATAAGTAGTTTTTGGTACTCTAACCTAACCTAACTTAATCCTCATTTCATACCTGTGTATATGCTGATTAGTTTTCGTTACTCTAATTCACCCTAACTTAATCTTCATTCCATATCTGTGTATATGCTGATTAATAATAAGTAATGAAATAAACTTTTGCTATTAATACGATGTTAATTATACTTGTTGTCCGTAGCTTGAGTGAGATGTATAATTATCTAAAACGTCGTTGTAATAGAAAAAACGTTTTAATTATTTAATAATTATCATGTAAACAGATGTAAATTTATTAACTTCGATTTGAATAGGCCAATTCAATGGGGGTTCTGTGATTTCCTATAGGCCTATCTGAATAGTCAGCCATTGCTTGAAGATCACTGGGTCCACGTGATTAAAGAGGGATTTGGGCTAAGGCTATGTGGTAGGTATATAGTCTGGCTCTGCGCTATCGCTGTCCCTTGCCTCTGCATTTCAGAGACATTTAACCTGTAGGTTAGGTTAGGTTAAATTACAGAGCAATACATATATTAAGGAAGACCACGTGCTCAAATATCATTCAAATTTGTCTCGTTGCCCATTAAAAAAGTTTTCCACTAATATTCGCAGTTTAGTGTTACAGTTACGCCTACGCCTGTGATGAAATGGCCTATGTAATTATTAATTGTATGAAGCTTGGTGTGTGGGCTTCACCTGGTTAGCTTAGATCAGGTTATATACGTGTAAATTTAATGTTGTTTATAATTGCAGAAAGTTGATATGTTTTTGTCTTTTGTTTTCTCTTCTTAATATTCATTCTTACATTTGTTCCGCCATTCCGCACTGAGTTCGCCTGAGTGTTTTCAAATTTATCTCAACTTTATGGACTTAATTGAATATCTAATTCAGAGATTGATTGGCATCATGATGAGGCATAACTATTAATTATCGCAATGAAATTAAATGGTATGAATAGTTTTTTTTTTTATAACTCAGTTTCTGCTAAAATTTAATCGGGCAAAAAAGTTTTTCTCTCCCGTTTTGTGTGTGTGATTACCTATTGTGTGCGTGTGTGTGTGATAAAATCTTACAGCTAAATAGTGCACCATTAAAAGTCACAGTTTGAGGGCACACACACACAGTAGATTTGGTCAACCACCTTGACTCTAACCTAACTAAAGTTCACATTATGCAGCGTCCAACATCAAGTTTATTATTATTATTATTATTATTATTATTATTATTATTATTATTATTATTATTATTGTAGTTGTTGTTGTTACTGCAAATTATTATTTCCATGTGGGAAATATGTTGAACAGTAGCCCTAATAGGTTAGGCCTAATCACTTGCTGTTTGCATTCTGATTGACATAATTCATGTATTTCATTCATAAGCTTTCGAAAACTTTGGAAATTATTAGATTTTCATGAAATATTTTGATGGTGTGTGATATCATCGTTGGAAATAACTTACGAAGATGACAAAGATATTTCATAATTCTTTAAACGAAATTTTCATAATTACAAAATATATTTTGGTATCAAGTCTGGTCAACACTCCCGTAACCAAAGGACATGTTCATTTTTTTGTTAATAGTATGAGCTTTACCTTGCTAGCAGTAGTCTATTGTACCTAACCTAACCCGTCAAGGTTAGGTTAGGGCATAGTAATATACAGGTAATGAGGTAGACCACAGAATATATTGTCCTTTTATCACTGTTAATCCCCATTCAAACTGTGATAAACGCAAATAGGTTAGAGCTGGGGAAATAAGACTGTCCTTCCCAACGCCCCACGGTGGACTTGAGCATAGATTTTTCAATTCGCGAGATGAGTGCTGTAACCACTGCGTTCCACGGCATTCCCTACCTAATTTTGATGGTACATTCTCTTTTCTCACCGCTATATAGGCCTACACTAAATTAAAACTTTATTAAAAATATATTACGTCAACTTTACATGTATTTATACGAGGTCATGTCTGCAATGTTATCGTTTGTACCGACAAACTCATTTTCCTTGTAGGATAAAAATTCTCCTTATAATCGAATATGGGACCACATGATGAATTGTGACCTGAATTTTTTTTATAGGTCTTACTTCTTCGTTTAGGTTAGGTTTTGTTAATGTTTTTTTTTATTAAATTGTTTATATAATTTAATAGTTTGTGTAAAATAAAGTTCTAATCTCCTTGAGATCCCGAATTTGCTCATATAGACCCGTTTTGCATATAAGTTTTTGCAAGAACTGTTTTTTTTTCCTTATTTATTTTTTAAGTAAATAATTGAAGTATTCTGGATTTTCCCCGAAGTCGTTATAAGAAAGTCTCGCATTTGCTGCATTCCACGTGGTTGGTGGTCTAATAGTTCGCTTGTGTCCGATTTATTTATTTTAAGGGGTCAAGTAAAGATGACGACTCCCAGTATATTAAATAACCCTTTGTTAGGTTAGGTTAGGTGTCGTATTCTTTACCTGATCCTATTTTAGAACTAAAGTTTTAATACTTCCCCAGTTAAGAAGTAGTCACCGTGGCCCAAGCGGTAGCATCCGCGACTCTGAGGCGCCAGGTCGAGGGTTCGCGCCCCGTCACGGTCTGAGGTTAGCAAGGGCATGCACTCATGGTAACGATTACATCTGCCAAAACAAGTCCTTCGCAAGAAGGCAATCGTCCTAGCCCTTGGTAGAAAAGGGAGTCCGTGACGTAAAACCGGAACAAACTTCCCCAGTTAAGTAGTAATTTTCCATAATTAGAACTAAAAAGATATAGATAATTTTAAGTGATTATAAGAAGTTGGGTCCATAGAATGCTCCTAATTGGGCTATGTTATGTTTTCGCATGTGTATTTTTAGCCAGATTTAATAACATTCGTAAGGACGAGTTGGTTTGGGGGCCGGAGACGAGGCTATTTTTAGTGTGAAAGTTCCAGCCACGTGTGATCGCTTGCTTAGGCCGCTTTCACGCCAAAGTGGCACGTCGCACGTGGCATGGCACGTGGCACGCCAGTTGAAAACGAACATCCGGATATATATGAAACCTTTCACACAGAAGTGGCGTGACACATGGGACATGTCACGCCACTTCTGTGTAAAAGGTTTCATATATTTCTGGATATTCGTTTTCAACTAGCGTGCCATGTGGCATGCCACGTGCGGCTACCAACTTTGATGTGAAAGGGGCCTTAGAGAAACTCAGAGTTGGTGTTAAAACTGTACAAAGTTTAATTTTTCTGTTTTTTTTTCTTCATTTAAATGAATACACTAATATTTTTATCTTTTTCGAGAAGATTTTTTCCCTCCAATATTCAAACAATTGCGTTAGTACATTTCTGGTTCTTTTGATAACTAGGGCTAAAAGAATTGAAAATTAGGTTTTTAGATTATTTATTAAACTGATACTAATAATATATATATATATATATATATATATATATATATATATATATATATATATATATATATATATATATATATATATATATATATATATATCTTGAATATTTGTACTTTAACTGAGAAATGTTATATATATCTAGATTTCGACTCTAAACAGATGCACATATACTGTGTCAGTTTATCGGTAACTTGACTTTTTAGAATGAAAAAAAAAAACTACTTAATATCATTATAGAAGGCATGCAAATATAAAGAAATTAACAAAATTTAATTTACAATGCTTCGTACATCTTCTGTAAAATCTTCTTAGAAGAACATCATGCGTCTTATACAAAATCTCATAAGAACATTATGAATCTTATACAAAATCTTATTAGAAGAACATCATGCATCTTATACATAACCTTATTAGAAGAACATCGTGCATCTTATACAAAATCTTATTAGAAGAACATCATGCATCTTATACATAACCTTATTAGAAGAACATCGTGCATCTTATACAGAATCTTATAAGAAGAACATTATGCATCTTATACAAAATCTTATAAGAACATAATGCATCTTATACAAAATCTTATAAGAAGAACATCATGCATCTTATACAAAATCTTATAAGAAGAACATCATGCATCTTGTACAAAATCTTATAAGAAGAACATCATGCATCTTATACAAAATCTTATATGAAGAACATCGTGCATCTTATACAAAATCTTATAAGAACATCATGCATCTTATACAAAATCTTATTAGAAGATCATCATGTTTCTTATACAAAATTTTATTAGAAGAACATTATGCATCTTATACAAAAAACTTATGAGAATATTGCGCCATTTGTGCATAACTTGACTAGCAGGTCTTGCGAATAAGTATCATCTTTTTTATTCTATTTCCAAAGTCACAAAAATATATATACTTTTTTCACTTTCAAACTGTTTGTCAACCTTTGCTCTACTAATCTGAGCACCGCCCTTACATGAGAGAGAGAGAGAGAGAGAGAGAGAGAGAGAGAGAGAGAGAGAGAGAGAGAGAGAGAGAGAGAGAGTGAGTTTGTCGTGTTAACAATATAATGGGTTATAATTGCTATCTGACAATCTTTAAAATCCATTTCATTGAAAATATATTGCAAATGTTTTTTGGAGAAATAACTTTTACCTTAATTGTGTAGTCAATAAACCTAAATCTCATGCTACCATTATCACCCACATACATACATACATACATACATACACATACATACATACATACATACACGTGCATGGTGTATTTGTAAATCAAAATTTCTTTTTTATTTGTCCTCTGTTTTCTTGTATTTTGAATTTTTTTTTATATATATTTCATGCAAAATATATCTTTAGAAAGGTGAAAGAACGAGGAGCTTTGAGTTATAAATATAGCTAATATAATATTTAACACCGATATTGCCGAATTAGATTGTTCAGCCTCCTGGGGGGCAGACCAGCTCAACTATATGCTGGTCCCAACTTCGAAAGGGACATCTAAGCTTGAAATTCTTGAGCTTGAACCAGTCAGTAGCCTCCTTTAAAGACGGTAGTGAAGCCAGATATTGTTCCGGTTTTACGTCACGGACTCCCTTTTCTACCAAGGGCTAGGACGGTTGCTTTCTTGCGAAGGACTTGTTTTGGCAGATGTAATCGTTACCCTGAGTGCTTTCCCTTACTAACCTCAGACCTTGACGGGGCGCGAACCCTCGACCTGACGCCTCAGAGTCGCGGACGCTACCGCATGAGCCACGGTGAGGGGTAGTAAGCCAGATAATGATGTCTGGTAGTAACCCAGGCATTATTATCCCTTAAAGGGGGTACTAAGAAGCAGCGACCCCTCTGGAACAAGGGAAATGCTGTTGATACACAAAGTTCTTGTTAGATTCATCCACTCAATTTGTGCTTAACAACACCCTTTTAAATATATAAGACTGTCTTGTAATAGCAATTCTGTATACTTTTCATTGACTGGGGAGCAAGTGAGCCTAATATGATGCAGGTTCCAAGCCTGGATAAAAAGTGTGTGTGTGTGTGTGTGCATGTATGTGATTACCTAATTGTGCTTATGGGAAAGAGCCCAAAGCTCGTATCTTCCCGTCTCCTCATCGGTTCCATTTTATACTTAGTGATACTTATCATACCTGTCCTTAAATCTATGGATTGAGTTAGCATTAAGTACTTCCTCGCTTAGGTGTGTGTTTGTTTTTTGGGTGTGTGTGTGTGTGTGTGTGAGAGAGAGAGAGAGAGAGTAGACTATTAGACAGTTTAAGTGGCTTAGTGGATAAATTGCTTGGTTCTAACCCTGAAGGTCCCGTATTCAACACCAAATATAGCTCTCATAGTATCATCAGCGTCCGCGACTCTGAGGCGTCATGTCGAGGGTTCGCGCCCCGTCACGGTCTGAGGTTAGCAAGGGCATGCACTCAGGGTAACGATTACATCTGCCAAAACAAGTCCTTCGCAAGAAGGCAACCTTCCTAGCTCTTGGTAGAAAAGGGAGTCCGTGACGTAAGGCCGGAACAAGTATCATTATACCAAAGGCACTCGGAGATATGAAAGAGTCAATGGTGGCACCCCTTGTTTTGGCATATCTTTGTTATTTCAACAGGCTTAGTAATTAAATGTGCGAGTTCAATAATATAATAGTATCCTCAAGAGCTCTGCCTTCGAAAAGGGCAAAAACTACCCAATTCTCAACTTTTATGCCAAGAAATTGAGCCAATCATCTGTTGTATTCTTATGACACTGTTGTTAAAGATGACCCAAGGTATGAGGTCACAAATTCAGTATATAAAACTTTCCTTTTACCATGAACTTTATCATCGTCATGACCTGAGACAGTGAAATGAAACTAATGTTGACCTGAGGGTGTGCATGACACATATATCTACTAGTTTTGAAATGTGTGTGCTTATGATTGATGTTTCCAATACTATAAAAAATATGTTGGGCGAGTTAGGATATTGCATTTTCATTACAAAACAACTATATCAACATATGTGTCGTAGTCTCATTGTTGTCTCAAATCGAGAGATATAATCAACTGGATGTTATAGTGATTTTGCTCTATTTTGTCTGTGCTCTAGAAAATGTGTTTGTATCTGTGTTATCTATAGTTATCCTCCTGGCTAGTACAGTGGTAACGCGCTGGCCTTGCATTTGCGAGGTCGAGGGATCGCACCTCATCCAGGCAAGAGAGTTTAAGCTGTTTACTGGGGAGATTACTGCTGTGGCTGGTCATCACAGTGGGGGGTTGGGCCTGTGCCGGCTGGCGACCGCCCTGTGGGTCCTCCATGACCCGTTCCACCCATCCATGGGTGGAGAATCTAAAAAAAAAAAATCTAGTTAAAGGTACATTCACCAAGAAAGGAGGAAAATATTTAGACTAACCCGAGGAAGATTGTCAAAGCGTAAAGTAATAATGAATTATATTAAGTTAGCTAGTATGAAAATATTTCAAGTCAGTAGTAGGTATAATAGGGAGGCCGCAGTGATTCAGTGGTGGAGCACGCGATTGGGGAAGTGACTATAGGATGTTACTCTATAGGTTCTGGTTTTACGTCACGGACTCCCTTTTCAACCAAGGGCTAGGACGGTTGCCTTCTTGCGAAGGACTTGTTTTGGCAGATGTAATCGTTACCCTGAGTGCATGCCCTTGCTAACCTCAGACCGTGACGGTATATTGTTGAATTTTCTTTTGTGTTGTAGTTTCGATTCATTGTCAAGGTAATTTTGTTTCATGTTATATTACTTTAAAATTTCGTATAATAAAAGTATAGTCATTTTATAAGAAAATTATAATATAATATGAATCATATTTTACCCCAGACCGGGGCTCGAACCTAAGATATAATTACTGTGCCAAGGAGCAACAAACTATACCACTGAAGGTTCAAGAAAGAAGCCAACCTCAAAGCTAACTGCTTTGCTACGAATGAACGCATTCTTTCTGAATGCCTTTTTTGTTCATATTACAGCTTCCAACCTCACTCGTGGTTTCGATTTCGCATTTAATTCAAATCCCAATATATATATATATATATATATATATATATATATATATATATATATATATATATATACATATATATATATATATATATATATATATATATATATATATATATATATATATATATATATATATATATACATATATATATATATATATATATATATATATATATATATATATATATATATATATATATATATATATATATATATATATATATATATATATATATATATATATATATATATATATATATATATATATATATATATATATATATATATATATATATATAACCTCATTGAGGTATGCAGATGTAAATATGAATATGTAAAAACAAAGAATATGTATTGCTTTCTATTTTACTATATATATATATATATATATATATATATATATATATATATATATATATATATATATATAATCTTATTGACCTCAGTATACTTAATATATTGAATTTGTAGTAGGTTTGCCCATGGCACCAGTTTCCCGTTTCGATACTACAGCTGAAGGTTTTTAGGCTTATATGGAACTGTCCCGAGTAGCTCGAAGTTTAAGTCTTTACATCTGCACAGAATAATCTTGCATATTTGTTGCATAAGTCTTATTATCCCTTAACATCTGACAAGTCACAACACTTTATTTCTGTCTCTTTGCTTTATGTTATTTTTTTTCGTGCCCAGGCCCGATGAGGACAATTTTCATTGCCCATCCTAGATTAAAAAAAAAAAAAAAAAAAAAAAAAAACCTGACCTGACCTGACCTCAGCATTAAGTGTGCTTGACACACGAATCGAAAGCAGGATGCAAACAAAATGCAAAGGAAAGTGAATTTTTTTTGAATGTGCTTTGAAGGCGAAAGCAAGAGAAGGGTCGATAAAAGAGAAAGTAAGAGTTGGAAAGATGACCTCATCTGACCTTAATCCTTCCTCTCTTTCTCACCTGACATTTTCTCTTTATTTATTTATTTTCTTATTTTTCTTTTTGTTTTATTACACATGACAGCTGTGAGACGGCATTATGTTCCGAGTTTACGTCACGGATTCACTTTTCAACCAAGGGCTAGGACGGTTGCCTTCTTGCAAAGGACTTGTATTGGCAGATGTAATCGTTACCCTGAGTGCATGCCCTTGCTAACCTCAGACCGTGACGGAGCGCGAACCCTCGACCTGACGCCTCAGAGTCGCGGGTGCTACTAGTCGTGAAGATGCTGTTATTGCATAGACCCACGCATCTATTGATCTGCTATCTGAATTGATCAGGGCCGCCACATGTGGGACGCCATTTCCCTCTTCTTATTCTCAGATGGCACTTGCGTGGAAGTGATGTGGTAGCCGCCCTATGCAGTTAAAAAAAAAAAGTTATTTTTTCCTGATGCTGTTTGTCGTTTTATATGCCATTATTAATCGCAATTCGAATAGAGCCTGACGGAAACAGGTTCGAGCTGGGGAATTAAGGCTGGCTGCCCTTTTTAATGTCCCGCGGTGGGCTCGACCGCTGGCTTGTCACTTCCCGAGTGAAGTGTTTCAACCATAAGCACCGGAAATCTTTTCAGGGTTCTCGGTGGCTATAAACCGCTCTGCTTTGCCAAGGACGCGAGTTCGAGTAGGCTTTTTTCCTTGGAAAAGATGAAACATTCTATGAATTCCATTGCTATAAGATAGCAAGTGGCGAGTTGCGAGGGCTAGGAGATGATAGACGCCACTACTGTCCCTGGCGCGCCTTCGACTTTTTTTTTTCCATAGAAGCGGGTAACAGGAACATGACTAAGATTAGTCTTTAATCAGTCAAATTATGGAAGCTTTATCATATTTAGACAAAGAGATTCTCTCTCTCTCTCTCTCTCTCTCTCTCTCTCTCTCTCATCATCTACTCAGCTGGGTTTGCCATGACGGTCCAGCGCAGGGACACGGAGAGGGCCAACAGTGTGTCCATACAGCACCATGATCACTTCCTTCACAGTCGCTACAAGTATCGCAGACGCGGGTTAATGGTGCGGAAAAACAATGTAGTTAGTGCTCGGCTCAGAATGGGGTATCGGCCTTTATGGCAGGTCTCCCAGACTCTAGATATGCCACAGTACACCTCCTGTACATTATGCGACCGAACTAATGCTAACACTCTTGACCACTATTGTCTTCAGTGCCCCGCAGTGAGAGATGTTTTACCACGAGATCAGAACTTAATACAGATCTGCTCATTTTTACTTAATGATGACAACCTTGATGTTATTCTTGCTCGTTTTCCTCACTTTGGTGGCCATTAATTATATTGAATTATACATATATTTTCTGTATGTTGCTATATAATTCTGTTTGTGCATTCTGCGTTTCTCTGAGCTTTACTTTTGCATATAATGTACTCTGTGCTGCCATTCTGTGAGTTGTGTGTTAGTATGCAGCAATGTTTTATCAATATGTACACCTCCCTGTAAACCATGTTCAATTCTTGGTTTTATATCCATTTGAAGCATTATTTGTATGAACTCATGTAATGTCTGACGCCTTGGCGCAATAAATTAATAAAATAAAAATAATCTCTCTCTCTCTCTCTCTCTCTCTCTCTCTCTCTCTCTCTCTCTCTCCTCTCTCTCTCTCTCTCTCTCTCTCTCTCTCTCTCTCTCTCTCTCGTCGTTTTAGAAAATGGGAGATCTATGACCTGGCAAAGGAAAAACTTGGTCTCGTATTCGCGTGAAATTTGAGATTGAAAGTTGTGTCTTGAATCAAAGGTCAAGGTAAGCGACAGATTGGTGATCTGTGATTGAAAACAAAAATACTTATCAGAAAAATACGTCTTTTATCTCTGATTGGCCTTATATAATACGGCAAAAAGGGTGAGTAAATAATTATGGAGTCATATTTGAATATATATATATATATATATATATATATATATATATATATATATATATATATATATATATATATATATATATATATATATATATATATATATATATATATATATATATATATATATATATATATATATATATATATATATATATATATATATATATATATATATATATATATATTATATATGCTTCTTATTGTTTCGATAACGTTTTTTATTTTATTACATTTTATTTAAATCTGATTATATTTTGTTATCATTAACAATTTAATATGAGGTGTAGAGTAAAAAATTCTTTCTAGAGTCAGGTCAGTGTATTTATAAATTCAAAATAATATTAAATTCTTGATGATTCATTACGGAAATTTATGCTTTTACGTCCATTTTATATTAATATTTTATTGTTTTTTTTCTATGTGGCTTTTTCGGTTTTACGTCACGAACTCCCTTTTCAACTAAGGGCTAGGACGGTTGCCTTCTTGCGAAGGACTTGTTTTGGCAGATGTAATCGTTACCCTGAGTGTATGCCGTTATGTGCACAGTGCCAAACACAGTGATGGTAGAAGACAAATTTTTCATTGCATTATGAAATTCTTAGAATTTGGTCATAATAAGTAAGGCTCCCTGGAAATGAGTGAATCCTTAAATGTAACTCTTGATTTCATTTTTAGTAAAAGTGGTCTGACCAGTCGTGAGAAATCGTAACTGTTCTTTAGTCTCTCTCTCTCTCTCTCTCTCTCTCTCTCTCTCTCTCTCTCTCTCTCTCTCTCTCTCTCTCTCTCTCTCTCTCTCTCTCTCTCTCTCCTCCATATATATATATATATATATATATATATATATATATATATATATATATATATATATATATATATATATATGCATTTATCTATCTATCTATCTCGTTTAGTTGAGTATTGTATAAACTTTCATAATAATGAAGGTTCGAACCCAGAGACTGGCTGATAGAGCTGCGACAAATTCATTAAGACTGTTCTTAGGTTATGTCAGGAATAAAACATGAAGTTACTGAAAGCAAGTAACTAGTCAACGAGGTAATCCCTCAACCAAAATAGATGATAAGACTTTTTGTATATGTAAATGTCCTCACCAAACTTCCTGGTGGGCTAGCATCCTTTTTATTGCCTACCATGGACTGGATACATCACTAGTCTTTTTAGTGAATTTGAGAAGGTGCATTTTTCATTTCCATCTTGTACACTATATATTGAATTTATAAGCCACACTTTCCTGACCTAAAAAAGGTATAAATTAAAACGTACAAACATACATGGGTGGGTTTCCCTCCCCTGGCTACAGAAATGTTCAGAATTTTATTTATTACTTTTGTGAGGCCTGAATTGGAAGATGCACTACCTTTCTATAAACCATACTTAAATAAATAATAAAAAACAACAATCTAGAAGAAGATGATTGAGATTTAGCACCTTAAGAATTTAACTGTGAAGTTAAGGTCATAGTTTTTCCAGCAACTGCTTTCGGCTCAGTAATAAATGTTCATTCGATTTTTTTACAGAAAGTATTGCAGCTGTAACTTGAAACTTGAAGTGAGAGAAAGTTGGACAACAGATGTTCCTGCTAAGATATGATCACTTTCAGGTGCGATGATAGTATTGACCAGACAAGACAGATACTGGATCAAAGACTCCTTCTGTTTAGTAGGTTATAGATGATCTAGTTTTACGTCACGGGGTCCCTATTCTGTTAAGAGCTAGGACGATGCCTTCTTTCTAAGGACTGATTTCGGCATTTTTTTTATGAGTGATACCGGGACAGGCAAAAACTGCCCTCATCAATAAAGTCCCGGGCACGAGAAAATACCGAGATGAAGGAGAAAAAAGAGGTTAAGGACAAGGCAGAGATGAGGTAATGTTACACAAAGGAAAACGACGGACAAAAACAGTCAGTGTACAGTGTGACCGTTACCCTGAGTGAATGCCCTTTCTAACAGATTGTGGAGGATTTCAAACCGACGACTGACGAATGAAAATCGCGCACATACATATCAAGTTTAATATTCCAAGCCGAAATCTGCAGGTTACAGATTCTGTCACCCTGCTGTTATCAAGCCGAAAAACAGAAAGGATATTTTGAAAGAAGAGATAGAAAATAATAATAATCTTCCAAAATTTACTTAGGTTCCATATTCTCATCCTGTCTTTATCACCATTAAAGAACAGAAAAAGAATGATTAAAAATTAGAGTAAATATACTATAAATTGGCACCACCACCGCACATACAGAAAATTAGACGAACATTTAAAATAAGCGTGATTTACATATTAAAAAAATATAGGAAACACTATCTTGATATTTCCTTTTGATGTGTGTGTGTGTGTAAAGTAAAATCCTGCAGTAGCGGTGACCTAAGATGCATGGTCTTTTCCAGGGAGATAAAGTTTGTTGGCTCTTTCCTCGTCTTGAACTTTCACGTGTTTTGTTGAGAAGTGACTCCACCAGATTTTATCTGAACCTTCCTTTGAGCATATTTCTAATGCATATAAACTTTCTAAAGAGTGTTTAAGATAATAATAGTAATAATAATAATAATAATAATAATAATAATAATATTTTTATTATTATTATTATTATTATTATTATTATTATTATTATTATTATTATTAAAGAATCTTATGCACGTAACTCTCAGTCTCCTGGTCGGTTTCATTTCTTTACACACCAACAATTATCATATCCTTTCTTAAACTACGAGTATGAATGCATTTAGCACTTACCATTTCCTCGCTTAGCGCATTTGAATTATTGGCTATTCTTACATAAAGAAGTACTACCTTACATCCTGCAGAGAATCTAATTCACTAAGCTTCAAACTATGGTCTCGAGTTCCATAACTCGTATTAAAGCATCGTTCCCTATCCACTGTCAAAACCTTGGAAGAGTTTAAAAACAGTTACCATTTTCTTCCCATTTTTCTAGATCCATGTGGTGGTAAGTCTAACTCCTTCAGCCTTTCCTCATAACTGAAATTACATATTTGAGCTATCTTAGCATGTCTTTGAACTTTCTTAAATTTTCCCATATATAGGCCAACCTTATGGTTGCTAAGAAAGTAAATGCTGCGTTTATGCAATTTATATGGATTTCTAGAGGCAAATTTGCTTGTTCATAGATTTTGAACTTGTTATCCTGCCACTGAATGCTTTAACTTGTGCCTTCTTGCACTCTTTCCCAGTCTCATTAATTTACATTTTGGAGTATTGAATCTCGTTGGACCTTACCACTCATGCAGACTGTGTAGGTCTCCTGTGGTTCTTTACCACTATTTCCATCTTTTGCTCTCTAAGCATCGTTGCATCATCTGCAAATAATATTTAGAAATATTGTTGCATCATCTGCAAATAGTATTTAGAAATATATTTATAGACTCCAGTAGATCATTTACAAATATAAGGAACAGAAAGGGTTCTAAAACTGATCCCTACGGAGCCCCACTGTGTGGGTGCATCATCTGCAAATAGTATTTAGAAATATATTTATAGACTCCAACAGATCATTTACAAATATAGGGAACAGAAAGGGTTTTAAAACTGATACCTACGCAGCCCCACTGTGTGAGTGCATCATGTGCTAAATTATTTAGAAATATATTTATAGACTCCAGCAGATCATTTACATATATAAGGAACAAAAAGGGTTTTTAAACTGATCCCTACGCAGTCCCACTGTGTGGGTGCATCATCTGCGAGAGTATTTAGAATATATTTATAGACGCCAGCAGATCATTTACATATATAAGGAACAGAAAGGGTTCTTAAACTGATCCCTACGCAGCCCCACTGTGTGGGTGCATCATCTGCAAAAGCATTTAGAAATATATATATAGACTCCAGCAGATCATTTACAAATATAAGGAACAGAAAGGGTTCCAAAACTGATCCCTACGCAGCCCCACTGTGTGGGTGCATTATCTGCAAAAGTATTTAGAAATATATTTATAGACTCCAGCAGATCGTTTACAAATATAAGGAACAGAAGGGGTTCTAAAACTGATCCCTACGCAGCCCCACTGTTTGGGTGCATCATGTGCTAAAGTATTTAGAAATATATTTATAGACGCCAGCAGATCATTTTCATATATAAGGAACAGAAAGGGTTCTTAAACTGATCCCTACGCAGCCCCACTGTGTGGGGTGTTAAGGTACATATTTTCCGTCTTAAAATGACGTAATAAGACGAAATAAACTCTAATTTGGAGCTCAAATCGTTGTATTAGTTCCATTCATTTATTTATTTCTTAATTATTACTTGAAAATTACATTTATATGCAAACATTATATTTTCACTTCCATTATCAGTAACTTCTGAAATTGAAATTAGTTTTTTTTTTTTTTTATTAATTCCCAAAGCGTTGGTCAAATTCTGAATACTAGAATTAGTATTAAGTCACTCGAAATGTAACCTTGTGATGCTGGCTCGAGGTAAACAAAGCTTTTTTGAAGTATAATTGACCAGCTTCTAGTCAAGTTACTCTATTTGGTTAAAGTGGCCACGTGTAGGATGATTTTTTTTTTCTCTCTCTCTCTCTCTCTCTCTCTCTCTCTCTCTCTCTCAAGCATTATAGGAATCTGCTGTTCTGGATTTCGTGTTATGATGCACTCAGCTCAAAAGACAAAAGGATTCATAATAGGGAAGATTGGTTATGGTCTTTAGCTCTATCACACCCTTACTTATATTCATATTTACGGCATCACCTCATGAGGGCACATGTCCTTGGTTTTCCAATTTCCATATGCACTTCAGATGCTTTGTGTGGCTGTCAAAAAGTAAAAAAAAAAATAATAATTTGGTCTGCGTCCTTTTAAATATAAAGAATAACAACCATGCTATCCTTTTGTTTGGACGCGGTGCTTGAGAAAATAGTCTGTGTCCATGTGACCTGATAATCTAAAAATCCTGTATGTACTAAATGATGTTTATCTGTAGCTGGAAAATATGAGAAGACAAGTTTTACACAAAGACTTCTTTGTTTCTAATAGATCCAGTAGATATCCTTTTGTATAGACACGGTGCTTGAGAAAATAGTCTGTGTCCATGTGACCTGATAATCTAAAAATCCTGTATGTACTAAGTGATGTTTATCTGTTGCTGGAAAAACTGAGAAGACAAGTTTTACACGGAGGCTCTTCTTTTTTTCTAGTAGACTCGGTAGATAAAAGATGTTACACATTTTGTGGCATTGTCGAGTTCTTAAAAATGGTGCCTCTCTCTCCTCCAGAGGCTTGTTTTATAATATCTCTTTTTGCACTGTACAATTTCTTTTCAGGTTGTTGGCAATGTGTCCTTCTATTCCTTCTAGTTGCCTCATGCATGGGAGCACCTCCTTCGAATCACCCTTTTGATGAATCACCTCTACATATTATTAATGATTATGACTATTTTATTCCTACTACGCCCGCATCAGATTATTACTATTATTATGATGAGCATTTGTCATACCAAAATGAGGATTATATATACGAAGATATATCCCAAATCAAAATTTCTGATGAAATAACTACCACTAGGACACATCCTGTTGATGAAGGTAAGCAGCATCAGTGTAAACTAAGCAAGTACAATGCATGACCTCTTTCTTCACCCAAACTGTAATAATATAATAATAATAATAATAAACCTTTATTTCCATTTCATTATACAATGGGTATTCGTTAGCCGGGGCAAGCCCCAACCCCCCCACTGTGGTGACCAACCACAGCAGTACCTGCCAGGAAACAGCTTAAACTCTCGGTCTTGGAAGGGAACCGATCTTTCGACCTCGTGAATGCGAAGCCAGCGCGTTACCACTGTACTAGTTGATTAAGCTTTTCAAGACAGTTAAATGATAGCTTTTGTATTTGGTGTAGTGCAGGTATTTTTCATATTGAGTCATAAACTCTGGGTCAGTGCATCGAGCTGTTGTAAATGTCATGTACATTATTTCTATCCTCGCTTGTTATATGCATATTTAATGCAGTTACATATCACGCTCACAAAGATTGAATAAAGTTTAACAATATCCAGTTCTCGTAGATATATTCCTTTTTGAAGCTAGGCTTTTCCTTTCAGTGTTCCGATCTTTACCAATAACTTAATATGCAGTGAGTTACTTGAAGGGAGCAATAGTTTTATGAGTCATTGCTGAAAAATGGAAAATTATAAATTATGATTGTAGCTTTTTCGTTCATGTACTCGTACAGTCTCAATAGTTACATCTTCACAGATCTCTCCATGATTACTGTTTGTGACTCTCTAAGGGTATGGCCACACTGAAATCTATGTGTTTGGAGGGTAGATGATAGCGTGTTGCCTAATGGGTTGGCGGCAAGAACTATGATATCATTTAATGTGAGTGGTCATACTAAATCCAGTATGGGCACTCTCATTAAATGATGTCAGTTAGTTCTTGCTTGGACCCACTAAGCAACCAGCTACCTTTTACTCTCCTAGCAAATCGTCTCCAGTGTGGCTGTAGCCTACGAAACGCTAATATTCTTACATGAATGTAGTGACACTGCCAAGTACAAAGTTACAGAGCTCTTATTTCAAGAAAATTTCTGATTTTGTAAGTCATTAGAAAACATGAACTTTCTTACAACTCATATGTCTTACAGAGTTTGATTTTCCGTATGCCTAATTTTAACACGTTTAAAACCACTGTAATCCGTTCAGTCTCCCCTGCAGAAGAGAAGGCCTATGAAGCTGATCATACAAAGATGAAGGATGTGCTACAGCTTCTTGAAGTTGATATCTTAAATGTTCATGACCCTGGGTTTGAACATCCTGGCAGACTTAAATTGGTGACCCAATCAGGAGATCATCTTGAAGTCTCCAAAGACCATAATGGTACCAAATCAGGTCTACCTTTTTTATAATTTTTAGTCGTTGTCTGTTGATAATTGTTGTCATAGACTACTGTTTTTTGTTTTAATGACACTTTTTAAATGAGCCTCAAAGAGATTTTGGAAACAAACAACATTATTCTAAAAGTTCAAATCAGTATCATTATATTGTTGACGTTGTTTAACTTACAAACGTCAAGGGATCGGGAACTAATATTCTCCTCATTGTTAAATGAAAACAAGCAACGTCTATTTTACAAAAGACTATTGAATTTCTCTTCTTCAGGAAGCATAAGTGTAAATGGGTCCCTCGTGGATGGGGTCTTGTCCCTTCCTGATGGTACAGAAATATACACCTTGGAGAGATTTTTAGAAGAACACAAAGACCAGATGAATAAGGCGTCTAAAATATTATCTGCACAATCTAAATCCCTGAGACAGCACAATGACAGAAATATTGGTAAGTTAATTTTTAATTCTTTTATGCATCAGGATCTGCTGAATAAATGTAACTGATACAGTTCTTCACAATAAGTACGTAATGTAAACTTACTTGATAGGTTTCACACAAATAATTCAGAATTTTATGTTTCAGTACACAAAGGAATCGTCACTGTGCAGACAGCGGAGACAATAAATGGTCACCAAAGTCCCTTACCTACTCCGTTTGAGTCAGAGATGGTTTTCCATTCTTTGGGATCTGCACATCCAACAAGTGAGAGCCTATCTCATAATGTAAGTCTAGATGAGCAAAGTCCTCCAGCAACTACCGCTGGAAATGATGTCGTGTTTGAGTCTCATGGAGAAACTGCCTCTTCGAGTCATTTTCCTGACTATATCTACTCAGAATTTACGGACATACCTACTGATCTTTATGATATTCAGACTGAAATTACTCATGATATCACTGAAGCTTCTTCATTGCCTCAGGATGACATTGTTGGTGTGACGAACTTTCCCACCACAAGCAATAATATATCATCTGTAGAAACGATATCTAGTGATAGTTTATTTCCCCACTCCGAAAGAAATTTAACAAGTGTTGATGCTGGCATTCCCTTCTTAGAACATTTTAGTAAAGCAAACAAAATTGAACATGAACTTACAACAACAAATATCACTTTAGAAAGGGAGTTTTTTCCAGTCACTGAACAAATTGTAGAGAGTTCATCATATAAAGACATCCACGATCCTCTTGAACATGTAGCTGCAGATCAAAGACATGATGAAGTGCCTTTTACTCTACTAGAGAAGAACTTTAACATTGGTAAAGTTTTTCCCATGACTGAATTAGGACAATTGTCAGAATTTGAACATCCCAGTGCAGTCGCTAATTTGAGTATTGCTACAGAGGGACTTGTTCAAGTATATGAAGTTTCTACAGAAGAGTATGTACAAATAGATAATGAAGTTACTACAGAGGAACCACTGCAAGTAGATGAAATTGCTACAGAGGAATCATTGCAAGTAGATGAAATTGCTACAGAGGAACTATTGCAAGTAGATGAAATTGCTACAGAGGAACCATTACAAGTTACTGTAGTTGCTACAGAGGAACCATGGCAAGTAGATGAAGTTGCTACTGAGGAACCATTGCATATAAATGATGTTACTACAGAGGAACCATCGCAAATAAATGAACTCATAACTGAGGTTTCTTCGCTAGTAAAAGAAACTATTACAAGAAATCCTTTGCAAATAAATGAAATCGCTACTAAAGAATCTGTAACTGAATTTGGCCAATTTGATGAAAGTATCCCAAGAACAGAAATATCTATTGAAACTTCAGTTGACTTTGTTGTGAGAACTGATGTCCCTTTCATGATGGAAATTAAGGACGCTTTCAGTCCTACCTCTTCAGATGATGTTAGTGAAACTACGTCAGCTGCACACGAACATTTGCGTCATGACACATTTGATAGTTCAGTGCATGGTAAGTTCAAATCTTGACATAGTATGAAATTTACATTCTGAAAATAAGCAAGCTCTAACCGATCCCTAACTTACACTAAGACTCTAATGAATTATATTTTCAAACGTAGCACCGTATTTAATTGTAGCTAAAATGGTAAGCATTAAGGCAGAAGGGCTTCTTTTTAACCTTACCGTTTTCTTATTATTGTTGTATGAAATATATTTTTCTGTAATGTTTCCTGTTATTGAATATAAAGCCATACCTTCCAATAAAATGTGTTTCTTTAAGTTCCTGTTATACAAAAGAAGACAATATGCTTGACGAGAGAGTGTTTTATCTATCCATATATTAATACTAGTGAGATACATTTATTTCATCATTCTTTAGCATAAAGTATATACAGTGTAATTATTACTGTACACTCACTCTGTTCTTGCTAACAATCAGAGTGATTCTTGTATATCCATCTGGCTTCCGTTTGTCTTCCACAGTTTACATTATTTATTTACCATTGTCTGTAGACTTACAGATAGATGACCACCTTGAAGGTGTGGAACTTGCAATCAACACTCTGGGTGTGATACCAGAAATCCCAAGGTCTATTGTGGAAGGAAATGCTTTTTCTCTTATGGATATATGGTGTTTAGCTGTTGAAGGCCAACATTATTCGACTATAGATCTCAAAGGTAGTCGAGGTAGGTCTAAATAACATATATATATATATATATATATATATATATATATATATATATATATATATATATATATATATATATATATATATATATATATATATATATATATATATATATTAAGGTAAATTGTATTTTATCACCAATTGCTCGTTGATGCACTGACTGAAAGTAGTGTTAATAACTTGCATATTTTGGATTGAGGGAGGGAATGAATATAAAGATGTACATATCTAGTACTGTGTTTGTAGAACTGATTCAGTAGTGCCATGTGACTGATGAAACAAATCAATCAGCTCTCATTAGAAACCACTAGTAGTTTAAGTTATTACATCTGCCCACTGAAATAAAAACATATCCGTATTTAAATACAAGTTTTAAGGCAAAACAAAGTGTTCAAGATGCAGATGAAGTTGTTTTGAAACACTCATTAACTTCTGTACTATCATTTGCTAAAATTGTGACTTCCTCCCTGCATTTAGCATATCCTTGAGAAACATATTTTTTTACTTTTTGTGTCAAACTTAGTCTCCATTACTGTCTGTAAGTGGACACAGACAGATTGGCACTAGAGAATTAGGGATGGATCCTCTTCTTAGGTCCATGCCATTGGCTTGACTATGGGGTCTTTCACCTCACAAGTCGAGTATTTTAACAACTACACCAAGTCTAAATTTTTTTCTATGATATTGGCACTATAAAAAGTCACTTTTGTAAGGAGTAGGTAATTTTAAATTTTGCTACGGAGATATAGGAGGCTCTCAGGTAGATGGATTTTGAAGACTGGCTTACCATACCCTAAAAATAAAAAATTGTTGGTATTGCTTAAGTTGAAAGGGCAGTGGCTTTCGTCATTTCCATGATTAATAAATCTCATAATATGTTGTTGCTGTTTTGTGTGTCAGTATTCATCTCATTATAGGGGTGGATGCAAATCTGGTGGGAGGTGGGGATCAAGGCCAATTGCTATCTCTGTCGCCATAGGGTGGACTTGAAAGTGGATTTGTCACTTCCCTAGTCAAGTGCTCTAGCCACTGCTCTACTGCGGTCCCAAAAATTTATGTCGAGTACACTGATGGAAATGACATTTCCACCAGTTAACCACAGAAAGAGCGAAATACCGAGAATGGGCCTGTCGTCTAGCTCGTACCAAAAATGAAATAATATTAAAATTACATGAGTCATCACGTTTGAATAACTACTTGATGTTGAATATAGTACTCTTATGTTATAATTTCAGTATTATTTATTCTTACAACATATCCTAATCTTCCTCTATTTGCGTTCCCATTTTCATATGGGGTCGCATCTCTTCACTAGTCGTCTCCACTGGTTCCGGTCCATCACTTGCTCCTCCTCCAGCTGTCTCTCTCTGAGATCCTCCTTCAGTCGGTCCTTCCACCGTAGTTTAGGTCTTCCTCGTCTACGTCTGCCCTCCACGTCCATCTCCATCACTCTCACACCCACGTAGTCTTCTTCTCTCCTCTTCACATGACCGAACCACTGTAATCTCCTCTCCTGCTCTTTCGCCGACGCCTCCACCACCTTCACTGTACCTCTGATCTGGTCATTTCGTATCCTGTCCTCCCTCGTCACCCCACACATCCACCTCAGCATTCTCATTTCTGCGACATCTATCTTCCTTTCTTGAACCTTTTTCACCGGCCACGTCTCCGCACCGTACAGCAACGCTGGTCTCACAACTGACTTGTACACTTTTCCTTTCACTCTAGCACTGATTTTCTTGTCACATAGCACCCCTGATGTTCTCTTCCAGCTGTTCCACGCTACCTGGATCCTATGATCAATCTCTCTCTCTAGGTCTCCATCCTTCGTTACTTTGAAAATAATGCAGTGTTGTATCTAAAGTTCGTTCAAACCAAGAATATCAGCGTAACCCGTGTTGGGTTGGCAGCCCTACTCCCCACTCGCCTGTATGTACGTAGCATCAGGCTTCTTTCTCTCAAGCTGCCGTGAGTGGGGAGCAAGGCTGCCAACCCAACACGGAGGTTGCTGATAAATATGAGATGAAATACATAGTATGAGACAGGCAGTTCTTCAAAGTAGTGTTTTAGAAATATGTTAACAATCAAGCAATGTGGTCATAGATTTTATGGCAAGTGCAGGAATATCCAATACTTTTCATGGCTCACAAGGATTTTTTTTACATTTTTGTATTATGACTTATTTTCACTTGTATATCAACTGTGTGGTTATGTTCCTTATGACTTACTTTGAATGTGATTATTAACTTTGCTTTCAGTTCCTAAGACGATACTCTCTCCTGATATCGGAATTCTTGACGATATGAAATCCAAGCATATTCTCCGTGCTCTGTATGACGGAAGTGCCAAGAACAGGGCTCTTAGGATAGAGATTCTTTTGGATTACTTGGTAGAGGAGCCCATTTTGTCATCCGATCCCATGATGCTTTTTCCCAGTGCCCTCAACGTTACGAATTTTGGTGGAAAGATTCTCTCCTTTCAAAAGAATCCTCATGGTAAGTTTTACGTCTACAGCATTAAAGATGATTTTAATACTTAATGTTACATACATCCCCAAGGAGCTATGAGGAGTGATTGGAGTGTGTCTTGGCGGCTTGTGGTAAATGTGTGTTCTTTGGCTCGGCCACCCCCTTACTAGGAGGAATGGGGCCATTGAATATAGTTAGACATACATACATACATGTGTTCAGTCTTGCATACATATCTACATACAAGACTTTGGTGAATTATAACGAAATTGTTGATTATAGATAGTCAGGGCCATGTGCTGACTAACTAAACTCTGGAGTGATTAAAAAATCACTACCACAACATAGTCTTCTGATTATTACAATAGAAGTATGAAATGCAACACAATACTGTATGATAAGGAAAAACTGATATACAGTACAGTGAAAAAATGAGTTATTTACAATTGACTGTTTTAGTAGCATAGTAACATTATTTAAATATTAATTGTCAGATTCATGCAAGACTTCATTATTAGGGACAAATATATCAGCCAATGGCTGGTAGAGCACAGGCCATTCAGTTCGTTTTTTGACATGGAAGTTTAAGGATCCATCTCCCCAGGTTGATGGGGGGAGTTATGGGGACCCTTTATCCCCTGGGAGATAAAAGTAATCATTAATCCGTGTCTTGGCTTGTGGTGAATGCGTATTCTTTGGCACGGCCACCCCCCTTGCAAGGGGGAATGGGACCATTGTATATAGACAGATATTCCGTTTAGATTATAAAACAACGCTTTAGCATAAAGAAATGGTGGTACTATACATGGAAGTAACTCAAAATTACCACACTATGGATAATTTTGATCAAAATTTTGAGAAATATCAACCAATTTGAAAACGAAATAGACTATTTCTTTTAATTTAACTATATGTGGTTTAGTAAATCGCCGATTTTTTTTTTCACTTTTACCGTATTAGTACTTGTGTTGTGGATATATTTTAAATGCATTCTTTGGTGGGGTTTCAAACCTGGACCCTGTAGAATGGGCCTCCACAGATATTAGTACTTGGCCACAGAGGCGATGCTGAGGAATTGAGCAGAGCCTCCTCCTCCTCCTCCTCAAGCATTTTCTTGGGTTTTTGAATATAAAGTATTTGATGTTTATTTTATTTTAATTATTTTTTTACAGATATGACAGACATAGCAGAGTTCATTACGAAGTTTGTAACGTCTTGGAATATTGTTTGTGTCCTAAGGCGCAAAATGGCTCATATATATATATATATATATATATATATATATATATATATATATATATATATATATATATATATATATATATATATATATATATATATATATATATATATATATATATATATATATATATATACACTACACCCAGGGTAATGACGGAGGCAGCGTTCGTTATGAAGTATGTAACCTCTTGGAAGATCGTTTGTATCCTAGGGGCAAAATGTCTCTCTCTATCTATCTATCTATCTATCTATCTATCTATCTATCTATAATATATATATATATATATATATATATATATATATATATAATATATATATATATATATATATATATATATAGTAGTGGATAGGTAGATGGGTTTTCTTAATAATAAGGTATGTATAATGAAAATATGGTAATAGTGCTGAAATCTTCCATTCAAAAAACAAATTGTCACTTAATCATCAACAACGATCTTAACTACTGAATAGTTGAAATGTCTTTTGGCATCTAATGATATTTTATCGTTTGGGTGTTATAAGAGTTCCTCCTTTAGGGTCCTTGATACCTCACTGGACAGTGGTTTCTACTATCCATTTAGTTCGTGATTGAGTGTGGATAGATAGTGTTATAAACTCTCTCGAAAATATAAAAATATATTGATAGTGAATTTGTACTTCCAGCTCGTGGTAAGTTTATTTGTAATTATTTATCATTTGAACGAGTATATTTACTTCATTGTTCAAAGAAAATGACATTAATTATGTCTAAGTGTCAAGACGGGAAGTTAAATTTATTGGGAGTTTGTTAAATAGTGAAAAAACAAAATATTACAACACTTCAACTGTAGATATGCGAAAAATTGCGGAAATGTTAATATTAATTTTTAATTCAAGTCGTCAAAATATATACTTAAGTCGGGTTATATTGGATTATTGGTAAATTTTTTAAGAGGGGATTATTGGTAAACTTTAGAAGAGGGGATTATTGTTAAATTTCTTAGAAGAGGGGAATATTGGTAAACTTTTTAGAAGGGGTTAAAGGTAAATTTTTTTAGAAGGGGAATATTGGTAAAAAATTTTCAGAAGAGGGGAATACTGGTAAATTTTTAGAGGGGATTATTGGTAAATTTTTAGAAGAGGGAATACAACAAAAAAACTTTTCCGACATTTTCTTTGTGAAACAAACGATATCTAAACTCCAAAAATATCTTTTTTGGTGCGTCCTAACCTACTCTAACCTAACCTATAAAAAACCATATTCCATCAATCACTATAATTAAAATAATGCGGGATTATTTAGGTTCTATAGTCTCTTTCCCGATACTACATTCTGCAACGCCAGTTTACTCTAGTGTATGAAAAACTAGTTTTTTTTTTATCCAATTGGTTTTAAGGTTTTTTGGTGGGTAGATTTATCCATTGGGTAATTTTTTTTTTGGTTAATTTATCCATTTGTTAAATTTGGTATCCAATTGGTTTTAAGATTCTTTTTGTTAGATTTATCCATATGGTAATTTTTTTTTGGTTAATTTATCCATTTGGTAAAAGAAAATGGTTAGATTAATCCATATGGTTAGGATAATTTTGCTTAGATTTTGGATTTATCAATTTGGATGATTTTTTTGGTTAGATCTATCCATTCGGTAAAGTATTTTGGGGTTAGATTTATCAATTTGGTTAGGATTTTTTTCCTAAGTTTTATAAATTTATTTTTTGGTTAGATTTATCCATTCGGTAAAATATTTTTAAGGTTAGATTTATCCATTTGGTTAAGGAAATGCATTTAGTCAAGCAACTATATACAGATAAAGATCTTTTGAGGTTGTCTTAAATTATTCCCCCAATTAGTCAGCGATTGGTCTCGACTTAAATTTCAAAAAAAAACGGACAAAATCCTAAAAGGGGGGGGGGAATAGCTAGTTTGCAGTTGTGGAAATAAGTTAATTCAGTGTTGCGGTATCTGAAATGGACTTATTTGTCTTATAACGGCAATGTATCATGCAAAAAAAAAAGTCTGTATAATTAGCTGACAGAAGCGAAAAGATGGCAATTCACTAAATAAAAAATATTGAAAAAAAAAATCGTATATAATTAATATTTCGTAATTGGAGAATGAATTAACCAATCCAACCCAAGTATTAAGGTCCGTTTTTCTCAGTGTGATTATCGCTCAGCGATGATCGTTCATGACTCAACGATGATAATCAAACGATTGTGTAGAGCACTAATTCTCGCGGCAGTCTCTCGAAGCCAAACTACCCCATTCAAATACAAAGAATGAGTGCTCTAGACAATCGTTTGACGATCATCGTTAAGTCATGAACGATCATCGCTGAGCCATAGTCACACCGAGCAAAACCTATCGTTACCAGTTTTATTATAATTCAACTAATGTGAAATTTCGTCTTCATATCCAATCTTAACAAACCTAACATTATAGTACAATTACGTAATTTTACGCTCCTAGATTTAGATACTAAGTAGCCGTTGCTCTTGTATGAATCCTACTTTTCGTTGGCAATTGGGGTCCATTTTGCACCCCGAGTGACTGAATATTATCATACTTAGTTTTTTTTTTTTTTTTTTTAACATTTATCTGTACCTCCTTGTTTGTCCCAAACAAAAAATTACACTATTAAATCTTTCATTTCCTTGGATCAGCTGAAGAATTCCCCCCAACCAACCCAGGGGGAGATTCTTCTTTGTTGTTCGTTGATGTTCCCCCTTGAGGGTGTGCAGACCTTACCTGTTTGGCCCGCAGGTGGGGGAGATTCTTCAGTTGATCTGAGTTGGGGGGGAGATTCTTCAGGTGATCACACATGGGGCCTGGGTCGGTGTCGTGGCGGGTCAGGTACCTTTGCATGATTAAAAACCAGATTGTCAAATGTGTTATGGGAAAGAAATTAAATCAAAGACAACAACATGCAGAATAGGTTAGGTTAGGTTATCCATCTAGATAAGTCACAGAATTATGGATTAACTCAAGTTGGTCAATATTAGTCGGCATTACAAAGGCAGAAGTGTATATATAAGCTAACATTTTAGACCTTACAATCATTAGCGAGACTAACCTAACCTAATCTGAATAATGTTGTCTTTGAGTTCAATTGGGGGAAATTGCTACGCTGGGCACTCTGGGGGCAGATTCTTCAGTTGATCCCTTTCCTTTCCATATACAGTATATATTTTCAACTGAAATGTTAACATTTGGACTGTGCTCATAACTTCCTAAGGGATATTGAACTCTTTAACATATTCATCATTCAGTCTCGCCTTGCAAGTAGAATTATGACATGTGCATATACACGATATAATTACTGATTTTTATTTGATTAGAGTTCACTCTTGATCAGAGGGCTCGGTTTTTTAACCAGTATCTCATTTCAACCTATATTATTATTTTTTTCCATATTACATTTCACTGTATAGGTCTCAGAGCTTTTGTAATATTTTTCCTTCTCATTTATTTGAATTGTTTTATTTCTCCTTTATTTAAACGCTCAAAATTAGTATCCTTTCAGTAGATGTGAAAGTACTTATTTATATCTGTTCATCTATCAGGTAATAACTTTGTATTTGATTTATTGCATATAGCTTACAGCATCTTCTCTTGTAACAAAACTGTGTACTTTTTACTTCTTCAATTTAACTTTTACCTTTAGCCTTTACAGCCTTTTGCCTATAAATTGCTTTGCATTGACGAGGTTTTGCCTATTAACTGCTTTGCATTGACGAGATTTTGCCTATCAATTGCTTGCATAAACGAGATTATTTTTTTTAACTGTCATTAAAAATTTCTAACTAGTTATATACGAGCTTATAGCACTGCTCAATGTGAAAAGAAATCTGATCATTTGATGTTATATACCCATTATTACCTTAAATTGCAAAAATTGAGCCCAATATAGAGATTAGTTTGCATCCAAATATGTATTCTGCATTTAATGTCTGTATATCATATACAAGGCCACTTAAGGCAAGGGGGCTTTGAATGCACAGCACTGGGGTGTGCATAAGATTTTAAGGGTTTTGCTTCTGCTTAGACTCCATATATATAATGATGATAGGAGCTACTACACAAGGGATAACTACCCACTCCTTATATCCAGAATTTCATTACCGATATGAAGCTTTATGGGCCCAATAAGGGAGTGAATGTCATAATTTTTTCTCTGAAGGTTTCTATAGCGTGAATGGTATTCCCATTTTGGACTTCAGAACACTGAGGGATGGAACAGAGGTGTACACCATAGCTGCTCTTCTCTTTGATCATAAACCTCTTCTGGAAGAGGCTTTCCAGAAGTTATATGCAGATGGTATTGATAATTCATCAATACTCTGGAAGTGTGAGTGTACAATCTCTTTGTATATTAGAATGTGTATTTTATGAAAATGTAGTGACTCGAAATCCATTGATGTCTAGCAAGAAGGAATGTTAACAAAGTTTGCATTAAATCCACTTCATGGACTACCACCCAGGAATGGTAACGGAACTGGTTAAGCTTTCAATTAAATGTTATGCTTGTAATATAATTTCCGTTTTTTAGTCAAAATGAGATTATGTAAAAATTAAATTTGAAAAACATTTTTACACCGCATCAATCCCACATTTTCATATCTGCAGGATGACATTGTTCTTTACAGGTGCCCAAAAAGCAGAGAAAGCAAGTATGGCTACAGGAGAATTATTCCAACTTGTGGAGGTTTTCATGGAAGATGACGAGGAAGAATTCCAGTGTCATGTTCCTGAGATTCCAGCATCGTTGACACGAGACTTCTGTTCGCTTATTGACATATGGAAGTTTGCTGTACCATATAATAAATCTGAAATTGGTCCCAAGCTCCCAAGTATGAGGGCTTCAAATTGTTTTTGACATTCTAATATTGTATACAATTTTCAAATATTTATAAAGGTATTGTCTTACTTTTAGCATGATAGTAATTTATTGGAGAAAAGGCTGATCGTTAATGAAAATATCTTTGAGGGAGAAAATAAAAATAGTTTTTCTTCAAGGGTTGTCCATCCCATATCTGGGTTCGAATCTCTCATAGTAAAGACCTCCACACTTCCAGCAACTTTCACATTGCTAATCCAGTTTACATTTGGTAAACAATGAGTGTTGACATCCCAAACTTCAGGTATCACGCCAGGAGTATTACAAAGTCAGTACTTAGGACAGGTGGAGGGAGAGTTCTAGACGTTTTGGATAGGTAATAAAGGTGATAATTTTTCTAAACTATTAAGGGTATTGAACCCCTAGATATGATAGTGACCTGTAGTCCATAACAAAGTATTATGGTCAAACTCTGAATCTTACGGGTTTCTTCAAGGCTGAAGGAAATCCCTCGACGTAGGATTAAACTAATAGCACAGGCATTTTCTTGGTGGGGTCCGATCTCATAGTGCCCCCGTGGGGTTACGGACCTATTGTCTCTAAATAAGAGAATATAAAGGGAAAGGTTATCGGTGATATATGTGGGGCTAAATTCACTTTATCGCAGCTGATATATCCATGATGTTTATGGGCCACGGGGCTTATTTGTGTCATTAGCATTGCCCATGGGAATTTGTCTCCTTGTGTCCAATCTTGTGGAGAGGGACCCCTCAAGGGGATTGTGAGTAGTAATGCTTTTCATATTCTTTTAAATTTTATTATATACAGTAATCATATATAGAGTTTAATACAAAAACGCCCTATTATTGAGAGGATTTGCATTTGAGTGATGGTGGGTAGGATTACTTCACATATAACTTTCATGTTAATATTCAGTTTCATTTTGTATTCACATATCCTAACTAATTATAAGTCTAAGAAAAACAATATCCCATATCTTACAAAGTAATGGTTAGAATGAGTGTGTTAAAGCATAAAAGAGCCTGGCACTCTCATGGGTGTCGTCTTGAGGGACAGTGTCGGCAAGTGGATATGAACAAGGTTTTCTTGCTTACATAGCAACAGATGAGGATCAGGCAGCGTAGGTTTCTTTACCTGTTCGTGAGTTTGGAGTGTCAACCTCTATTTCCCGTGGATCCTGTCAAATGGACTCCAAGAACGTGAGGCTGGAGATATTGGTAACTTCCTTATTCAGTGGCTTGATCCTAGTTGCAGCAGTGCCAAGTGCCACCCCTGAAGAGAAACTCGTGATGGAATTCATGATTAGGTTAATTGTGTACTTTATTATAATCATAGCTGAAGTTGAAAGTCACTGAAGTCGTACTCTGATCTTTTCTTATTGCGTCTTATGGTGATTATTCAATTTTTTCCAGTTCCCAAAACCATCATCTCTCCCGCACGTTATATAATGAGGAACTTGATTCCCCGAGACACCCCTCATCCCCTGTATGATGAACTTCCTGAAAATGTTGAACTTCGGTGTAAATTTCTGAAAGACTATCTAATTGTAGAACCCATAAGTCACTCTGACCCAGACATATGTACTGAGCAGGGTCTCTCGACCTTCAATATGAATGGAAATTTTCTCCAGTTCAAAAATGAGAATGATAGTAAGTTTCTATGTATTACTCATTTATTGTAATTCTATTAGAAATTGTCACCATATTTCTTTGAAAATGTTTTTAATAGTCTTTGTAAAAGGAGTATAATTTTTTGTTCTCGGAAATATTCTTCAGGATTCTTTAATTTCAGTCTTGGCTTTGACTTGCTTTGTTCTTATTTCTTAGTGAATAATTTATTTTGGGAGTGATAAAGCGATAAGATATTCTCCATCAATCCTTGAGTACCATTGAATTTATTGATAAGCATTTCAGTGTTAATTTGTGACATTACCTTCTCACTTACCCTACTGAACTAATTCACCTGTACTGTATATTTTGTTTTGCTCCCCAAGTCTCCCAGAAATGTAAAGTTATATAACAACACAAATACCACCTTGGTAGCATCACATCTCGTTCCTTCCAACCTTCATTCTAATGCTATTTTTTATTATTATTATTATTATTATTATTATTATTATTATTATCATCTATCCTTTCCCCCCTCTTTCACGTAGTGTTCAAGTACTTAACTATTAATGTTAGAATCCTAGTCAGCATAATTCTGAAATACACCTGCCCATGAAATCGTATTAATGGGTAATGGCATATCCTCTTGACAGTTTATAGCTACTAGGTTTGCTAGCAAATTCATCAGTATATTTGATTTCTTGAGCAAGATATGTATATATCTAACAGCAGTGTAAGTGAATGGCACCCAAAGGGGAGGCTTCTCTATTTCAGGAATATTTATTCATATGGCACAGTTTCTTTTGTATCTCTCTAGGTCATATCACTATTAACGGATTGGCAGTGGAGAAGTCGGGCATGCTGGAAGATGGCACTTGGTTGTACGTCATCGATGGTCTTTTATTTGATCATCAAAAGGCTGTTGAGGAAGCCTTTGAAAAGCTGCTGGGCTTAACCAGATACGGATTTGGCGACTTTGGTAGTCCTACAAGTATGTTTTATTTTATCTCGCCTTCATGATGCTCTATCCCACTGAATCTAACAGGTAGTCACAGCTTCACCCATCCCTTCCATCAGTCATATTATAGCAATTGCAAAAATTGAGAGGATTGCCAGCCCTTAGCTACTTTATCCCTTTCAAAAGGTACTGGTGCAGGATATTCTGCTCCACCACGTGGAATAAATGTTTTAGCTTTTACCATAACGGTGAATGTGATTTTTATAAGTCTAATAATTACTTCGTTTAGTGTAATGAGATTTCATTTATTAGAAGCTTAATGCCACATATGATTGAAAACTACTTTAAATAGTTGCCTGACGTCCTGAAACTCTTAATGTTCTAATTATGCTATATCCATTATATGAATTTCTGTTGTTGCTATGATTTTAGTTCCGTGTCAGTAAATCCATTAATTACAATACGTGTTTATAACCAAGAGTTTATAAAGAAACGCTGGCAAATTCATCTGACAAGTCACAGCATTTCCCATTTTTGTTTCTCATTGCTTTGTTCATGCCTAGGCCTGATGAGGGCAATTTTCTTTGCCCGTCCTGGTGTCACACTTATGAAATAAACATTAGAGCCCCAATTTGTTTGCTTTAGTATTAAAAGCTAGATATGGATATTATTTGAGTTTTGGAATGTAATTATGAATACAGTGCAAAACTAAGAAAATTACTTGATTATTTGCAGCATTAGCACACACAAACTTGCAGGTGACGTAAAATAATTTTTAATAGATTCAGAAAAGGAAGTATTTTGTGGTCCCCCCTTCTGTAACCTCTTTACACCACTCAAGAGCAGTTGTATGTAATTCATGCATGTTATACATAGCAGCAAGAGTGAAACTATTCTCCACATGTTTTCCATTTATATTGTGGGGACAATGGTAGAGCAGTCATTAAGAGCACTTGACACTAGAAATGACCAATGCCTGTTCGAAACCACAGCTGGGTGCTAGGAAGGCCACCCAACCATAATTTCCCAGAACCGCTTATGTGCTTAACCCCATTCTAATGGGGATAAATATTGTTGGAAGTAATATTGGACTGAGGGACTAATAATTTCTTCCTCTGTTTTTTTCTCTACCAAAGCAGCTACTAGAAGCGGTGAGGATATGCAGAGCATAATAAAACCCCTCAACATCCTTTCTTTTCAATCATGGCTTTTGTGTTGTCTTCAGTAGGATGTCACAACATAGTGAAAAATAGAATGTTTATGGTAAATGAATTTTTTTTATGCAGATATTTTGGTAAACTTTAAATATTTGATGAATTTCAGGTTCAGGTGGTGAGGTATTACCTGTTCATAGAATTCCTTATGACGTAGACAAAGAAAATGCAACATCGCTCATTCATCTCTGGCGACACGCTGTCAGAAATCAAGGGTCTATGGCTGTTGCTAGTGAAGCGAGAGGTAAGGCAACAAGTTTTAGCACTCCTGTTAATAGCTGAAAAGTATTTTTAATGGCACTATATGTTCTTCTACACAATTTACTCTCTTCGCAGTATTTTATTTAGTATTATATTTATTTCTTGATTTCAGATCCTAGAACTATTCTTTCACCAAGTCAGGAAATGGTGTCTGCTCTCATACCTACTGATGGTCCTAATCCTCTTTATGATCGGTCGTCAGAAAACGCAAATTTGCGCTCTGAAATTCTTCTTGATTATATTATCCTAGAAAAAGTCTCTCCAGAGGATCTAAGACTTTCTCAGGGAAATGGTTTAATTGTGCCTACTTTGAATGGACGTAAAGTAACATTTTTTAAAGATTTAAAGGGTAAGTAATGGTAAGATAGTGCTCCATATTTAAGTTTACTTTTCACATGTTTATTTTAATAATTTAAATGCATGTTAATTTTGATTGAATATGAACGTTTAACTTGACTACTTATAGTTATAGGAGATTAAGAATTAATCTGCGTAGAATACTATTGTGTATTCCTAAATTTTGTTCATCTATTAACCAGTGTAATTTATCCCTCTTCACAGGAGATATAACCGTGAATGGATTCAAGGCAACTCCAAAGGTGTTGTCGTTTGGAACAGTTGTTTATGACCTTGATGATCTCTTATTTGATCACAAGGCAAGAATTGATGCAGCCCTCAAGACCCTAAAAGACCGAAGTGCGGCGATGGGATCTTTGGGTAGGTTCCCCCCCCCCCCGAAATATCTCAATATTTGTAATATTCCTCAAGACATACCGCTATTGCAAGAATTCCTCGAACTCTTGTTTGTTTGTTGACTGGCATATATCCTTTTGTTAGTAAATAGTGTCAAAATTGCGATACTTGACCATATTATGTACTAGAGTATGGATAAGAATGGGCCGCAGTAGTGTAGTGGTAATGTGCGAAGAGCATCCAGTCATAGTCCCCCAGCTCCTAACATGTCTACCCCTATTCGAATTGAAGCATACAATCTTGGGAAGAATATACATTACACATATTTCTTCTATATGTAACTTAATTTTTGTTTGTCTTTTCTGCAAAATAGGTTTTATAATTCAGAATAATCTTTCCATACTTACCAAGTAAATATACAGTGTATCTTAATTATTGAAATTTTCCTTCAGATGTTCCTTCATTATCTGTCACCCCTGTCCAAGATTTGTTTGGCCCTGTGCCAAACATTCCTGATGTAGTTGTTGAGACTAATGGCTCATCTCTGCATTATTTGTGGCAATATGCACTTAATGCACAAAACGTGCCCGGTGATGCTAGTAGGTCCTGAATGGTATTAATTGTAAATTCTGCAGGCATTAATTGCTAAAAGTTCCTCTTATGTGCTCAATGCATACTACACAATTTTCATTGGATTTGAGCATATCTGATCTTTCTCTCCATACAAAGTTAATCACTTTTTACCTTGCTTGAATTGACATTGAGTTGACTTCGGATAATTAATAATTAGCTTTATTAGGAAAATTACTTGCAAAATAAAATGGAAATTGAATTTTTATTATTTCTGACAAATGTAAAGTATTTTTTATGTATATTTATAACAATATATACTTCTACTAGAGCATATCCAGTCATACATCTTATTTATACTACAATTAACTACTTAGAGATTTGTTACAATATTTCTTCAATTTTACAGCACCAGTGACTGTTCTATACCCTAACGATAGCCTGCTAGTGAAGTTGCTTCCTCCTGGTGTTTTGCAACCTCTCTATGATGACAGTCTAGAGCACTCGACATTTAGAACAGAGTTTCTTCTAGATTACCTTGTCCAAGAACCTGTCAGTTTTGAAGACCCAAAGATGTCTCTTCCAGATGGAATGGCAGTTGAGAACTTTAATGGAAAGGAGCTTATATTCAGAAAAGATTCTGAAGGTCAGGTTGATTTCACGTTTTTGTCAGGAGAAGATTGGAGGCTTGTTTTCTATAGATCTGCATTAATGGATGCTATTATATTGCTTGAAGATTAACAGATTAATAGTTTATTTTTGTAAATATCTCCTCTTTGCAGGTAAGTTATTTGAATAGCTTTTTTGATGCCTTTTCATAAGGTGATGTTTAATTTAAACTGCTGACTTATTACATAGGTGTCTGTAGCACTACTATGGGCTGGTCCTTAAGAGTTTCCTTCTACGTATTTACGACTTATTTCCTTAGTACTAGCGATTGACTTTTTCTCTTGAAGTGCTACAACCCTTCTTAAAATTCTGGCTAATCATCATGTATGAGTTCCTCCCCTTCCTTATAGAAGAAGCGTCTGAGTTTTTCGTCTAAATACGAAGCCTTCGTTTTGTGGAAGTTTTGTTAATATGGTTTGGAAAATAGTACCAGCTTCTCTGTTAAATCTCCCCATCAGTTAGTACCATAGCATTCCTTCCTCCTGACGTAGTTTGCAGTGCAATTCTTTGATTTTTTCTTCAGTATCCTCCAACCTGGAGATTTTGATATACAGTATTCAAAAGAGAAATCCGAAGAACATTCATCTTGTTTTTTTTTTTTTTTTTTTTTTTTTTTATACAGCCAACAACCCGTAGGAACAGATCTAGGAGTATTATTTCCCTAAGTGTAGAAAAAGTGAAAAGCGTAATTACTGGATTTATATTTAGTTTTTGTTAACCTTTGAAGTAAAGTTTTAGAAAAGTAAGGAAAGCCCATATATTAAAGAATACTTAACATTGTAAGTGTTGAATATTTCATTTTTATTTGTTTGTATCGTTCCAGGCTCTGTTACTGTCAATGGGGTAGCAGTGAAAAGGAAAGAATTTTTAAATAATGAAATCTGGACTTACAGCTTGCTGGACTTTCTTTTCGATCATCACGTTCGTTTAATCGAGGCCTATGACGATGTTTATGGATACACCACAGGATTGGAAGACGTCAAGACAATTGAGAGTGGGTATAAGAGATAAAAGCAGAGTTAATATTGTGTTTTTAGACTTTTTTAATCCCCATTATGGAGATGGTCACAGATTTAGGCTAGGGAATTAAGGCTTGGCTGCCTATCCTAATACCCTGCTGTGGGCTTGATCGCAGGTCTATAACAGTGATCTCAATATAGAATTTTATTATCATTTCGTTATCTCTAGCATTATTAATCTTATTGTCACCCATTACATATATTTATAGGTTCTTTCCCAGAACTTGTAGTCACTGATAAGGGAGGACTACTTGATGTTGTGGTGACTTTACCCCCAAAGCTGCTACATGAGAAGGCCGTAACCATGTATCACGTGTGGCAGCGAGCTCTGGATATGCAAGATGCTTTGGAAATTCCAAGGGATGAAAAATGTAACTATTTATATCTAAATATAGTTTTATTGATTTTGGAGTGTTAAAATTTTTTGTAAGTATGGCAGCTATCACTGCCTGCATATTTTTGTGCTCTATAGGAGAGCGCTTCCTATGCAGAGTTGGTGTTTGTGGTGTATAATAACTCCTCTGTTCACATTCAGATGGATAGACAAATCCGCTTATTTTCTCATCCCAAAAGAGCCACTGACAGAAATCCTTTTTTCGTAGTGAAAATTCACTGGAAAACAAGTTTTATCAGATTTGTTCTTTTGGTCAAAGAATATGGCAAATACTGAGAGAGGAAGTTGAGGGAACTACTAATAGCTATACAGTAATTACAATACATAAAAGTACTATTGGAATTATAAGGACATCACAGATTTCTCTAATACCATTCATATAGCATCCTATTCCTTTATTTTAATATATTTCAGATCCTAGGACGCTGCTCTCACCACCTCTCTACAAAGTTGTAACTTTGGCGCCATTTGGAATCCCTCATCCATTGTCTGACAACACAAACGAAACCAACATTGCTCTTCGTAGAGAGCTGGTGAATGACTATGCACTCAAAGATTTAGTAAACCCACTAGATAAGAGAATGGATGGACCTGATGGAATGACCTTTAATAATGCCAATCACAAGCCAGTCAAGTTCAGAAAACTGCCAGAGGGTGAGATAAACAACTCTCTTTAAGTCTGAGATTATCCAGTTTTTAGTGTTCATAAAATGTGTTACATTTGTACTTTTAAACTTGTGCATCATGTATTATCGAATATTGTTTACGTAATTGGGGGATATATTACACCATGAATATTAAGTAACTTAGAATCTAATGCATATACAAATATGGTAAGAAATTGGAAAGTTTTTGACAGGTGGAGTGTCCATCAATAATGTACTTGTTGATGGAATTATGCATGTGAGAGGTTACGTTATATATAGCTTGAAAGACTTCCTATTTGATCATGAAAAAAGAGTTCAAGAAGCTTTGTCCACCCTCCAAATACAACATGAAAGGCAAAATCTTGAAGGTAAAGAATTTTAATAATTTTTGTTCACTTGTAGTTGTTCATATTGTAACATGTCACTATTGTCTCTGAATACAGTCTTGAGTGAGCTATTTATTGTTTTACGAAGACTGTGGCCAGTGCATTAGCCTCTTTCTGTTAGTGTGTTCTATTTTACAGGTACCTTGGCCATTACATAAATCTCCTATGAACCTTTTATTGTACACAAGGACTATAGCCATTGCATAATCCTCTTGCTTTGGGCCTTTTATTGATTGCTTTACAAGGACTATAGTCATTACTTAACCCTCTTGCTGTGAGCCTTTTATTGAATGCGTTACAAGGACCATTTCATTAAGCTCTTGCCGCCTATAATTGAATTTTAATTTTTCTATTTTTATATCAAGCGGGCATAAATTTTCTTCTATAGGTCAATATATTTTATCTGTTTTTCGGCCTTGCATGAAGTAACTATTCCTTATTGGCGAATCTATTCAATATATACCATGTGATGCAGTGTATTTAGTAGTCTTAAATAGACATTACCTTAGAGCACTGAATAGAATTACGATTGAAGTATATTTTTGAAGGTCAAATAAATCCTTAGATATGCAAGTTTACCTAAGCTATATACAAAGCTTCTTGATCTATATATTTTACTGAAAAAGTACTGAGTTTATGTAAAAGAATTGAAATGTTATTTGCTTTTTGAAACTCTGTACAAATTGTACTAAGCAGTGTATTTTTACTTTCTTTTTTAAAAATTTTAACAATTCGCTTGCCTAAGTCTGCAAGCAGTTTTAAATTAATTTTGAATGCTTTATTTATGGTGTGTGTAATACTCTTTTAATATTATAGGCATAGAAGCTGTCCTTTCAAGTGCTACACCACCAATAAATTTTGAAAAGACTGGTGTCCCTGTGCCACCTATCCCAAAAATCGTAGAAGGTGGAAAGCTCACAAAGTTGATTAATCTTTGGCACTATGCACTTGATCAGCAAGATTATCTATTGACTCGAAGGGATGAACGAGGTAACGAAATTATGGGTACTTAGTTTGTAAATGCGATTGTAAAAAAATTAGCTCTTAGATAAAAAAAAAATTAATTAATCGTTACGAGAATGTGTATTTTAGTTTAGTGTTATTTTAATTATTTTTGTAACCTTTTAGAATGTATACTTATAATAGAAATATGGAATTTAAATTTTCATAACTCTAGTTTTTCTCTATTGATTAATATACAGTTTAATTTTAGATTTGCAAATTTAGGCTGTTTGAACGTTAATAATCATTAGTCAGTATTCAAATAACACCCGTTGAATTACTTCCTCAATGTTTAGATATTTTTTTTTAACCAGAAACTATATAATCACTGTAAATATGTCACCATATACAGTAGTTACCTATCTTATACAACCATAGCAAAGGAAGTGTAACAATTAAGCTAAGTCTTCCCCTCATTGCCCTAATTCTCCTACTTGTTTTGAATGAAGAACACCTTTGCGAGTGAGGATATTGTTTGTTTCTTAAAACCCATCTCCTAATGGAACCTTATATGATATCTTTTTCACTCATTAAAGTATATATTCCTAGTGATAATGGTTTTGTTCAGCCTGGGATAATATATAATAGGAACGATACTTGATACTATGATTGACTCCAGAACTAGATACTGGCAGTCTTTGTTCAGCAAAACCTAATGGATTGCATATTCTTATAATGTATAACCGTATAAGATTATTATATAATCTTAGCAACATTATTTCAAAGGAAATTATTTTAATATAAAATATTGATAATACAGATCGAAATTCGTTGTAGTTTCTGGTGATTATACAAATATTAAGATTGGGTCATTAAAAATGTGTCTAAAGGAATTTGAGAATTTTTATTAGCTAAGCCCTTGTTATTATAATGTAATTTCATGTCCTCCTCAGCATCTAATCTGTACCTAGCTGCATATAAGAATTATATTAATTTTCAGGAGAAAATTATATAACTTCACATTCTAACTTTTAACTTGAACGCCTAATATTCGAGGTATATTAGCTTCTGGTAAATGTGTGCATTGACTCAGGCACCCCCTTACAAGGGGATTGCATCATTGTAAATATATGTAATTAATATTGAGTAAGATGGACATTCTAATAACTTCACATTCTAACTTTTAACATGAACGCTTAATATTCGAGGTATATTAGCTTCTGGTAAATGTGTGCATTGACTCAGGCACCCCCTTACAAGGGGATTGCATCATTATAATTGTGATTAATATTGAGTAAGATGGACATTCTATTTCCAGTTCCAAAGACCATTATTTCACCTGGACATTCGACTCTCAGTTTAGTTCCACCTGGAGCACCTCACCCACTCTTTGATACAAGGGCAAAGGACTTTGGTATGTTGAGAAATGAAATTTTACTGGACTACCTTGTCTTGCCACGTGTGAGCGAAACTCTTCTTACTGAAAATAAATTGGATTCCAATGGGATCATGTTCCAGTATTCTGTACCTAATCTCAATGGCAAAATCCTTCATTTCACAAAAAGTCCAACAGGTTAGTTTCTGCTATATTGGTATTCATTTTATATATTGGGGTTGTAACAACTAGGTCAACAAGCTCTAATCAATAGTCTTTATTTTCGTACGATTTTTGTCCTTTTCATTATATTAAACTGAACCAATGTCTTGATGTTGATCAAGAAAACAGTTAGGATATATGCACAGAACTTTTTCTAAAATAAAGAAGTGGTGATATTAGAATTTTTAGCTTTGACAATTCTTTAGAAATCAAGGAGTTACTTAATCGTAATTTGGCATTCTGAAGCTGTTCATAAATGGTATTGCTTTTCTGTAATTTGATATTTTTCAAAATCTATGCTTCTTTCCTTTTTATTCAGGAAAATATTACATAAATGGAGTTGCAGTGGAAAATTTTGTGGATATACCCGATGGGACAATGGTATACTATGTAGAGGATTTCTTGTTTGATCACAGAGAGAGAACAACAGATGCTTTGCAAAGATTGCAAACTCAGGAAATGAGGGAAAGTCCCAATGATGCTTCCCCAGGTAAGGCATAATAGACTTAAGTAAGGTGAATATTACTTATGTTAAAATTTGTAAAAAAAAAATTGGGAGAAATCTTTTAAATACTTCTGGACACCTAATTTTACATTCTGATTTGTGTGTAGTTATAGCTTTAGGTAAACTTTTTTTTATGAGTGACACCGTGACAGGCAAGAAAATTGCTCTCGACAATAAATACCCGGGCACAAAGATAGCATTAAGACGAAGAAAAAGTGAAAGATTAATGACAAGGCAGAGATGAGGTAATGATGCACAATAGGAAAAGGATAGGCTGAAAGAATAGTCGAAGTACTTAGGACCTAGAGATATGGCAGGATTAGGCCCTAAGATGATGATAGATCCGTTTTTTGAAGGAAGATAGGTTATAAGAATTAGGAAAGACAGGAGGAGGAAGAGTTCCAGAGTCAGGCGATGGATGGGTAGAAGCAGTCGCTGCACCAACTAATCTAAGAGCTACAAATCTCCACAAAGTACCTATGAGACGAGGCCGCTTGGCGAATGAGGGATTAAATTTAATAGAAGGGTCATTAATGAGTCTGCCTGCCTTATTCACCTCTATCAAGGAGATAAGTACAGTATATGAGGATGCACCCCAGATGTGCGAGCAGTATTCTTAGCAAGGACGGCTAAAACCTTTATAGGATTTAAGTAATTGTAAAGAGGAAATTTAATGACGAAAACTAAATAGAACTCGCCAATTTTTCCGGATGCCGAATTAGATATTTGGATTATGTGATTTCTCCAAGACAAGTTAGAGGCTATAAGGATACCTAATATGTTAACAGAGTTAAGAGTAGGAGGAATTGATGGGGGGGGGGGAGCGAAAATGGAAAAGATTGAGATCAGAATGGTCAGATATACAAAGAGGAGAAAACAAAGAATATGAGTAGTTTGAAGGATTAGAAGTAAGAAATGGGTCAAGAAAGTTGGCTGCATGTTTGAGACATACTTGAATATTATAATGTTATTTTAACCTTACACACTTTTATTAAGGTGGTAGTATTGAACTTAAGTAGGTCTGTCTAGGACAGTTCGATGTTAAGTCTTCCTTCAGTTACGGTTCTTTTTCTATGCCTACATCAACACCGAATATTCTTGGATATTCATTACACATCTTTTATTATCCCTTCACATCTGACAAGTCATTACACTCTTCATCTCTGTTTCTCTTTACTTTATGTATTCTTCGTGCCCAGGCTCGATGAGGGCTGTTTTATTTTATATTTTTTTGGCCCGTCCTGGTGTCACAATCATAAAAAAAAAAAAGTATGAATATACGATAGTTGCAAATATTTTTCAGATATTTAATATTTGGTAGATTCAACAAACATCTTTAATACATCAATAAGAGCAACAAAAAATTCCAAATTCATAACTTATTGGTAATTGATTGCCCTGTTAGAAACCTTATAAGTGATTGTGTATAACTTTACACTACTGTAAAGTATGGTTTGATATTTAATGTCAACTGAGTTTAGGACAGTGGCCTTGACTTTTGCAAGGGACTTTAAGTACTGTATCAGGCTTCAAATTCCATGCACATCTTTATCTCCTTTGCCATTTGTTAAGAAGCAAACAATGTAATTCGGTGAGAAGGGACTTGCAGCTTCTCTTATTTTTATTATTATGGTCTTACTAAAAAGAGACTTGTGCCATGTAGGTCTTTCTCCCTCATCACCATGGTGTTTTCTTAGTTTAAAACTTTTAGATGGTTAGCTTTAGTGGCTGAATAAGTGTGATTAGGCAACTCAGGATACGCTTAATATTTTTTTTTCAACTTGAAATCACGGAAAGGTGTTTTATGTAAATATTTTAATTTTAATTCTCAGGTCAAGTGTATAACTTGCATAGTTTTATGTTCTGCATCTAATATTTTCCCTATGGGTGGAACATACTAAACTTTGATCGGTTTTAGGGTGTCTGTTGGCCTAGTTTACTTAAAGAATTATGAGACTATGACTGATAAAGTGTAAGAATGAAAACAGTTTGACTAAATTCGTGATGATTATAAAAGAAAAAGTTACCGTATTAAAGGCAAGGTACTCAAATGAATAAACATTAAGTTGATAGGCCTTTGAAAGGCCTTTGAATCCGTAATATTGTATGTGTTTGCAATTACAAGAATGCAGATGATATATATTTATATATATAAATATAAATATATTTATATGTGCTATATATGTGTTTATGTTAATATATACATGTAGTACTTTAAGAAAAAACACATATTTAATAAGAACATCAACAAATGTATCTATCAGTAACTGAGAAAATTTAGAGTTTTCCGAAATAATTAAATTGCTAATCTAGAATGCAGGTTATTGAGTTGGTCAAGTCCAGATAAGGCAATATTGCTTAAAGTATTTTAATCTGGTTAGCTTTAGGTGGAGGAAAATATGGATCTATTTAAAAGTAAATCTATAAGGTTCGATGCAGCCAGGAACACTCTTGAGATATCAAATGGAGCATGCTTTTTAGGGTGAAGTCCTCATAACTTTAGACACATGGGCTCCATGCATTATGTACACAACCTAGTTCTTCTAAGAGCCTGCCTCCTTCATGTTAAGGCTCAGAGAGGATACCCATTCTTACTTTCCAGAGTTCAAGTTTGAGGCTTTCATACCAATTGAGGAAGCACTAAAGTTTGGTTTGAGTAAAATAACTTGAACAATTTTTTTCTATTCTTTACCAAGAGTGAGTGAAATGCTACAGTAGATTTTTCTAAGATTGAACATTTTGTGTATACACCTTGGTCAATGTTTTTTTTAGACTTTTTGATAATGGATAACAATTTTTGTTGTAAATTGTACTTTGTGGGTAGAACGATCAACTCAGGAAGTGACACGCGATCAAGCCTATCGTAGGGTGTAAGGAAGGGCATCCAGCCTTGATACTTCAGTTCCAAACTGTGTCCACCCCCTCTAATGGGGATGAATAGTGACACACAAAACGGTAAATAACAGTACATAGTGCTCTGAAAAGTGTTGCATAACGGCTTGATAATCCTGATTTGATGTTAAGACTTTTACTTCTCTCAGGAAAGCTACCCGAATATGAAAAAATCATTCCTGAAGTTCCTGGGAGTATTGTAAAAGAACAAGCTACAACTATGATTGATATTTGGCGCATTGCTCTTCAATACCAAGATCCTAGGCTTACCACAGAGGAAAGAAATGGTGCATAATATTTTACTTGCCTTATTCATCTCTTTATAAAGCATAAATATTGAACAGAAAACTTATGGAAATAATGTCAAATTATGAATTTTGAGTAAATAAATATTTAAAAACGGCTTGTATGTACTGAATATTATCTTCTGTTCTCTTACAGTCCCAAGAACTGTAATATCTCCCGATTACAAAGTAATGACAAACTTGCTTCCTCTGATGGACAATTTGAATGCAGCCTTGAGGGTACAATTTGTTCTTGATTATCTGAGTTTAGAACCAGTCAGTATGCTTGACCCAAGGTTAATGTCACCAACAGGTTTAAATGCAACCAATATGAATGGAAGGCAATTAATCTTTCGCATTGTAGAAAATGGTAAGTTGCAAAGTTTGCAGATATTATGTTCAGTAACACAAATCGAATATTCTTGAATATTATGAATATAAGCATTGTATATTAGAATATCTTTTTTAAATCTGCCAAACATTTATATTTTACAGGCATCATGATTAATGACATACCAGCAACAAAGCATAGAACCCTTGAGGATGGAACAGCATTGTATAATATATCCGAGCTCTTGTTTGAGCATCGATCATGGATAGATCACGCTTACGATATGATGAAATTACGAGCCTTGGCATCAGATTCTGAATCGGTTAATGGGTCTAAGCCTTCAACAGGTAAGAGGTGATATAACTCTTTGCGGGCACTGGTAAATTTACTGGAATAACACCTAATACAGTGCCTATTTTATTTATTAAATTGATGTGTACAAAACCACAAATATGCTGGCGTTTACGGTCTTTTATATGAAAGTTAAATCGTTTTATCTTGGCCACGGGATCTCGTGTTGGATTTTTGTGGTATTGTATGGCAGACTGGCTTAGTTCATTATTCAATTACTTGCTTTTGTGTTAAAATTTTGAGGTATTATTAGACTAATATGTCATTATTTAGGTACTTTATTTGATAAGCTAGAATATTATGAAGTAAATTTGAGCCACTTTGGAAGAAATTCTGGTTTTTGGCTTTATAGTTGTGGTCAGTCATTATCCTAATGCTCTACTGGAGTGAAGATCGTATTGGCAGTGGACAGGATTCCTTCCTTATGGCACCTCCTCCCATTCTCACAATATATGCGCCCATGCAGTATTCAAATGGGTTCTATATTTCTCCACCCTGCTAGGTAATTTTATAGAACATCTCTTGTAGCTTTTTCTGAATCTAAGAAGCAAAGCAATGCATGTGAATTGTGTGGTCAAGGGCTTAAGGTAGTTATAAGTCATGAGAGCTCTAACTTATCAGGAAATAGGATGTAGAGATCTTACTTCAAGTGCCATTGCAGTGTTATCCTATGAGGTGCTGTATAGCAATACTAACATGTGGAAGCATATGTACCCACTCTAATTAGAAAACAGTTTATTGGGTAAGAGAGTTTGGCATGGTGAGGTTATAAAAATCTATTGAAATATGAAAGATATAAAATATTAAATGTAGGAAATCTATAAAAGGACAGAATATCAGCAGTACATTGTCAAATGCATTTCTCTGAAACTGGTAGAAATTCAAAGCAATATTGTCTTCAAATACTCTTCTAAACCTCTGGAAATGAAGAGTGAAAGTGGCAGCTCTTTTTGCAGTTTTATAATGAGATGTTAGTGGGTGAGACAACAACATTCTCTGCCATTTTCAGTTGATAAGCTTTTCCTATATTTTTACTTTTTTGTACATCATCGTGGTGTCGGTAAAATTCTGACATTTGATCCATTTAGCACTCATTCTCTTTTAAAAACTTTATCCTTCATGAAGATGCAAATGCAGACTGCTGCAAGTGAAGAATTCAGAGGCTCCTTCCTCCTAGGGGTGGTATTTAGCCCTAATAAATTTGCAGGTGAATGTCAAGTAGCCCAAAGAACTTAAGAACTCCTTCCCAAGGGGAACTCCACACATGGGTCCTTGGCCCTTCTTGTTGTTGTTGTTGTTGTTTCAGGTACCGTTCCTTGCCAGATGCTTTCCTAATATTTTATATCTTTTATGCTTTTTCTCTTTTCTCCTGCTTTTATTTGGATGGTGTATTACTACTGCTCTTGAAAAGCCTCGGTGTACGTTTTAGGAATGGGTGGCTCTGCTACTCGTTTGACAGAGTTATCCCATCTCTCTTCTCTCTCTAATGCTTTGGGTATTCGTACACTTGTGTGCATTTTTGCAACATCCCCTGCTTTGGTCAATTTTTGGTCTTGTATCCATCATTGTTCTATTTCTTTGAAAACTTTTTACCTTTTTTTTTTTGCTTTATAACGAAGGTATTCCTATCTTGTCGTAAGGAGAGAGGAGTGTTATGTGAGAATGAGACTGGTGGGAGTAGAATTGGGTGGGAGGAGGGACAGATGGATAGTGTAAGGGATGATTTTCGGGAGACAAATGGTTGAATTGAGCTTGGGTTCCCACGAATGATGAAAAAATCCCAAGCACTCATAGACTGGAAAAAAGTGAAAGAAGATTGAGGTATTCCTTGTTCAGAAAGGATTTTGATTCAAAATCTTTATAATATATACGTTGATAAGTACTGTGCATTCAGAACATTAGTTAAACACTCCTAATTCCAGTTTTTAGAGTTCTGTAATTTATTGGTAAAATTAGTTTTCTTTACACGTAGACCAGTCAGCGAGTATTACAATAATTGATGAAGAATTGGATCCTGTTCCTGATATTCCGGAAGTCCTTTTGACGAGCCAACTACCGATGTTCCTTGACATATGGATGGAAGCTGTGGCATACCAGGGCAAAGCTGTCACTGAAGGATATGAAAGGGGTAATGTATTATTATTAGTAGTATTATCTTTATTATTATTATTATTATTATTATTATCTTAATTATCTATCATTTATTATCATTCTCATTATTATTATTTTCATAATTATCATTATTATTATTATTATTATTATTATTATTATTATTATTATTATTAGCCAAGCATCAAGCCCAGCTGGAACAAATCAAAGACAAACTGTTTATAAATGATAAACTTTATTATGTACTGAATAGAAATTGTAACAAAATTCAGTGTCATTTATCTTATACATTATCTTTGTAGTCCCCAGAACTGTACTCGCCCCTCGTGACGTGGTGTATTGGGATGTTCTCCCTGTGGATTCACCAAACCCTCTTTTTACAAGTGACATTAAATATGCAAATCTTCGTGCAATGTACATCAAGGATTACCTTATATTACCTACAGTTGACTTGAAAAATAGAGAATCTTGGGATCCTATGGGCAAAACCTATACTAACCTTAATGGAAGATTTATTCACGTCTACAGATATCCCAAAGGTAAGAGTTACTAGTGGATATTTTTAATTTTCTCATCTCTGGACCTAATCCTGCCATATCATTAGGTCTTCATTAACTCGACTATTCTTTCATCCTGTCCTTTTTGTATTGTGTATCATTATCTTATTTCCTCCTTGTTCTTAAGCTTCTACTTTTTCTTTGTCTCTGTTTTGGGCATTTTTTTATATCACTGCTTTTCAAATGTTTATTTTACTTTTATCTTGTGCCTGTCAGAGAGATTGCCTAAATCAAAGGTGGCCAGACTTGGCTTTTGAGATCTACTCTAAGGACAGAAACTCTTTTGCAACCTACCATACTACATAATCACATATTACGTCAACTGGGGAAAAAAATTTCAAATAGCATATCACTATAACACATGAGTGCAATTGTCTCACTTATATAAAAAAAAAATTATTAATCGGTTCAAACTTAAGAAAAATAATCAGTTCAAACTAAATTTTACCAAAATTTTGACTGTAGCCTACCTACTGTGGGGAAACGGCGATCGACCAAACAAGTGGCCACGATCAAATGTTAGATTGCGATCGATTGTTTGGCCACCTTTGGTCTAAAGTATGGGAATGATTATAAAAAGTATTTAAATTTTTAAATACAGAACAGAGGCAACGCCCCTGATAGAAGGGCCAAAACCCAGCAAACTTTTAAATAAATACTGAGAACTGTTTAGTTGTAGTTCCTGGAACATTACACTGCCAGGAACTGTATAGGCCCCTCAGCATACCTGTAACTACAGCAATGAATTCCTATAGATTCTTTGGTTCTGGTTTGATGTTATGTAAGTTTTTATCCCAGTTGAGTAAGAATGGATTCTTGTGTGCAAGTAATGAAAAATTATTTACTTTAATGAGACCTTCATTCCTGTACTCTAATATGTCTGCTATGTTGCTTGTACATCATATCATTTTTTTCAAGATTTGATATTTTGTGCAGTATTATATGGTATTGTTTAGTATGGACTTCCTGTGAATTAATGATCAAAGTAGATAATTGCCTTCAAAGTTATTCCACTCTTATTAATATCACTCCAGGGATCCTGGAGTTTCTCTAAATTTTAAGTAATAACTACATTAGTTGATCATTTTAGTGGTAATACTGTGTGCATACTTATTACTAGTTATTTTTTTACCAATAATGTTTTCTCTTAGCTCTGCTATTGTTTCTAATGTGTGACAGAATAGTAACAGTAATTGGTCCAGTTATTTCAAGCTGTACTGTAGAAACTATCTGATTTGATTTGTATTTCAATTATACTTCTTAAGTACAGTATTATGATCGCATATAACATTGTTAAAACTACTTTGAATCCAAAATTTAGTTGCCAGTTTACCTCTAGTTTTTGTTACACGAGTCAGTATCAGTACTTTCCTGAAGCCTTTTTCTTTCCAATTACAACAATATAAAATATAATGGCAAAGCATCAGTACTTTGCTTAAACCTTTTTCTTTCCCTATACAACAATATAAAAAATAATGGCTTTTGAAGGCCGTGAATTGCGAACTTGGCATTGCTGATAAAAAAAAGTGACATGGCGAAAGAGAAGATAATGGGACACCATTTGTCAGTAGATTGCTTCTTTAATGTAATTGAAATGTACTCATTGAAGAACTAATAAAACTTATGGGTTCTTTAATGTTTAGCCTAATTTTTCTTCTAGGTAACCTATTCATAAATGGCATCTTAGTTGAAGATATTCAACCGCTAAGTGATGGCACTCTGGTGTTCATTCTCAACGATATGCTCTTCAATCACCGACGGCTGTTAAGCATAGCTTCAGAAGAGTTAACTACAAATTCAAAACACACTGAAGATGATACTGGTACTTAGAATGTTTTTTTTTTAAATTGTTTATTATGATAATTGTTCGTCTCATTACCTTTGCTGTTATAACGGTGATTAATGCCCAAGCTTGCCATGGCAGTGAAAGTGTTTATACTGGTAACTTTTCTTCATATTTAAATACGCTTCTTGCAGTACTCAAAAGTTTAATTTACGTATTGCATGAATATGTATGTCTACTAAATTAGGGCATTATTTAATTGTTGGGCTCTGCAAATATTTAAACTTAATATTGTTTTAAATTCAAGTTTTTCAATGCCATACTCTGTTAAAGCTAGCAAAATGGATATTACTGAAAGAAAAGAATCGATGTAACTGGGCAGCAGTATGCCCGGCCTATCCTCCCTTCTCTGGGCAGTTATTGATGGTATTTAGGGACTTCAGGAATAGAAGCTACTTCATCATTAAATCCTCTTTATGGTACAACCATGAAATGGGAGAATTGTCTTCCACTCACCAGGAATATCGTATTGTTGCCTTTTACAATACTGTATTTTGCGACTAACGTGCTGGATTGCTAGTGAAATCGTGTATATTTAATAATGTGGAAATTTAGTGGTGGTTGGACATATTTGTAGCTTATTGTATATTCTGCATGAAAAGTTCTGTAATGGTGAATTGTCATATTGTGATTCTTTAAGCTGCCTTTTTGGAATGGATTAAAATGTTAACTAAGGAACATTAATGTGTCAGTAACATATATAAAAGCATTCTTTTGTGTAACAGTTACTTCGTCCATATCCCACTGGTGTTACCTGGAATGACAGAGTTTTCATTACAGTGAAAAGAGGTAGAGAACGATAGACCTTCAATCATTCTCTACCTCTTTTTCACTGCTCTTTGTTGCCTTGCAAATAAACAACCTTTCCAGGAGGTAGAGCTTGCCAAGCTTGCCAGTCTCCTACTTCCCTATCCCTTAAGTTGCCTTCTACTATGTATGGGACTCTGAGAGCAGAATTCTCACAGTCCTCCAATATTTGTAACCTCTTACATATTCTACTCGGCAAAACGGTAATGTCACCCTGATCTCTCTCCCACCCCACAATTTCATAGGACTTCCCTAAACTATGCAATTTTTTACATCCTGGAGATGATCATGCTACGATATTTGAATGATACAAGTTTTATCATAATCTGCAGTATAAGAAAATACAGTATTTACTGTGCAAAGATCAATAACTTTGCTTGTCTCAAATTTACTCTATTGTCATAATTTCCTTATGTATAAACCAATCGCGTCTGCTCTAAACATTTTACTCTCACTTTAGTTAACATATCTGCAGTGATGTCTGTATATCGGTGCAAACTTTTCATATAATTTGCTTCCAGAATGCTGTTTTTGGTGTTGCTTATAAATGTATTTTTCATCCTAGGATTATCATATTTGAAACCTGTGCTCTTGCAACTGGTATAAAAAGAATTGCTGATTGGCAAGGGGCTATATTACAAATTATGAACATTTTCTTTGTAAGAAATTATTAAAAACAGTAATTCAAATCAAGTAAGAAGGCCACATAATTATGGGTCATATGTTCAGTATTTTCTCATTATGGTTATCTTGAATAATGCATATTTCCAAAAGTCTCCAGTATCAGTTGGAAAGTTTAGCACTCCAACTCTAAGCACGGCTCTTGAAAGTAAGCTGTAATGCATAATTGATCCATACTGTAAAATTCCGTAATATGTTTGCGAATGGAAAACTGCCCTTTCTGAATTACCCACAGTTACAATTACAAGTTTTAGGTGAGTTAAGGGAAGAGCTAGAACTTGGAGGAGGAGAGAAGTTTGACATGAAAGTAGACGGACTTAAGGGAAAACTAGGACTTGGAGAAGGGGAGCAAAATTGTAATGACTATGAAAGCAGACTGAATGAAGGGAAGAGCTAGAACTTGAAGGAAAGCGACTGATCTCCAGTAAGTATTAAGCTGTGTTATAATTCAGATATAATGAAGCTAGAATTTGACATTCCTGTTGGTCATATTGTGGATAGGATCTCGTTGATATTGCTGCATGTGCAATTGGAGTATGATTTAGAATTTTGATTGTGCAACAAATATGGCGTACTGGATATCAAGAATGTGTTCAAGCTCCTTTTAAAAAGATTAAACTTCTTTTTTGCCATAATATTTAAAGCATTATTGTCAAGTAAAACCCTTATTTTGAATAATTTGTGCACAGTATTGTGCATTTAAAATATAGGAACTTTTCTGCATTGAATTATTTCATGCTATGATTTTGCCATGATTTTCTATTGTGCCAGTGTTGCATGATATCATCGAGGATTGGGAAAGTGACGTGCATGTCATGAGTTAAGGATCCTAATGTCTATGAAAAATTTGATTGGGAAAGTGACGTGCATGACATGAGTTAATGATCCTAATGTCTATGAAAAATTTGATTGGGAAAGTGACATGCATGACATGAGGTAAAGATCCTAATGTCTATGAAAAATTTGATTGGGAAAGTGACGTGCATGACACTAGTTAAGGATCCTAATGTCTGAAAAATTTGAACACTTAAGCGTCAAACAGTAATATCTTTTTATTTTTCGTTAGGGTTAGCCACAACTAAAAAACCTGGAGATGATGTGAATATAGTTGTACCCAAGATGGCCCCGTCAGTTCCCGAAGCAATAAAGTCAGAAGACCATTTGTCACTCTTAAGACTTTGGCAAAGGGTCTTGGAGGAACAACAGGAAATGTCAGTTCCTGTAAATCATGTCTGTAAGTATTATTACTTTAAGCTGGTATAAACATTTATAGGATATTGGTTCTTTCCCATCATGAGAGGGTCTTAGGACTATGTTAACTCTCATGCTATTTGATTTTTTACGATTGATTCTGCAAAAAAATTATGATTAACTCTGTAGGAATAGGCTAGTTTAATTATTGCTAGAAAGTCGACATTTCATATCATGCATTGCATCACTTCTGGCACATGTGCCACTGGTTGGCATTCCCTAATGTATGATTGAGTATAGTACTCCAGCCACTGAGAGATGAAGTCCACTAAACTCATTTCTAGTCCCGTGCCTGGATATATGGAGTAGATTGTTGAGGGAATGGACATCCATCAGAAAAATTTCAAGTCCATTCTCTCCTTTATGGGGGAGCTAGTTAGAAACATCGACCTTATATGAACATTACATAAGCTTTTGACTAAGGGCCTTGGAGAGCTGTAGCAATTTAATGAAATAATAAACATGGTCTTTTAGATGGTTACATCATTCTATGTGGTCTATATATTTAGACTCCCGTCGTCTTGAAGGTAATTATTATTTTTTTTTAAAGCAAGTGCTTTAAGGCAATAGCAGGAAATTAGCTTAATATTGAGATATTCCACTCTAGAATGACCTTGGTACCATGCTTTGAAGTATGCTAAGTTTAACGGTGAATAATATAAAAATGCCACCTTGAAATATATACTAAAGTTCATTTTTGTACTTTGAACATTGAATAGATCTAAAGTGCCTCTCGTGTATATCATGTGTCTTGCTGTAAAAAAAAGTTAGTCAACAACAAACTGTTGCTAAGATGAAGCACTGTTTTTCAATGCCTATTGCATATTTTATACCAATTAAGTAATGAGCTTTGGTTTTTTCCCTGGAGACTGATAAAAGTATTATATTTTAGTCCTTTTCAAAGGAAAACTTACATGCTTTACAAAGTAGGGCATCCTTTCAATATTCGGGATGTCTGTGTTAAAAATTTCTCTTTCTATAGTATTCAATAGGTTTTCACTGTCTATACCATAGACAGTGAGAAACTTAGTCCTACTTTAACTTTGATAAAGATTATCGCTATTAATATTTCCACAATTGATTTTGCAGTACCAAGAACTGTGCTAAGTCCCAAATCACTGATTGTTATGAACCTGCTTTCTGTGGAAAGTTTTGGTTCCCTTTCAAGTGACATGGAGTATATTGCCTTAAGAAGAGAAGTCCTCTTAGATTACCTTATACCTCAAGTGCTAGATTCTCAAGATGAAAGAATGGATACTCCAGATGGGTTTAAGGTTGAAAACTTCAATGGAAGGACATTACATTTCAAAGGAAGGTTTGATTTAGGTAAGCATCACGGAGTAAATGTATATTCTTTTAAATAGGTCTTACAATTCTTGTACATATCCTTTACTCTCCTGTTTGTTATACACTTCACACCTAGCAGAATGGTTAGTAATATTGTATGAAAATCATCAGTTGTGGTTGTTGTTTTGTCACTCATGATCTCCATCTGATGGAGATGGACATAAGACAGGTTGGAGCTGGAGAAATAAGGTTTTATCAGTTTATAGCAACTATTGCACTTATGGGTCTTTTGATATGCACACTAAGGACTCGGATTTAATATATGCTAAAAGAACTGTTAGGTTTTAACAAATTTTACCATTGCAGCTATAAAATTAGCTATAATTGTGATTTGCTACTGTAGTAGGTTGTCCCCGCCCCCGAAATTTTTATACATGTTAACAAAAGAGATCTTACATTCTGACAGCTATAAGTGATTAGGTGCAGATGTCTGCAGATTGACTACCAATATTAGTTATTTAATTTTATACATTCATTGATATTTAAGCTTATCAAAATATTCTGATTCCTAAGGCTTTTTGATTAGATTCTAATGTTCCATTCTTTCTTAATTTTTTTTAAAGGTCCAAGAAAGCTTAATACCAGACTATGGGTGAATGGTGAGGAAGTGACCAGGGTTAAATCTCTGGAAGATGGTACCCAACTTTTTGCGCTTGATGATATGCTCTTTGACCATAAGAAGAGAATTGCTGATGTCTTCATTAAAACAAGGGAGAGAAAATATGCTGCTATATAAGGTATATTAGTGAGCACGGATAGAATACTGTTAAAATTGTTTCCTTCAATCTACATCTTTCAGTAGCTGCCAATTTTCTATTTTATCTACTTGTCAATACTGTATTTCTTTAGTCTTTACAAATCTTGTTGTTGTCTGCTATTTTATAATTATTAAATTGCATTCGAATGGTGGTAGACAAGTTGGAGCCGAGGAATAAAAACTGGATGCCCTTCTTAACCTCCCAAAATGGGCTCGAACATGGGTTGTCACTTCCTGAGTCACGCGCTTTAACAACTGGACTATTGCGGTTCTTCAAAATTTCATTACAACAATAATCACAATGCTTTCTTAACCTATGTGCGTAAGTGTAATGTGTCATGTTCTGTTTATCTCTGACAGGTTGAATCTGGTTCCCAGAGCTCTAGTAACTCTTCAGATCTTACACATGGCTTTTTTCCCATTTGTTTACATTCTTCCACTCAACCTGCATTCTATGTATATTATTTAAAATTTTTACTGCTGGATATGTATTTAATTTCAAAGGGAATGTATAGCCTCTACTGCAGTTGGACCATACTTACGGGTTCGGCATAACCAATACCACTTCATGGGTGGTATATCAACTTGTCATCAGTTTACATAATAATATTTTGGGTTATGCACTAGCTTTGTAGATTACTGCCTCAACACCAGTTCAGCATATAACGCCAAGCTACTGTGCATGTCAGCCTATACTAGTATTGCCGATAACTTACCCACTTCTTCAGTTTAAAATTATAAATGAAATTTTCATCATACCAGGGCTGACAGTACATTCACACTTTCTTCTCCATTGATTTCTAAGTTTGGAATACTTCTGATGGACTGCATGTACTTATCAATAAAGAAAATTTGAAAAAATATATTTACCTCTGATTATTTCAGGTATTTATTAACGCATTCCACTTTACTTTCAGCACTTCTCATCCACGTTGAAAAATGCATCTGAAATAGTTCTCTTGCAATGTACCTACGTATTGCAAGGCGACCTTTGTCCCTCTTGACAAACTTGGATGAATGCCGCTTTTTCTATGCCTACAGCTACACTGAATATTCTTGGATATTCATCACACACCTTTTATTATCCCTACACATCTGACGAATCATTACACTCTCCATCTCTGTTTCTCTTTACGTTATGTATTCTTCGTGCCCAGGCCCGATGAGGGCTGTTTTATTTTATTTTTTGTGGCCCGTCCTGGTGTCACAATCATAAAAAAAAAAACTTCCATGGCACAAAACCGCAATATGATTATCCTGGCATCTACACAAAGGGATATTTCCTTCATAGATTACATAGACAGAAAAATGTACCTTCATTTTTTACATAGACAGAAAAATGTACCTTCATTTTTTTGCGTTCACTTTACTAAGAGGTCACTTTGCAACTTTTGTAAAAATAGCTCATTCAGAATTTTTCTTCAGGTCACTGTTTAAGTAACTAACTTTATTAGGAAGACGACATACAGCAAATGCGATAGTAAAATACAGTAAATATACAGTATCCCATAGCTTTTGAAGATCTATACAAGGAAAATTACAAATATTGTCATAAAAACTAGTTCCTAATTAAGACATTTCTTTCTTTAAAGAAAATATATTCATGTAACTTTGCTTGCCTTCGACAAAATCAGTGTACAATATTATTTGCCGATAAATTTAGAGCTGTACAGTTCTATAAAACGTAAAAACACGAAATTATATAATTTTAAAATTAAGTCACTTAGAATACACATGAAAATAAGGAAATAAATGAGTAAATCGGATTCGGATAAGTAATGCTGGCACTTCTCATTAGAGACGACTAATAAATGATTTACAGAACCTATACAGTATGCCAGCATTTGTAAATCACTTCACTTTTATTGGCCCTTCAAAAAAAAGTGAATAATATATTTAGTGGACTCCTACTGCACTGTTGACAGAAAAAGAACTCCTCAGACATCTAAGGTTTTGGCTAGAACCAACTGGTAGTAACTTTTTACACTAATCCTTCTAATGTAAATTTATTAGTTATATAGAAATTGTTTGGAAAGCAAAATTGTCTTTGCAGAGGCATTGTAAAAGTTTATGCATTTAATTTGAACATAGGAATAAATATATGTTGATTGCAATATTAAACTATATCTCTATTTAGTTTAAAACTGAGTACATTCAATATCTTTTATCTCACTCTCTTTTCTTTCAGCAGTTTTAGTCTGATCTATAATTTCAATAGCTGATGAAATAACATCATCTGGCGTGGAGCCTCTTGTAGTACTTCCACTCTGAGAGCTGCTGCTAGATGGACGGACAGAAAGCCCTTTTGGAAGACATAAATGACACCGTTCATGCTTACAGTTACTCTCAGAGCTCACGTTGGTAGTATCACTATTTTTGTAAGCACCAATAGACTCTTGGATATTGTGTAAGCCAGGTTCTGAAGTTTCATGAACAGCTGATAAGCTCTGAGCAGTAGTTGGCAAGGCAAATGCTCCCGGAGGGTTTTCTTCAACTGCAGCTTTAGTGGCATTAAGTTCATTAAGATCACTTAAAGTCGATTCAAGATTTGTTGATGTAGTTTCAACTGATGCAATGCTACTACTTGTTGGCTCCTCTGCAGTGGTTTCTAATCTGAAACGATTTCTCTGTGCGCCTGGGCTGGTATGGAGTTCATTCTCCAGTGATATGTGAAAGGCCTCTCCATTTATACTTGATATCTGGAACAAGGTCATAATAGCCATACAATAAATGGATACACTACAAAGATGACCAGTAAACCGTGAAAGCTACTTTATTAGAACAAAGCAAGGTTTAAAAATGTGGTTTTATGACAGATTGTGTCTGACCCTTCCATATGTGACAAAAATTTCTAAAACCGCTATTCTCTGTTCATGCTTCACATCACCCCTACCGAAAGCATTTCTTTATCTTTTTAAGTCCCCCAAACCTAAAATCATACGTCACTGGATTTCCAGTGCGTAAGAATATGAACAAACCTTGGCCCTGACGTGACCAAACTTGTAGAAAGGAGTCTGTTCAACCATTATCTCTTATTTCTATGTCTATTTGTAAAAAGATAATAAATTAAGAAGTATCCATCTTGCCATTTAATTTAACTTAACACTTTGAATATTTCAAAACTTTGATCAGTGTGAAAATTCATATAACAGATTACGCTTACGGGGTCCAACTTTTTGGATCTCTAAAAATGAAAAAGATGAGAGAAAAGTGGACCATTGTCTTCTCAAACTGTAATTCTTTTTGTATTAATAAAATTATACTACATCTTCACACAAGATGTAACTATTACCTATCTCACAACCCAAGCTGTCTAAAATGTTCTTTGTCCATTAATTGTAACTTATCAGACAGCCCTTCCGTGTGCTACTCAAAATCATAAAACAAATTTTAGGTTATTGTAAATGATTCTTAAGGGGGGTACAGACTATCATTATTACTGTCAGTAAAAATACTGACCCTATTCTATTGGTGTGAACTACTACGTCCATATGATGGACACCGACAGTAATAATGACAGTACAGGAAATACTGGCAGTAATATTGATCGTCTGTTTAGCCCTTTAGAGTGAGGAAAACCTGAAAGTAGCTCCAATCCTATATATACTAACAGACTAGAGCCATTACTACTAGACCTAAAAATTGTAAATAAATATACTGCATATTTTACTTAAAACCAGAAGTAAGGACAGTCTTGTAGCTGCTAAGTTTTTATTAGTTGAATTAAAAATACTGTTCATTATTGCACGATAACTTACCTGGCTTGCATAGAGGTGCTGTATGGTGAATGCAGGACTTTTCTCGCATGATCCTCGGCGTCCCTGTAAGTTGTAATGCATATTTCAATACCCACATGAAAATGAAAGCTTGGAGGACCAAACTTAAGCCTGCATTTAAAATATTACGCTTAAGATTATAAATCCGATCTCTAAATACGTAAAGCAAGTGTAAAACCAGTCCAGAAGTGACTAATAAAAACTAAATGAACTTAATTTGATTTTTGAACTTAATTTGATTTTTAGCACATGGCTGATAAACATGTTGAAATCTAGGAGTAAATTCAAGACCAAGCTTATTTAATGCATGGGTTCATAATGTTTTCTATAGCCCCAGGGGATAAATGATATTTCAAATTAAATATCTGCAGGAGCTTACCACTTATTGAAATTTATTTACTAAAATATCTATCTGATAAATACCAAATTTAATTTTAAGCGATCACAATTAAGTAAGACAATAATCTAGAAGAAGGATGGGATGGTGGTGGTGAATTGGTTGTATAGATGTTTGTGCTGTAAAAAGGCAAAGGACTTTAGGGAATCAGTTTTCTAAACATTAAAGAAATGATTCTAGATAAGTTTTAGGGAATCGGTTTTCTAAGTATTAAAGAAAGAATTTAGTTAAGTTACATTTGATGGCCGATTGCCCTCAAAGAGCTGCTCTCCGGGAACACTGATGGTCACCATTTCTTGCAGGAACTTACTGCATGATTTTGAACAGTCATTATGAATACTAAATACAGAAGCTCCTCTATTTACGAACTTTCACAGATTCGAACAAAATCCTACCCATGTATTAATGCAGGTATTACTGTACTTACAAACTATACTTTCGAACAGACTTCTGGAGCCTAACTCGTTAGTAAGTTGGAAAGTATCTGTACTACATATAAAAAAGCACAAACCGTTACAAAAGATAAAAAGTGCCTGTAAAGGTACAGAATATTACTCATCATACATACCCTTGCTGACCCCATCTTGTTGCACACACCCCAGCACCATCCTGGTCTCTCCCATGGACGGCTATATGAAAGGAAAATTTATATATATCTGTTAGTTGAGGACCTAGTACATATTACTTCAAAAGCTAAAAATATATTCAAGAATTATATTCGTTGCCTCCAGAAAAATACTTAACAAAATGAAAGTGAGTTAGAAAAACAATGTTTTTTATTTTTTTATTATAAGGAATAATCTCCTAATGTTATACAGAAAAATATGAAAAAGCATTAATGCAGAAAATAAGCATCAACAAGAAACAATACTGTGAAAGCAAAAATTATAAAAAAGCACAAAAGCAGTGAATACACTTTAGCATCACACACAGTTTCAAAATAAATGTCTAATCTGCTTAACAGATTTACTCTTTAGTAATAGGTCCAGACTATATGTAGTAGAGTGAATGTGTTCAGTGCATTTGGCAAGTTCTGGGATCTGGACACCATAATCCTGAAGAGCAGCACTTGCATGAAACAGAGTTTCTAAATTGGGATTACCTAAAACTCTTCAGAAAGTTTACATAAGCACTCAAATATCAAAGAGATGCTGACTAATGTGACGTGGTTCTTTCTTTGCTCATCTGTTAGCAAATGCCTTACACTTTTTTTAGGCAAATAAAGGTACCTTCAGTTGACTGGAAATTTTTAACAACCTTTTACAGAAGCCTACTTCTGAGGATACCACATGAAAAGTCCGACAACACTTACAAATCACATCATTCGTCTTCTGAACATTATCGTCTGTTGATGTGGCATGCTGTGCAGATTTGGAATAGTTTCTTTCCAATTTAAAATGACACATTGCTCAAATAATAATCCTCATAAGCATGCTGCAACGACTGATATCTCCGATTTCAAGTAAAATTTCATGAAAACACATTGCTTTTAAGTACCCTCTTAGTAAATATTCCAAAAATCAAATTTTCACTAATATGTGTAGCTCTCTGACTAAATGACATAGCATAACATGGCAAGCATTATGCTTAAGCTACATATCAAGTGCATTGCACCAGCTCCTTGGTGTATTAGTCTTGCATCTTGGTGTGTTATTTGACTTACGGATTCATTTAGGGCAGACCTCATATTCTGCTCCCCTTGATTTTTTTCTCTTACTCTACATTACTGTAATATTCTTACTTGCTGAAATGTACTTGATAAAAATATGTAAACTATGCAGATAAAACCTTCAGATTCATTACTGTTTGCTGGAGGATAATACTGGTTTTATTGTTACAGGAACATTTTTTGCACTGTAATTCCTTAATAATATAATGCACTTTAAATTCATTATCTTTATCATGGGATAAAGAATGACCAAGCTTTATACTTATAAGAGTTGGTGGTGTCATATTTCTGTTTCTTACTTTGGTTGTCTCCAACCATTATCAGTCCGTAGACAATCCCTAGAGACCACAACACTACATTTAAATAGAAATATTACTTGTAACAAATTACTTTTATCTAAAAAACAGAGGGACACAACAATCTGCATAGCCAAGCTCAATCCTTCTTTTCATATATATCTTGAAAATTTTAAATTGTAAAGCAGGTATTTTGAAGAGGAGAATAGAGAAACTCAATATATATTCCACAGATTACTCAAATGCCCGATGCTCACATTTTATCATTTCCTCATTCGGCTCACTCACTATCAATACTTCTCCTCCTTCTCTTCTCTTTCGTTTCTCTCAACACATCCACATACAGCAGCTTTTGGCCAAGATAAAACCATCACAGGGTAACTAAAGCTTGAAATGAAATGATGATACTTTGAATGAGAGGAAAATCTCAGATACATTAAATTTTGAAGAGTATTAACTTTTCAATTGTGTAATAAATTACCATACCTGAGAGTGAATTACAAGAAAATTTAAGTAGAAGAGAAAAAACAATGTCAGTACATAAATGGATAAGTTATTTGCGTAAAAAATGCACTTACTTTCTATAGCAGTTGTATGCAATCACAATCATGGCAACTAGGAAGATGATTCCAAATCCACCCAGAGTCACTTTTAGTGTCCAGCTCTGATCCACCGTGACACTGTTAGTATTATAAATGGTACGATTAGTAAATTAGTATGGATAGATTGAAATACAGTAAATTACCAAAGATAAAACAGAGTATATTAATATATATAAATATATGAAATAACGAGTAAGGATTAAATAAACAGAATAACATTAAAGACTAACCAAATACCATCAAAGTTCTCCCCTCTTGGACAGTGGCAAAACCCGTCATTCCAGCATATTCCAGGTTCATCACAAGTGTAAGTTTCATTACACCATGACCCAAGCTGACCTGTTATCAAAAACAGCTAGATAAAGTTCACCTCCCAGTGTCATGCTATTTTAGGTCATTAATTCTAAATATATCTTTAACTTTGGCAAAATTATCAAGTATAATTTTCCTCTGTCACTAAGTGCTGATCTTGCAGCAATGCAGCTGCTGTCTTAGCTACTAATAATTAGACATTACAGTGTAGGCTCTTAATGGTTTATAGATATTGTATATATAGGCATTAAAATGTAGACTAAACAGTGACGGTATCAAGAAAAAAACTGGAAATATCAACAACTTTAACATCAAATAAATGTACCACCTGCTTGTTAACTTATATCAAACTGAGAAGACCTTTCAGAACGCAGATAGAAAATAGTATGACCATACACTCTTAAAGCAACATATTGCCTTCAATGCAGTGCCTTGCAGCCTGCCTCCACTGCCAGTTCTGTACGGCAACAGTGACTGTCCACTTTGACCTTTTATTAGTCAAGTGCATATAGATAGGCTACAGTGAACTACTGCACATAATTTTACCACTCTGGTCTAGGTCAATGAACGGAGAAGGTGAGTGTGAAGCAAGGCAAAGCCCTACAGAGGCAACATGCAATGACTGAGTGTGGCGAAACTTTTCTGTCTACAGCTCTGAACCTATATTCTTAAAAAGTACTTTTTTACATGATAAACTACAAGCACTGTAAAATATTTCAACAGATTTATATAGAAAGGAAGATATTAAAGCATTGATGCTATCTACTGAGAATGATAGGTGTAGTTTTTAGTGTCTTGCTGTGATATTTTATTACAGGATCAATTTATCAAACTGGATTAAAGTATATCATAAGTCACATTAATTCACAGAGCTGAATGCCCTGAAAACAATAGTGTACACATTTTTTCTTATTGATACTTTTATAGATACAGATGTACAGATACAAGGAAACCATTCCAATCCCTAACTGGAATACAATATTGGTTGAATTTGAAAACAAGTACTCTTCTAACTAAGCTATCACTAGCATGTTTAATACCATTTTTCATAGAGCACAGATACATATAATCAAAAAGGTCTCAGGCATAATTCTTACCACAATCATCGCAAGTGAACACATTACTTGAGGTCCATCCCGATGATTCGTAGTGATATACCCAACAAAGGGGCTTTATACAATCACACTGACCAATGGAACAGATCAAGGGCTCGTCATATTTGTAACAATCATCATTAGTCTCGCATGAAAGATCTGGAAGTGTAGCTGAAATAGAAAAATTGTTTTAAGTTTTCTCACTTGAGAGTATTCCAACTTTTTACATTATTGATATGTGCCACTGAAACAAGCCTTTCAACTAATTGTTGAAGACTTATTCTTGGTAAATGATATTTTGGTGAGTGGAAGCGGAGCTTCCCTAGCAACGCCTTTATCCATGAAAGTTTAATGCATTTGTGTTTAATTAACTGCCTGGCGATGGAGGCTTGCAGCCTTCAAGAGCTTACATACCAGCTCTTTGAGAAAATTAAGCCAAGATTTATTTCTGAAAAAGAGAATTATTACCTCAGTGGGAGATGCTTTTCTCTATATTCTCATTAAAGAGATATTTGAAGCAAAGTTACTTCAAGACTTGTGAAAATTATGCAGTCCTCTCCGATTCCAAATAAGTATGCAGAGATACCCTTTCTTCAAAATAATAATAAATATATATATATATAATATATATATATATATATATTATATTATATATATATATATATATATATATATATATTATATATATATATATTATATATATATATATATATATATATATATAATTATATATATGTTTACTGTATTGCCTGTATACAAAAATTTAATAAGAATAATAATCCAATCATCACATACCCTTTTCATCCTTTTGGTAACCCTTAGATAAATTTTGATGGAATTTAGTATGTGAAAGGCCTGTGGAAATGCTTAGTTGCGTAGAGGGTTCCTCGAGTTCCTGAAAAACTTTTCCATCAATTCCTTGTAGCATGAGATATGCTACAGCGAAAACCACATAAAGGAACTTCATCTTTTATATTTCTTTGTCATTTACTTCATTTGTAATATTAATATTTTCACCATCTTCGAAGTGTTTGGTTTTCTAAGTTTATGACCAAGAAAACCTGAAACTACCGGACATAACTCCTCATTCACTCACTACAGATATCTGTTTTTGTCCCATTATGTTTTCTCAGTCACATATTTAGTAAATGAGAACTACATGCATTTATTAGTTGAAGGGGAGGTTTAAACTCAGGAACATTCACAGCGCTAATCCTTAGAAAATTTTAACTATAATGTATAAAATACAAGCTGAATATTTCACTAATATGGTCAAACTAATGATAAACACATTCAGCTAAAGACACATGATAACAAAAGATAACACCTGAGAGAGAGAGAAAAAACGAGGGGTACTTGATTATACAAATGATAAGTCTTATCTCCCAATATCACTAACAAGATAGGAGAAGGGTAAGTTGGTATGAGATACATACCATCTCATGAGCTCAACAGTTATCTTTTTTATAATTCTGTTTTTAAGTAATTTTCATACTTTAAAAGGAAAGTTTTACTGGGTAACAGTTTAGTAAATTAAGCCGTGTGCACTATACTGGGCTCAACAATATTTTCAACATATGAGGATAAATATTTGTAGTATTACTGAAAATACACCACATTCAATTACTGCACTATCATGATTAATTTATTGATAAGATACGTTAATATCAGTGATAACATAAAAGACTACTCACTTCTCACATGAACAGCAATCCTGAATATTCTGGATATATATATATATATATATATATATATATATATATATATATATATATATATATATATATATATATATATATATATATATATATATATATATATATATATATATATAGCTATCTCTAGATATATATATATATATCGGTAGATAGATATAGATATCTCTATATAGATATATAGATATATATATATCATATATAGATATATGTATCTAATATATATATCAATATATATATATGAGTATAGAATCTCTAGATATAGCCTATATGTATATATCTACTATACATATATCTATATGATATATAGATATACCTATCTATATATATAGATATAGATATATATATATATAGATATCGCTATATATAGATATATCTAGAGATAGCTATATATCTATATATATATATATATATATATATATATATATATATATATATATATATATAATGCACCAGAATATTCGGTGTAGATATAGCCATAGGAAAAGAATTATAACAAAAGAAATGCTTTAACATTGAGATGTCCTGGCCAGTCCTACTTACATCCAAGGCCTTCAATTGTAGTGTCGCAATTAGATACTGGTGCCATATATATATATATATATATATATATATATATATATATATATATATATATATATATATATATATATATATATATATATATATATATATATATATATATATATATATGACATCATACCCCAATGGGCTAACATGGTGACCATAAATGTAGCAAAAATCTTTATAAAGCAGGGATACCTCATACCTAAGCATCCTTGCCATTTCTGCGACTTGGGAATAAATCCTGGGCAAGGGACTACCGGTGATTCCATTTCCCTATCCCTTTTAGTTGATTCTTTATTACGTTACTAAGCTCATGTGAAAGTTCTTGGTCACTTGTTTTATTCTCTTAATACTATTATTATTATTATTATTATTATTAGTAGTAGTAGTAGTAGTAGTAGTAGTAGTAGTATTAGTAGTAGTAGTAGTATACAGTATTCTACTGTATTTGATAAGAACGTAATTATAATTGGGTAAGTACAGTAGTTATAACAATTCAACAGGCATATCAGTCAGTGTAATTGGATGAACACCTTGCCTCACACTTTTCGATAATTTAGTTAGCCTAGAAGCTAGTAATGGCAGTGATAAAGTGTCGAGTGATGTTTGTGCCAGTGAAGGCTGTAATGTAAAATTAATCCTTGGATTGTAGATGGTAATAAGGTGGTTATGATTTGTTTTATGCACCCCTTCAATTTATTTCCTGACAGGTTTCGATGTGTTTTAGATTCACCTGATAATTTTCTTCAGAAATAACTTTTTTGCATTAGGGCCAAACCTGGTGAGTGGCACTGGGTACTTAAATAACTTAATCTAAGTAACCTACCTCAAATTTGAAGTCTTACATATTTTAAACGGGTGAATTTGGGTGTTTATACTTAGCACTGCACATTTCAGATAGTGGTGGCAACACTGATTTCTCAGGTGGGATATGGAAGAGGGTTCGTAAAATGAATCTTAACCATTAAAACCGTTAAAAAAAACTAAATCTAACTCAAATTTTAAGCCTTACATACCTTAACAGGGTGAATTTGGGGATTTATACAGTAGTGTGACACATCAATTAGTGGTGGCAACGCTGATTTTAAGGGTAGGATACAGAAGGGGGCATAAAACGAATTTTAACCACTATGATTATATTTTGTCTCAGGTTTTTGTTTGCTATGAATGATATGACCTCGAAAAGCATGGAAAATGCATGCTAACCTTACCTAAAAAAAAAAAAAATTAATTTATGACTAATTTTTAGGTTAGGTTTAATTAGCTTTGGTCAGCATACGTTTACTGATGGTTTACAAGGTCACATTCTATCAAAATACTGTACATAAAAAAACAAAGGAAAATATAATTTTCACCTCTAAATTGGGACAGGTCAAATTGTAAAAATGTACCTAAAATAATTTGTAACAGGGAACAAATTGAGCTGTTTCTGAATATTGTACTTAAAATTGCAAATTAAGACCAATATCATAAATTAATTACTTTAGGGTATAGTTTTAAGACAATCTATAATAAATTGTGACTATTATTACATCTCCTTCCATGTCATACAAAACACTATCCCCTTCTGTGGTTTTGTCATAAATGCCAATCAGATTTATTCTACACAAACTGGGACTGCTGTAGCACAGTGGTTAGAGCACCTGATTCAGGAGTGACAACCCCATGTTCGAACCCATCACGGGTCATTAGGGAGGGGATTTCGCCTTAATTCACATTCTTCAATCTGTCTGTGCCTACCCCCATTTCAATGGGGATTAATAGTGGCATAAAATGCCATCTACACACAAAAAACTTATCACTAATCATTAACATGGTTATAAAAATTACAGCTGATCATTATGTAACTCATAATATGTTTAGAATCTGTAAATTTTCAGAGCTGTGTTGATTATCATTTGAAGTTCAAAATTTTTTTTTGTTTTGTTTGGCAACCTAACCTATTGCAGATGGTGTTGCCCTACCCAAACTTTTTTTTTTATATGAGTATGACACCAAGAGGGGAAAAAATATTGCCCTCATTGGGCTTGGGTACGAAGAAATTATAAACCAAAGAGATGGGGAGTTCTGTAACTTGTCAGATGGGAGGGGATCATAAAAGATGCGCAACAAATATGACAAAACATTCGGTGTATAGATATAAGCATAACAAAAAGTCATAACTGAAAAAAAGACTCAATATTGAACTGTCCTAGCTAGTCCTATCTATGTTCAAAGATGGGAAGCTATTCCCACACTTCTTGCTGAAAGTATTTTTGGGAAAAAATTAAGCTCAGATTTGCTTGAATTAACCAAAACACTTTAGGAAAAATATCTGTCTCATGAGTATACAATGGCTCTATTCCCACTTGTAAGGGTGATGGACTGGTGGTTGAGCAAATGAACGTACATGCAACACATGGCAAACATATCTCAGTCACTCCCCTTAGCTACTTGGTGATAAAGGGTAACTACCACTCCCCCCCCACCATCCTGCTTGAGTCATCAGCAGGGTAGATTGGAAAGGATCTAAGGCTTCCTTTATAAGAAGGAAAGTTGATGACCTTAACTCCTCTCCCACAGACAAATGCTTCTGGCCCTTAGCCAAAAACATCTTCAAAAACTTCTGTAACTCAAGCTTTCCCCCTCTCATTCGTTCTGATGGTTCTATAGCTTGCTCTCCCACTGACAAAGCCACTCTCTTTGGCTCTCATTTTTCTGAAAACTCTTCTATAAACGATTCCAGAACACCTGTTCCTCAATCTTTACCCCTCTCTAACCCTGTACCCTACCTTATCCGTTCTTCACGCAAACATCATAAGGTTCTTCACTTGCTAAAGACAAAAAAGGTATCTGAATCTGATGGTATCCCTGCAAGGTTCCTTAAGGAGTTTGCAGATGAACTGGCTCACGTGCTTTGCCATCTTTTCGCCTCATTCTGTCAACTAGTATCTATCCTTCATCTTGGAAGCATGCTCTAGTTCAAGCTGTTCCAAAGAAGGGTGACCGCTCTATTCCTTCAAACTACCGACCTATTGCCCAAACCTCCTCTATTGCTAAAGTTTTCGAAAGTTTGCTAAATGCTCACTTCTTGAAACGCCTTGAATCTAACTCACTTAACTCAGATCAACAGTACGGCTTCCACAAGGCAAGATCCACTGGTTATCTCCTGTCCTATATTACTCACGTAAGGTCATCTTCTCTGTGGAACTAAGGGGAATCCTTTGTCATCGCCCTTGACATCTCTAAGGCTTTTGACAGAGTCTGGCACAAGGCTCTGTTGGCCAAACTCCCTACCTATAGCTTTACCCCTTCTTTCTGTTTTCTGATTTCCAGTTTTCTTACTGACCGTTTTATATCTGTAGTTGTTGATGGTGCGATATCTAGCCCTTTCTCTGATACCAGTGGTGTTCCACAGGGCTCTGTTCTTTCACCTACTCTCTTCCTTATCTTCATCAGTGATCTTCTACAATCACCATCTTCCTGACTTCTTCATGCCTTTGCTGATGATTCTACCCTTCACTTTTCCACTGCCTTTTCTTCACAACCTTCATCTGCTACTCGTAATCAGTCTTGTTTCACTCTTTCTTCTACTCTCAACTCCAATTTGCAGAGAGTATCTGAGTGGGGCACTCAAAATTTAGTTAAATTCAATGCCTCCAAGACACAGTTTCTGGCTATCTCTTTATCTTCTCCTCCTTATAACCCTCTTGTCTTAGAAAGTAACAAAATTTACCCTCTTAATTCCATCAACATATTAGGAATCCATATAGCCTCTAACTTGTCTTGGAGGAATCACATAATCCAAATTTCTAAATCTTCATCCAAAAACTTGGGGGTTTTGTTTCGTTTTCGTCATTACTTTTCCTCTTTACAGTTACAGTACTTAAAACTTATAAAGATCTTATCCGTCCCTGCTTAGAATACTGCTCACACATCTGGGGTGCTTCTTCTTATACACCTAGTTCTTAAAATAACGCGAAAATAGGTTCTCAAAAGTGCCGTGTATTGTAATTTTCGCGTAATGTATCGAGTCATTTTCCATAAGAAACAATGATAATGTTTATAGATACGTTTCACAACCGTACATAAACACACTATACCAAAGATATAAGATAAGTAAAACATATTTTATAAGTACACAACAAAGAAGAAACACCTGTAGTTACTTATATTAACATGCAAATTGTGTACAGTATAAGATATACAGATTTACTGTACAGTAAACAAATTAATGCACTCTATTATGCGGTGGGCAACAGGCATACACTGGGATGTGCATGGTGGCAGTGAGCACAAGGATGCGAACGTTTTGCCGCCTCCGTATCAGTTGATGCACCCTCACACGCTATTTCCCTGACGATATTATATCGCAAGTTTGTTTGCTGTTTGTTCTTAATGCTTTTTTCCATTCTCTTCATAATATCCGATCGCATTAAGCGGTAGAAGAGGAGGAGGATGCGGGAGAACGAACCTTTATCTGCAAACATTTTGCCGCTTACGTATCAGCCGATGCACCCTCGCACGCTATTTCCCTAACAATATTATATCACAAGTTTGTTTGCTGTTTGTTCTTAATGCGTTTTTCCATTCTCTTCATAATATCCGATAGCATTAAACGGTAGAAGAGGAGGAGGATGCGGTAGAACGAACCTTGATCTGCAATATGTTTTGCCGCTTCCGTATCAGCTGATGCACCCTCGCACGCTATTTCCCTGACGATATTATATCGTAAGTGAATTTGCTGTTTGTTCTAAATGCTTTTTCTCCATTATCTTCATAGTATCGGATCGCATTAAGCGGTAGAAGAGGAGGAGCATGGCGGAAAAGTGTCTCTGAGGCAGTCAATTATTTACTAAAATGAAAGTTTTTTTTCTATAAACACTCGTAAAAAGCGAACTAGGTGTACTTATCTCCTTGATAGGGTTGAATCTAGGGGAGTCAGACTCATTAATGATCCTTCTCTTACTTCTAATCTGGATTCTCTCTCTCTTCGCTGTAAGGTATCTTCCCTTTCTCTTTACTACTGCTACTCCTTCCATCGCTGCTCTGATGAGTTGGCGAGTTGCATCCCTCCCCCAGTGCCAAAGTCGCGTAACACTCGCCAATCGGCCTCATCTCACAGGTACTGTGTGGAGATTTGTGGTCCGCGGATTGGTCGGTGCAGCGACTGCTTCTTCCCATCTACCTCCAGACTCTGGAACTCTCTTCCTCCTTCTGTCTTTCCTAATTCTTATGACTTTTCATCCTTCAAAAAGCAGATCTATTGTCATCTCAGGGCCTAGTCCTCCATATCTCTGGGTCCTCTGTGCTTTGACTTTTTTCTGTCTGTCATTTTCCTATGTGTGACATTACCTCATCTCTGCCTTGTCCTTAACCAATAGGAATGTGTGGAGAAAAGTGTGTATACGTGATGCAGGCCAATGGGATTTATTTCATATATATATATATATATATATATATATATATATATATATATATATATATATATATATATATATATATATATATATATATATATATATATATATATATATATATATATTTCTTTCTCAATACAATAATGGGGGAGAGCAGGGGAATTCAAGTTTTGGGTTTGGAATGGGGAAAAATGTAAAAAACTAGCAATATATGCAAGCTTGAGTGTGTGTTTTTCAGCTTTTAATGTGAATCCCATTTTGCAGAATTGAGTCACTGTCAAGCACCGCGTTGCCATAGACCATGAGGCACCTTTACACACGGTTAAGAAAAAATTGTCACCATGGTAAAGCAGATAGGACCCAAAACCGCCGAATCATGATCACATCTGAATTCAATTAAGGGTTACAGGACACGAAAATTAACATAAAAAACGTTTAAACAGCAGTTGCTATATCTTAAATAATGTTTACTTCATATAGTAATATCCTTAAAGTATCAAAATTTAAAAATAAAGTGTACATATATTACTGCAGGTAGAGAGTGCTTCTTAAGAGTCGATGGAAACAGAGAAAATATCTATAGAAATACCGAACTTCTATCAAAACAAAGCTCTATAATTATAATACATTAGAAGTATTGCTCTCTCTCTCTCTCTCTCTCTCTCTCTCTCTCTCTCTCTCTCTCTCTCTCTCTCTATATATATATATATATATATATATATATATATATATATATATATATATATATATATATATATATATATATATATATATATATATATATATATATATATATATTCAAATAAAGATATATACCGAATTCTAAGGTACTATATAATAAATTACTATTTTGTCAGTACATACATATTTTAGGTATAAATTAGTTACTTTTATTATATAAAATCATGTTTAAACATATTTCTTCTGCGAGAAAATGTGTGCACGCATCTGTATATATATGGGGCATTTCTTTCAATTCTACCACCAGGAACATCCCTTTCGATCACCTACAATAAACAGGAAATACTATTGCAAAATGAAAATAAGAAATAAGGAAGCCAAGTACTGTACTACAGTACATGTATTAATAATTTAATACCTATACACATTATTTATTACATGGATATAAGAACAATGGCTTGGTAATATGCATTCAGCTGATTGACACAATCATATCTCACTTATCATGTATCTTATCAGATGAGATGACATCATAGACTGTATACAGTACTTGCAGATCCTAGGCATGTGTTAACTCTCCAGATATATAATTATATTTAATGTAATTCTTCATGTAGAAAATATATTGTGAATCAATTAACACTTTTTAAAGACTAACATGTTTAAGTAGGTTAACTTGTGAACATTGCCAGTGTTTATATTTTGTTTATAAATGCCATTTGAGAAAGTTTGGCAGCAATGAAAATCATATACACCAGTACAGTATTGAATGGTATCACTACACAAAACTACTTTGTTAATACAAGTTGAGCAAGTGATAATCATGGCATTAAATTCAAATGAGGGAAACAATAATTTGCTATCAAGTCTCTTATATTATTCTGAAAATATTTATGACTGAAAAGATACCTACCAATACCTACACAGCAACACAGTAAAATAAACTTACAATATTTTGATAATACTCACCAAGAATATGGAAACTTTCTCAACCAAGATGCTATTTATGTATTTCGTGACAATGAATTTGCTGCTTCTACCAGCTTCAGGTAAGAAGAACCATGGAATTCTTTTTTTTTTTTACATGCTTTTGACTGCAAAATGAAAAAGACATTTGACTATATACCGGTATCTGTAATTATAAATATTTAAATGACAAAAAATAAGGGAAAATTTACATATGGAAGCACAGTAAACATTAAAAAGAAAACAGGTTTAGCTCATCTTTGTTATAAGGTAAACATGAGTTACAATATATCATATTTCTGATCATATTACCATTTCCTATGATAACAAAGCAGGTCACAGTTTCCAGGAGAAGCATTACTGCACTCTATAACAAGTAATATGACAATTATTAGTGCCATGCAGAGAATCGAGAAGAACGGCCGCTCGGGTGTGGCTACCTGTGGGGTCTGAGAGAGATCAATTTGTTTTCACTTGAGGTCCAAGAGAATGAGTGAATTCATTGTAAGAGTTTTAGCGCAGTAAGGAGTACATTACTTATATTCTTTTTTTTATGCTTACTCTTCTTTATGATCAGGTGTGATAAATTTTCTCATTAATTCTCATTGCTGGTGGATACACTAAATTCTTGAATTAGGATTGTATAGTTCCATTATTAATGTGTTATGATGCATTTTTTCAAATTAATACGAATAGTTTTTATTTAACATTTACTTTAAAATCAAAGTACTGTAATTTAATGGTCTGAGGCATACAATTAATACTATCATTCAGTGAAAATTACTACCGGGTAAGTCTTACAGGGAGTAGCTATCACTAAATCTAACATTTTTTTCTAATTCCACTGTACTCACCTGACCTAAGCCAGGTCACTAAACTGCAAAACAATTTGAGTAATTACTATACCAAATCCTCAAGTAAAAAATACTTTACATTTGTAAGGACCCTCTTCATGCCAAATTGATACTGGAATGCACATATGTAATTTGCAGCATACAATTTCCTGAATCATATGATAGCAATCTGTTCCTTACAAAAAAAAATCGCCTATGTATACCTTGCATACTGTACAGTATATCAATTTCCACCCTCTCATATACAATAAAATATGGCTACATTACTGTACTCTACTTAAACTTTACCTTATGCAATACAGATTACAGTATATGTAAACACAGGGCAAAAGTTGTTATAATGTAAAACATATAGTAAACAGAATTACTAAACCTCTATCTGAAAACCACGCGATACAGTATCAAACATTTCAAAGAATGTGTTAGGTTGAGAATGTTATGAGTAAATAACTAAAGTACATGAATTGTAAAACATACAAACAGGCATACTAATCCTCTATCGAAATATCAAATGATTTCAACATCAAATGTTTTCATGAGTGTGTTTGGGATGATATAACTGAAAATGCTGAAAAATAAAGCAGATGTTAAAACATAATGATGATTACCATAATAAAAATGACCATGAAATGCAAAGCAGACCAGTGAACAGCTTTATTAAACCTTTCTCTGAACATCATGTGACTCAGGTATCAAACATTTGCATGAGTGGATGTTATAAGAAAACTTAAGATTCTGCACAGTAAACATGTAAAAAGATGTTGAACATAACGACAATAATAAATGCTGTACAATAACATACAAATTGCAAAATATAAAAATACAGTAACAAACAATTCTCTCTCTCAAGTCTACATAATTTGAATCAAAGAGGCCAAATCAAGAAATATTTACATATCAATGAACTTTGAGCTCTTTTCCATGTAGGTTAATTATCTTCACAAGTATCTGGGTAAGAAGATACATTAAACTGCAACACCATCTCCATTCAGAAAACAAACTGGCTAAATTACTGAATATGTAAGGATAGTAGAGGCACAGTTCCCTCACAAAAGGTATGAATCCGTTTAGAGGCTCCAGCCTTGTAATAGTGTTAAGTTTACTTAAATAACACATACAGTATAAAATATATCAAATAGCTGTTTTTGTGTGATTTCAGGTTTGGAACTTCCTGATCTAGCATGTGATACACTAAAAGACTGTCAAGAACCTCCCTGGACAGCACCATTTCCATCATGTCATGAAAACAAATGTATATGTGCACGTGGTACCTGCTTAATATACACAACCAGTGACCCTGACTTCTTATTCTACTGTGGCATATGCGGTAAGGTTACAATGCTTGGACAGAGATTATGCTATCTGTAAGAAAATAATTTAAGGCTTCAGTTCATCTATACTCACTTAGTCTCTAAGCAAAAATCAATATTACCCTTGCAGACAACTATTGTGTTTTCTTTTGGAAAAGTCTCTTCCACCACCTGAAAAGGTTAAGAACTGATGTAAAGATAATAATTCCATATCCAATGCTGTATTAAAAAAATATTGCTTGAAAATAATAATACTGTGCATTTTCTGTACGTTTCTACTTATCATTTTTCGAAAACTGTCTAACATCTAAATACAACTAATATTGTAGAAGCTTATAACAAGATTTGAATGAAAAAAAAACCTGAATATTCACAAAAGCTCATATACAAAACACGTCTTAAACAAAAACACCCTCTTATTGTAGGTTCTCTGGGGTCACAGTGCAATGACTCCGTCATCTGTGATGTGCAAAAATGTGGTAATGACAATTTTTGTCACTGTAACCAAGGAAGAGTTTACAGAGAATTGTGGTAAGAAAATGTTGAAAAAACTACACAGTATTGCCTTATACATTTGGAAAATACCAGGCACATTTTAATAATGACTTTTTCTATAGATGTGAATTGTATATTGGAGTGTCATGTCATTAAATTTTAGTTTCAAGGTTAAAGATTAAAATATATGATAGCTAATTTTGGAAATGCAATATTGCATAAAGGGTAATAAACTTTTGTCTATAGTTGTCCCTCATTTTAAGTGATCAATTAGTTCCCCCACTCCCAATCTCCATCAATATTTTTATACATTAAAACCTTGTATTTAAAAGCATCGGTACTTTGCATGTGGACTAGTTCCAGCCAATATACTTCATATGATGCCTAGAGTACTGTAGCGTACTAAAATTTTACATAATTTAAATTATTGTAAAGCAGTACAGTAATTACCATAATGTATTTTAAAGGGGAAATATATTATGAATTTTTATCTTGATATATTCCAACAGAATATTTTCAAAATTGCATTACAGTAAATCTAATGAGGCGACACCACTGTACAGTAATTATATATATTGAAGGAAAGAAAGAGATAAATTAATAAAAACTTTATGATTGGCGCAAAAGAAAAGAAAATATCAAGTAATTGAGTAACTTAGTCTAATGTGATTTTTTTTTTTTACAGTGTTATATATGAGCCAATTCCTACAAGCATATCAAGTGTTGTACTTATTGTGGTACTCGCCATTTTACTTATATTTCTAAAACTCTTTAAGTCGTAAGTATATATCTGCTGAGTTAACAAAAACAACTATCAAATGATAACCAGGTGGGGGATGCTAAATGGCCCATGTATAAGAATAATATTTGTCTTCTTGTAGGCTCAAAGTATGTATCCATACAGTATTGTAAAGACATGAATGAATGATATGCTCATAAATACCCTTTTCAAAGTTTTGGTTTCAGTTTAATGAAAACTGTAATAAACCAATGTAAATTCCTAAAATTTTCTAACTCTTGACTTGGGAGAATCTACTTCACATTTTTTATATTAACATACTAGTTTCTTGCATCTATAATGAAGATTTTTTTCTGATGGTACAAAACGATGGCTTCTGGTTCTATAGCCTCACATATAAATGAACTTCTGTGGCTTTAGCTATATCATGTTGGAAGTCAAAAACAGATTCCATATCCCCCATTTTTCCTCAGGCCCCTATGCATATGAGGATCTAATACCTTTTCCAGTCAGTCCTTTTGTACTTTTACTAATTAAAGTGCCTCTTCAATTGCAAATTCTAGAGGGAGGTTACATATTCAAGATTATGCTAAAATTGAGTCACAAGTACTGTACATGCATACCTTGTTATACGTCACTTCAACATATGTCAGTTTTTGTTAATATTGATAGGGAAAGATAACATTCAACTAATGTCAGTTCATGCAACTTCAAGTCAGTCAACAATAAATTTAAAAAAAACAATAAAAATTACCTAAAAACCATAAAAGGTTATGGGCATCTATCATTGCTCTAATAATAATCCATGCGTCTTCTAGAGAAATATTTTAAACCAGTGTCTCGCTGCAACACATGTCAAGTAATGATTCATTCTTTTTTAATCTCCTTTTGAATATTTCTTGTAATTTTTTCCTTGATAATCGTATTTAGTCAGAATATCCTCGATGATAACCATCACAAACACACAATGATCACTTTGACAATAAGTGTCTAATACTATTGCTTACTTTTATTCAGTTGCTTATGAATATTGGATCAAGTAGTGATGGGTCATTTCATGTAGCCAAGATTTAGGATGAAATTGGTAGCAAAAATTTTGTCTATCTTAGTTACAATACTGATTCTGAAGATTTCCATATACTGTACAGTATCTGATATAAGTACAGATTTCTCATTATCGGGTGCCTATTTGGTCAAAGTTTGGTAATCAATTTTATGCACTTTCATATTGGTTACAACTGTCTCCTAGTAAATATCTATTCACATATTTTCGAGCGCAAATTTTTACCTGCCTTCTTTGCTGCCATTATTATATGCACCGCATCTCAGAAACATTGATATATTCTCCTGCTTCGAATTCATTCCTAAAAGTCTCTTCAGAACCAGTAAATATGCTTGATTATTTGAAGAATACAGACTGATATGTAGTCACTTTTTTATGACAAGAACATACTAGCACTCAACTCATTTACGATAACAGCCAATGTTTTGCTGTTGTGTTTCTCCAGAGAAATCCCACTCTCCAGTAATCTATTTCCCCTTCAATTATGTCACTCCTCTTCTTACATTTCATTTTTACTTTTCAAATTATTTATATTCCCTCCAAGGGGAAATAGATTACTGGGGATTCTCCATCTCATTCAACCTTTCTAATATTTCTCAGTTTCCTCGCCTTCATCTGTGGTTCCCATCTTCCCTCACCTGGGGACAAAAGCATTTCTAGTTAAGGAATGACCTGCTATGAAGAATATGTCATCGTGTTTCTTAGTAATATTTATACTTAAAATTTAATAAACATCAGTGAATTATTTCTATTCTCAGTAGAAGAGAATAAATCATTTGCGAATGCAACAAAATACTGTAGAACTTTTGAATGAATAGATTACATTCTGCCATAATAAGCACATACACTCCTTTATATATAATTGCAATTAGAATTCAATAATGATGTACAATTAAAAATGACGTTATCAGCATAAATGTCATGATAGCTTTATGAAATGATAAAAGATACAAAACTACCTAATTCAATTTTTTTGTTACAGACGACATACGATTCGTGAGTACTGGTGCAACAGGTGCTCTGACAACAACTCAGACCAGTCTGTAAGGCTCAACAAACAATCAGTAATATTATGATTAGACAGCATATTTTATTGACCAATCCAAATTTGAAGAATATGTATTACATTGCAAGCATATTTACGTCTGATAGTTCAACAATACTCAATAATGACTTCCCTGTCTCTCTATTTCTTTACTAAGGTGTGATTTTAAACTAATAAAACTTACTAATCTCTGTATAATTTACATAATGTGTATATTCAAATCTTGGGAATGAAAAAGACTTAAATAAGTAATTTTTTAGATTTTTTTTCAGACTGTGGTTGGTTTCAACCCGAACAGCTATGGGAAAAGTGCAGCATATACTATCACTAATTCTGCTTTCATGGTAAATTCTGAAGTAAGTAATAAGGCAGCAATATACAGAGCAAAATACAGAATAGTATTTTCGTTTGTATGACAGTGTCTAATGTAATCGGACCATGGTGAGAACAAAATTTGAGTGACTGGATACATTTCATGTATAAAGTCTCGTTTATAACATGTGACAATTATAAACGAAGTGCTAGTACAAAGTTTATCTACATAAATAGGATGAAATCCCCTTGTAAAGCGGTGGCCAAGTCAAAGCACACACAATCACAGAACCAATTACAAAGTGTTTGGTTGGCTTTCCTATATGACCCACCTTGCACATGATGAATTTGCTATGCACATATCACCTCAAAATTAACATGGCAGATATTGGTTTGTTGCTTACTTTATTCAACTCTAAAATCTCTAAATATTTTATATCAATACCTCCAATATTCCTTTTCAGGATTCAGATATTGAGTGGGCTTTGGAGCTCTCAAGAAGAATGTCTCAGGGCAGTGAAGAATGGTTATCATTGGAAATACATAATCATTCTTCATCTTCAAGTTCTAACAGCAGGAATCAAACTTCTAGTAGAAGTCGACGGCCCTATCATTCTAGGATACTCGAAGCCCTCTCAGAACCTGGGCCTTCTGGGTAAGATAATACAATTGTTACAGACATAAATTGCTAGTAGAATGCCTTCATGATGTAAAATATTTATAACTTCTTATTTCTTGCAGTACTCAGAATAACCGTACATCTCAAAGGAGATCGATTGAGTCCTCAAGTTCTTCAACGTCCTCGAGTTTTCGTCAGAGAATTTCACAATGCTCATCAACATCATCCTCAATTCCAACTAATTTCTCTTCAAGAAACTCTCCAAGGGCTAGAAGAGTCATGTTTTCTTCAGGTTCAGAAATAAGAAGAGCCTCTCATCTCGCTCAAAGTAACATACAGCATGCCAATCCAGTCTCAAGATCATCATCATCTTCCACATCGTCAATGACCTCGATGTCATCTTCCTCAGATATTTCTGGCAGAAGTAACAGAACCAGTGGGTCGTATGATGCTTCAGAGTCGTCAAATGGTATCTCGAGTTTGTCAAGTTCATCCGAGTTATGAAAAATGTGTACGCACAGTTGTCGAAAGCCAAGGTGTCGAAGCGTGTTAGGTTAGGTCAGGTTCTTTCGACATTTTGTCTTTTGACACTTTGGCTCTCGACACTCTGTCCTACTACCGAAAAATGGCACTAAACCTATATTACTCGCATGTACTTTTGTTGCAATTTATCCATGTCTATATATTTTGTGCACCAAAATTCAAAAATACTGATATTCAAACCAGCAACAATCATTGCTAACACATAAGCACAATCACAACAAACTTTACATTAAGTAGCACTTTAGTATAAGTCAAGCATTACTCTCTGATTTACCCAAATATATATGTATGTCCCCCTTGATATTCAAGAATCCAATTACATGTATCTATATGTATCAAACCTATTGTAAATGTTGTACAAAGTTCACCCTTATGTCCAGGAAAAATGCAATAAGGAAGAGAAATAGCAGATCTGTAAAAATTAAAAAAAATATATGATTTTAAGGTCCCCTTTTCTTACAAAAAAACGATGAAACTTGTAATTAACATCATCATAATAATGTGGATTTTTTTTTCCTTCACAATAAGCATAACAACTTTTGGATAACGGGAATCGTAAGGTGAATTGCAGTATCTTGATTTTAAATATCCAAGTTGCCATAACAAATATAACATTTATTAGGTAATATCATTGTAAGGAAAAGTATGTGTAGGGTGCTTCTTAATGGTCTTCAGCCTCATTTCAAAATTTACAAATCACTAGACACAATACATATTTTCTTTCCATTTCTAAACCTAGGGATATTATAATGATATTTTTTATATAACAATCATAACTGTTAAAGCCTACTCTCACTTGAAGTAAGAAAATCATTAGAACACAACCCCTACACTTCTCTGCCACATAAGATATATATTGGACTAAATGGGGTGGATTGAGCGAACTGGAAATCTTCCCCTTCATACTTTCTTCCAGCCACGAGGCAAGCCTTTAAAATGTCTGGAAAAATAATACAATCGTATATATGATCTCTGGATTCATCCTTGCACAGTAAATGTAAATAATTTAATTTCTAAAATAATTTTGATTACAAAAGTGATTAATTAGGGCGAAGAGGAAAGTTTCTGCTCTCACTTTTACACCCCAATGACCTTTGCATATAAACTGATAGATAGATAACCCAATCTAACCAAATACATATATAAATAGACAGACGATATAAAAGTACAAATTATGATATACAGTAATTTGGCTAATTAGCGTGATTTCTTATAATATATATATATATATATATATATATATATATATATATATATATATATATATATATATATATATATATATATATATATATATATATATATATATATATATATATATATATATATTTATTTATTTCTGTAACGGACTTTCATGTACAGTATTTCATGAAGGAAAAAAGAAACAGAGCAGTATATAAGCACTTATGAGCATTATTATCTACAACAAGACAAGAGAACATGGAGTAGTGACCTTTGCCCACCTTCTTTTAAGAGAAACACACAGCCAAAATCATAAGCAAAACAGTCTTAATTTCTTGGAATATTCATATTCATCAAAAAATCTCTCAACAGGAACTATTGCTACTTATAAAGTAGCCTTGGTTAAATCCCTATGCCATGGCACAGACATCTCTGCCCTAGAGTTCATGAGGAGCTTTTCTCAAATAAGAATTTCAAAATATTTCCCGACACCAGCATGGATCCTGAAAGAGTGCTACATCCTTTAGGGACAAGGCCCTTCACCTTTGAGGTTGCTAACTTCAACATTCATACCAAAACCATTTTCCCCACCTCTGCTTGCAAAAAGAGTAAATTAATGTCTATTAGAAGGGGATTTTGCAAGAAAATATAAGAAAATATCAATGGTCAATAGCAATTTACTGCTCCTGCTGATTCAATGCCATGAAGCTCCTCTGAAGAATTGGTAAAAAAGGGAGCAGTTGCATCTTAAGAGACAGAGATGAATCATAAACCATAGTGCAATAGTCGAAAGTCAACAACAGGCCTTCATCCTATCTTACTGGGAACATTGACTTAACTGAGCCTTTATTAAACTCAGATTTCTTATGCAGTTACAGTAACCAAAATATCTCTACTCAGAAATGAGCACCTAGATAAAATACCACAATAGGGTGAAAAAGAATTAATAACCAATCTAAAATTATATCAAGTGCAAAAATCCTACCAAAAACAATGTAAAGAATATATACTATCTTACTATTTACCATTACAGATATCAAAGATAAAGTAAAACAATATATAAGGAACATTCATATAAAAAAAAAGTGTTCTTGACAAAAATATGTACCTTAGATCACTGGTATAGTTATAGGTCCACTTTAGGGTGTAATATTCTAACAGCCCTAACATCCACCGAACTGTAGGTGGTATGTTAGAACCACGTCTAGATGGTCATGAATGTACGGCTTACCATGGGCCGATACATTTACAGTATACTGGATGGGTCTTACAAATGTTTTGGTGGCAGGTATCGTGTAGTTTAAGTGTTATTGCATGTTAGGTGTGTTGGTAAGATTCTCGATTTACTCTTTGCGGTCCCTTTGTAACGAATCACAATAATAATAAGTGTGCATGCCCAATAAACAAAAGAAAATTTGAAAATAAACAAAGAGGGGATCAGAAACCACACGCTTCATAAATAGGATCTGAACCAAACAAAGAATCTAACTCAAACTCATTCTGCACAACTTCCCCCTTTTTGAACTATTACTATTTTTTTTTTATATTGTACAATTTCCGCGCTCGCTTATCATCTCTCAGCTTGAAAAAATCAAGCCCGAAACTAAACAAGACTCCTGAGAAAATTAAAGAAACTTTTCCAAAAGTAATTAAAGAAACTCACAACAAAATAATAAAAAAAAGAAAACTTGTTTTCTTTCTTTTAAAGATTAAGCCTCCTGTCGGGCTTGACCGTTCGACCCGATTTCGTTTGATACTGTGTCAAACTACTTTCTGCTTCTGGCTGTATGTTACTCTCAAACGCATCAGGTTGCTGAATGGATGGAGCTCTCTCCCTTAATTGCTTAAGGGCTTCATCTTCCTCACTTTTAATTTTGAGAACTGTCAGCGCCATTCTGATTATCAGTAAACTTAGTCTCCACAATAGGCTTTATGTGCCTTCTATTCCTTATTACATACGACCTATTTCCAGTTTGGGAAATTAATTCACAAGGTTCATGATTTCATTTATTATTAATGGGGTTTCTTGCAAGTTTTGACTTGTGGTCTGATTATTTGTAAGATTGTAGGTCCACGATGACTGTAGCTCCACGATGACTATTATAACTTTGAGCACTCACCAGTTTCATTTTGGTATCATTTTCTGCGACTCTGTTCAGATTTGGCCAATTAGGAAGTATCTTTGACTTTATCTCTGGGACTCTTGTTCTGATCTGGCAACCCATCAACAGCTGGGCTGGAGAGTATCCTGTTGTATCCAATGGGGTTGACCTATATGACATCAAACTAAGGAATACGTCATCCTGCTTCAGTATCCGCTTTGCAGTCTAAACAGCCCTTTCAGTGCATCCGTTTTGTTGAGGGAAATGGGGATCAGACATGATGTACTCAAATCAATATTGGGTTGAAAAGTTTTTGAAGAATGCAGATTGAAATTGGGGCCCCCCATCGGATATAATGGTTCAGGAATACTAAACTTTTCGAACAAATTCTTCACTTTATTAATGACGTGAGGTGAATCTACTTCTTGCAGATGTATTATTTAAATCCACCTACTAAAATAATCTACAACTATCAAGTAGTTGTCACCCTCATGGTGACAGAGATCCATACCACCTTTCATCCACGGTCTTTCAGGTAATACTGTTGGCAGTAGCGGTTCAGCCCTTAACTGGCGGCTATTTCTTTGGCAAAAGCTGCACCCATCAACCCAATTTCTCAGATCAGCACTAAGATCAGCCCACCAAAAACTTTACTGTGTTCGTCTCCGAGATTTATTCAGATTTAGATGGCCGTCACTGTGAATCCTTGTTAATATTTATTTTCTCAGAGTTTGAGGTATGATGATTCTATCATACAGCAGCAAAGTACCATCTACCACATTCAAATGACTCCTTGCTACCCAATATTTAGAACAAACTCCATCAGATATATCCACCGCAGTCCCCCACCCATTCAAAGAGTGACTGATCCCTGCTGACAACTCTGTGTCTCTCAGTTGCTCCTCCTTGATTCACTTCATTTGACTGGGAGATGCTGGTAGTTGCTGCACAATACTGTTTACATATTGTTGAACTGCCAGTTCCTTGCTATAATCCTCTTCACTGGTGCAGGCGATGGGAGCCCTGGAAAGGGCAGCCATAACAGTCATGTATTTCCCAGGCATGTATATAGCTGTAACAACAAATTCACCAAGGCGAATAAAAAGTCTCTGACATCGAATCGGCGCAGCCGATAAATCCTTGGAGTTTAAGAGAGGGACGATTGGTTTGTGATCAGTTTCAACTACTATAGGTTCATCATGTGGGATGTCTGTGCTTTGTATATCATTGATATGGCTGCAGACATTCGGAAAATGGTTATTCTTTTTGCACTTATTACATGTTTTCCCTTAAGCAAGGCATATCTTTGGTTGATGACTTCTTCCACAATACTTGCATCTATTCTCAGCCTTCAAATTTCCACCACCCCAGAACATTTTCTTCCCCTGCTGCACAGCAGCAATTTCTTTGGTTGCTGTTTTGTTCTTTTTCCAATATTCTACTATTATGGACATCAATGTAAGTCCTGGAATACTCAATAATGTCATCTTAGGATAGGTTCCCTTCTTTGTTATAGTACATCAATTCATTCCTCTCGGCAAGATCATAATTTAAAATACCTGTTACAAACTGATCCCTGATGCTCTCCTTTTTATTAACAAAACTATAGTGCTCTGCAGCAACATATAATGCTCTCAAGTAATCTTCAGTATCCTCAGTATGCTGTTGTGTCCATCTATAAAACTGTCTCCTCAGCCCCAAGACATTCTTGTGTAGCAAAAAATACGATGCAAATTTGTCTACTACTTTTCTGTACTCTGAAATCTGTGAAGCAGATAAATTAAATGTTTTAAGAATATCTTCACTCTCCGGCCCCATGCAATACTTCAAACTTGCTACCTGAATTTTTCCGGGCTTTTTATGTAATTCTGTCTAAAGACAAAAAGTCTCAAACTGAGAGATGAATCGTTCCCAATTGGGCTCTTGAAAATTCAAAGGCGGTGGCGGTCGGTACCGAGCCATAATGTAGGGTTATTTAGCCTAATAACACGGCCTACCATAGGTTAAAGTGTAGTAACTACCCAAACTGATAACAGTTTATAACCAATGAGAAAAAAAAATCAATTATAATTATTTAAGCCTATGGACTATACAGCTTTGGCTGCCTATCCTCAACCACACTTAAGTAAAAAGGTAAATCATCCATCATCTAGGCTAGCCTACTTATAATAACCTACCAGCCTATTATAGTGGCCTAACTAAATAACCACTAGCCTAGCCTAATACCAGTACAGCCAATAACCTATATCTGCACAAACTAACAACTAATTATCATACCAAGAGTCTTTACCTCAGTGAATGAAAGAAATTTTCCCGAAATAGCTGCGAGCGTCATCAGCAACAAAATTATGCTCCGCTAAAATAAAATCCAGAGGTACCTATAACTGTTTGTCGGTGTTTCGTGACATTTGGGAAAAGACTAGGCTAGTGGAGTTTGCGGCTCGGGGCACCATGTACGACTTACCATGGGCAGATACATTTGTACTGGATAGGGCCAATACATTTATACTGGATAGATTTTACCCATGTTTTAGTGGCAGGTATTGTGTAGTTTTGAGTGTTATTGCAGGTTTGGTTGTCTTGGTAAGATTCTCGATTTCCATTTCTCAGTCCCTATTGTCACGAATCACAATAATAATAAAAGCACATGGCCAATAAACAACAGAAAATTATAAGGTAAACAAAAAAGGGATCAAAAACCACACGCTTCATAAAAGGGATCTGAACCAAACATAGAATCTAACTCAAGTAGTCTGATTCTTGTTGACATCATGAAGCAATTTCAAATAAATACACAGAACAAGCTCGAATTAAAAAAAAATAAAATAAAAAATTAAGCCATACCTCCATTGATATTACTGAAATTCTTAGTATTATCAATCATATTAATTGCGAAATACAGCAAATTTCAATTAAACAGAGAATTTTTAACATCTCAACGTCCTCAAAATAAGTTAAACACCCGTAACACTTTAATTTTGTAGTCAGAAGAGCTAAAATTTGTATCATTACACCTTAACAAGGTCAATTTGAGTGTTCAAACAGGAATTCGTAATTACAAAAATTATTCCCTAACTACCATAGTTCGTGAATCGTAATTATTTTACAAAGGTGCTTTCGTAAATGGAGAGAGAGAGAGAGAGAGGAGAGAGAGAGAGAGAGAGAGAGAGAGAGAGAATAGTCACCTCCTGAATGTCCCACCTGAAGGATCGTCACCCTAAGCTACCCCACCTGAAGAATCATCACCCCATGATAACCACACCTGAAGAATTGTCACCCTGCAGAACTCTAGGGTGACAATTCTTCAGGTGATCCGGAAAAAGAGTAATTTTATGAAAACATCTTTTTCATTATTATTATTATTATTATTATTTATATGTTTATTATTGGGGTAGACAGCCAAGGTAGATAGATAAATAGTTTTGCTTCTAGGTATAACAGGGGAAAATTATTAAAATATATAGAATGAGACGATGAAAAAAAAACATTTGATTAAATACAGCTATAAAAACAAAAATACTTTGAATTAAACATTATTAAATATTAGGATGAAGGAATTAAATGTTCCCATTAGAGCAATTTTAACATTCCATGGAAAAGAAAATTGGTGAAAATTCTGCTATGAAGCAGTTTTGGTTACATAATATAGTCTAGTCTAAAAGCACCATTCCCTCCACCATCCCATCCCATTTTATCAATAATAAGCACCTGAGAGAGAGAGAGAGAGAGAGAGAGAGAGAGAGAGAGAGAGAGAGAGAGAGAGAGAGAGAGAGAGAGAGAGAGAGAGAGAGAGAGAGAGAGAGAGAGAGAGAGAGAGACCCTTTTAGATTGTCACTCGAACTGCGCCCCGGATATCAGGTCGATAATGCCAATGATAAAAACTTAAGCTATTTGTTAAGTGAAATACTAGGCGTGTGGCATTCATAGCCCGTGTTAGGGCTCGAACTGATAAACTGGCATCCTGTCAAATGATGGCGCCATGACTCCATCCAAGTAAAAAAAAAAAAAATAGATTAAGAGAATGATGAAGTTTGGAATATATTATCCATTACTAAATTGTAAGCTCATAACTCTATTTTTGACACTGTTTAACAATAAGTATTATGAAGTAACAATGTATATCCACATACTGTTTAGAATCCATTAAGAGAGAGAGAGAGAGAGAGAGAGAGAGAGAGAGAGAGAGAGAGAGAGAGAGAGAGAGAGAGAGAGAGAGAGAGACTGGTGATCAAGAAATGAATCCTTAAGTTATGACGAAATATTTTTTTCTTCTTCTTCCTCGTCTTCTATATTGGAAGTTTTCCCACATTTATTAGTTTATTTTTATTATTTACTTTTATTTTTTCCTATTATCATATAAAAATATGTCCATATTTATATGTGGTTGATTACTTCTTCTTCTTCTTTTTTTAGTGTGACACCAGGACGGAAAAAAAAAAAAAAAAAATAAAAAATAAAAAAAAAATATATATATATATATATATATATATATATATATATATATATATATATATATATATATATATATATATATATATATATATATATATATAACTGCCTTCATAGGGTCTGGGCACGAAGAAAACAAAGTAAAGGGAAAAAGATATGGAGAATGCTGTGACTTGTCAGATGGCAAGGGATAATAAGAAATGTGTATCTTATATCCGGTGTTGATGTAGGCATAGAAAAAGAACTGTAACTGAAGAAAGACTTAACATCGAACTGTCCTAAAAAGTCCTATTTAAGTCCAAAAGACCTTCAGTTGTAGTATCGCAATGGACGGCTGTTTCAGTATCTTCTCAGAAGCTGGTGTTTGGATTTGGCTCAAGTGTTCATTGCACGAGGCCCTTCCTGACAGGTACCAACACACTCTATTTATCCTGGTTCGGGACAGGTACAAAGCTGAACCTCTGTTTTTCCCATATTGTTCTGTTGATTTTGCGTTAAGTGTAGTGTGTGTGATTACCTAATTGTGTTTACGGGAAAGAGCCCAAAGCTCGTATCTTCCCGTCTCCTCATCGGTTCCATTTTATACTTAGTGATACTTATCATACCTGTCCTTAAAACTATGGATTGAGATAGCATTAACTACCTCCTCGCTTAGCCAATTCCAATTATCAACTACTCTTACACTGAAAAAGTATTTCCTTACATCCTGCAAAGAAGTTTTCTTACGAAGCTTCAAACTATGACCTCTAGTTCTAGAGCCAGCCATATCAAAATATCGATCCCTATCCACTCTATCATAACCATGAAGGAATTTAAAGACTGTCACCATATCCCCCCTCACTCTTCTAGCTTCGAGTGATGGTAAGTCTAATTCCCTCAGCCTCTCATCATAACTGAGATTGCGTATTTCTGGCACCAGTTTCGTGGCATGTCTTTGAACTTTTTCAAGCTTAGCTATGTGCTTTTTCAAGTGCGGATTCCAAAAGGGGGCTGCATATTCGAGTTTTGGCCTCACATAGGTTACATAAATATTTCTGAACATTTCCTTGTCCATGTGCCTGAAGGCTACCCTTACATTTGATAAGAATGCATATGCTGCCCTTACTATGCCATTTATATGTATTTCTGGAGACAAATCTGCCAGTATGTTTACTCCTAGATCTTTCTCATTTTCTGTCTCTTGAAGTTGTACTCCAGCCACCGAGTAGTCAATCTTGGGCCTTCTTGCACTTGTACCCATTCTCATTACCTTACATTTTGAAGTATTGAATTTCATTAGCCACTTTTCTGACCACTCATGCAGATTGCTTAGATCCTCCTGAAGTTCTCTACCATTGTTCTCGTTTTTTACTTTCTTCACAATCTTTGCATCATCTGCAAACATATTCATGAATGAATTTACAGACTCTGGTAGGTCATTTACATATACAAGGAACAAAAGTGGCCCTAAAACTGAACCCTGTGGAACTCCACTACTAAACTTTCTCCATTCAGACACTGAGTGTCTTACTCTAACCCTCTGCTCCCTTCCTTCTAAGTAAGTTTTTATCCATTCCAAAACATTTCCACCTATTCTAGCCATTGATTGCAGCTTCCTAATAAGTCTCCCATGTGGAACAGTGTCAAACGCTTTCTGGAAGTCTAGGAATATGCAATCTGCCCAGCCCTCTCTTTCCTGTAAGATTTGGCTTACCTCATCATAAAATTCTAATAAGTTTGTTACTGTTGATCTACCTTCTGTGTGTGTGTGTGTGTGTGTGTGTGTGTGTGTGTGTGTGTGTGTGTGTGTGTGTGTGTGTGTGTGTGTGTGTGTGTGTGTGTGTGTGACCTAATTGTGGTTACGGGAGAGAGCCACAAGCTCGTAACTTCCCGTGATATATATATATATATATATATATATATATATATATATATATATATATATATATATATATATACATGAATAATTTTTTTTTCACATATGTAATGTGCTTATTTGATATATATATATATATATATATATATATATATATATATATATATATATATATATATATATATTATATATATATATATATATATATATATATATATATTATATATATATATATATATATATATATATATACGTGACTTCCCGTGATATATATATATATATATATATATATATATATATATATATATATATATATATATATATATATATATATATATATATATATCTTTCCCGGAAGCACGATTAGGTAATTATACACATACACACAAAAGCACAATGGTTCCGTTTTCGAGATGTACAGCATGGTTGACGTGAATAACATTGTATTATGAACATGAAACCGTTATGTTAATAATACAATGTTATCCACGTGAACCATGCTGTACATATCGAAAACGGAACCACAGTTTTATATATATATATATATATATATATATATATATATATATATATATATATATATATATATATATATATATATATCCATCGATATACCAAAGCCATATTCCCCCTTATAAGGGGGTGGCTGAGTCAAGGAAATACTTTGACAGTTTGTGGGAAGTAAATACAGAGCAGAGGATTCCCAGTCCCCTCGCTCTGCCCCATTTAGTCGGCATTTACGAAACGCAGGGGAACACGGGGGAAGTATTCTTACCCATATATATATATATATATATATATATATATATATATATATTATATATATATATATATATATATATATATATATATATATATATATATATATATATATATATATATATATATATATATATATATATATATATATGAAGCACAAACAGCAGAGGTACTCATTTTATAATAATGGTTTATAAATTCAAATTTGTAGATATTTCACTCATCCCGTGAAAAAAAAAAGCTAATCTCTACAAGCCTTGGTGTTTTATTATCAGACAAAACCGCGAATTACAGAATCCGGTCAATATAATGAGAATTTTACACCATATAATCTCATATGCTGATACTGATGTAAGTTTGGCTAAATGGGCGTCTTTCCTTTGGTTTCGGTCAGTCCTAGTCTAGCCTCGCGTTAGAGAAGAGGCACAACTGTTATCATGGCCATATTAACTCTTATATTCATGGTACTCGCTATCGACTCCACTTTGTCCTCTGAAGTTAGGTAAGATGCAAATACATAAGCTAATTGTTTCTCTGAAATATTCTGTGTTGAAATGATAGAATGTTTAAGATCAATTTACAAATACAATCCCTACTCCCCATTCCACAAAGAAGTAGGCGCATTCTATCTATTGTCCTTACTTGATAATTTACCAAGGACTTCTTGATTATCAGTATTAATAGTTGCTTATTTTATGAACAGAAAGATCTTTGCAATTCAGTATGGCAAAAGTTTATTGATATCACAATGAATATCACTCTATTCGTCCCACAATAATACATCTTATATGTATTTGACCAGACATATGCACTAGCTGTTATTTAATCAGTATCTTCAAAGTGCACTATTCCACTTTACATAGAACATTCCTTGTGAATGTTTTAGAAGTACAGTATTGCCTATTATTGTATTCTGTTAATAAGTATCATAGTCATTCAGTAATTTATATTCTGGATTCCTCTGCAGAGAACACCAGCTTCGCCAGTTCAACGCTGGACAGGATACTTACTATGCATCAGCAGGAGAATTAAACTTGGGAGCTTCCTCAGCAGGCAAAGGTGAGGAGGGACATTCCAATAGTCTTTTTTTTTCTATCTATTTTTTTTTATTTTATTCTTATTACTATAAGAGGATTTTTTGGTGTTCAAGATCTGAGGACACACACCTTGGTTTGCTAAGATTTTTTTTGTCACCTTTATTTGGTTAAGTCTGGAAGCATAAAGTTTTCATCTTTTCCTCATCTGTTCCTTCATTTAACCCTTTAGCTTATCCTATCCAGTATTAACTTTCTCCATCCTCGAATGAGGACCTTCTGGTATTGCTGATGGTCTTTTAATCTCTTGCCCTCATCATAAATGCTTTGCACGTGGCATCCTGATCAGAGGATACCCACATTATCCTTGCTTTCTTTCTCCAAGTTGCTTACCATCTGTGAATGTGTAATATTACTTGGATTACACAGTACTTTTTTTTCATAAGATTCTTCCTAGTCATGTTGGGTCCTGAGATTCGCATATACAATCAGTGCTTACTCTTCATCAAATGCCTCTTGAATCAAAGGGATCGCTCTCTCAGATATAACTTCTTCCATATTTTCCATCACTGTCTCAGCGTATCACCTGTGAGAGCTTTTCCAGTAACACATATTTTACTGCCTCCTTTATTACCATATTACTTTTCACAGTATCTGAGAATGTCTTTATAATAATTTTCTGGTTTGTAATCATCTCCTGGATATTTTTTTCCTATCTCACTATTTTCCCCTATTTGGAAATACCAAACTGCTCTTTCATCTCTTTTTAAGAAGATAGAAGAAGGCAATAATATTTAACTCTTTTAAGCTATCACCTAACAGTATGGTATTGTTCTCTTTTTTGGAAATTCTGTCCTAATGAAGACATGAAAAGTATTGGTGAAACTTGAAGATAGATGATATTAAAGTAATAATACTTTCCATAATTCCAAACATGTGAACCTGTTTTTTACATTATTAATACTTAACGTAAAAGTAGCTATTCAGTGACATATGAATGTAATAGATGTCTTGTCATCGATACAGAATGTAACCATCCAGATGAAGATGCTGTAGAAAATGCAAGAATCAGGTGCACTTACAGGTATGTCATTGATACTATTTTCGCTAATTTACATTGAAATACAGTATGTCTATATGCAGTATATTCAACATACTCCCTCGGTGTATGACCTTCCTTAATTGCTTGCTCGGGAATAATATACAATATGAAGTTTATCATACTAAATCATCTTGTTGATGCATTCAGGCATATTGCAATCTGAATTCAAATAATGTAAACCTAAACATGCAATGAATAAATATTTTTCTTTAAATTATATTTTCTTTCTTTTTAGTGGGTGTCGTGTGAGATGCCAAAGAGGTTACAAGATGGGCACTAGCAGGTTTTTGTTCCTCTCATGTGATACAACCTCTGGAGAGCTCACCTATCTAGGAATGCCTTGGGAGATTTCTTTGCCACCTTGTTTACGTGAGTTATTTGAAGCTATAAAGAAGTGATAAGCTGTTGTGGAAAACATTTACACATCTTTGCAACTAAATACCTTAAGCTTAGGGTTTTAAGAACACATTTCAACTGAATACATTAAAATTTCTTTTAATTTACTTTCAATGATTTTCAAATTAAAAGTTTGCCATCCCAAACTGGTAAGGTATGATTTTTCTTCTATATTAGTGATCATTGCACAGCCCTTCAGAGTGAAAATATTAATATTCTGATTTACTGTACATAGCTAAATTTGCAGATGTCGAAGGGTGCTGTTATCAGAAGAAAAATTGTAAAGAGCGACAGTCTAATTTCATAAAATTAATTTATAAACTTGTTAAAGATGCAAACAAGCAATGGTCCACTACAGTGTGAGCATTTCTTTTCTGTTCCAATTTTATGAGTATCCAAATTTGACAATATCTCGTTTCATGTATCAGAATCAGCCATCATATGTCTGACTCATTGGCTTTTATGTCTCTTTCTCATTGTTTTTATGTTGAGATAGCATCTCTCTAAGTTCAGTGCTTACAACTCGAAGATTTTCAGGGAAGCAGTCTACATGACTATGCAGAAAAATAGGGCTTCACATTCATACTGCATACTAATTTCAGATAACTATACACCGAGGTAATTACAATTAGGTAATCACAATTAGGTAATCACACTGCTTATAGTTTTCAGCTGTTACTGACCTGAGGAAGCCCAAAAAGCAAATTTCAGATGTTAGGTCATGGTATGGTATTTGGATACAGCTATTACAAATTGCTTCACTAGACCAAGGGCTATGAGCTATGGTGGAAGCTGTATTTCTCTGGAACAACCTGAGGAAGCCCAATACAAAGCAAATTTCAGTTGTTAGGTCATGGTACGGTATTAGGATACAGCTATTACAAATTGTTTCACTAGACCAAGGGCTATGAGCTATGGTGGAAGCTGTATTTCTTTGGAACAACCAAAGACTCATCAACGATGTTTGCATAGTGATTTTGAATTTATTTATTTCTAGCCAATTTTTCATCCAGTCTGGCTAATTGCAGAGCTTAATAAAAAGTTTAGGAATTACACTAACCACACTGCTACCACATGGGTATCGGCAGCATGCTTTGATATTTGCAAATGATCCATTTATGTACGTTGTATTTATTCTTTCCTATATCTTCATCCTCATAATGCCCGTAAGATTTTTCCAAATGAAATACAATTTTTAAATTGAAACCAATTCGTTTCTGTTATGTAAATATGCGCATTATAACTTCCTGAGCTATCAAGATGGTATTGGGTATGTCCAGTCATTTCTATGGACTCTAATTTCTTTAAAAATGTGAGAAATCTCCGTAAGATCTTTTCTCATTAGGTACTCTTCACTACTCCTAAGTTGGAAAAATGTTGTTCCTGGTGCTACCAAGTTTTACCACTCAGTCTTAAACTCCACAGTTTAGCAGGCTAGCCAAGTCAAGATATCGAGTCAAATAATTCAACTTATGTTGACTGAGCAATCTCGGCACCTTGTTATCAACAATAGCTCATGGAATTAATGCTCTCATCATGGGCCAGTTCAGCTTGGTCGTTTCATCTTCATAAAAATTGAGTGGTGAAGACTAGACAGGCACTTCTAGGTGAGGGCTAGGTCGCTTGCTGACGGAGATCAGGGTATTTGATGAAAAACACTGCATTGCTACTTAATTCAGACACACTGGTAAAGCAGAAGTAGCAATAATCGAAATGAGCATCATCTCCTTGCCAGTTAGTCAGCAGAAATGATGAAGGGCTGTGTAATTGCTGTTTAGTGCTCACATGAATAAGTAATATAATTAGGAGAACAAAATATCCTTTAACTCAAATGCATAATAAATATATGGCAACTTTCAGCTAGTTGTGATAAGTATGGCTGTCCTGAAGGTCAAGAATGTATAGCGCCAGATACGTGTGCTCCAAGCAATTCCCTTCCTTCGGACTGCCCTCCTGGTTTCGCAGGTCCAAACTGCAAAGACTTCGGCTGTGATCCTCCCTGCCAGAACGGAGGAACCTGTATCTTCATTGATGTCTGTGACTGCCCTGTAGGGTACTGGGGGCTGCTATGTGAGAAGCATCGATGTGCAGTTCCAGCTGAAACCCCTAATCATGCCACCTACGGAGGAGATAATGACCTAACCACGTAAATATAAAAAGTCTACGTTCATTTCATTTCATTCATTTACCTTGGCTGTTTCCCCCACTTTGGGGATAGCCGACATAAAAAAAGAAACAATAAGGGGATTACTTTGCTCTATGGGTAATGACGAGGGAGTTAGCAACCATTCAAATGACACTGCTGGAGTGCCACAGCCCACCCTCCCGGCTTCCACAACCTGTGTCACTTCATAATGCCAACTCCCCTAATGCCCCTACCACAGGGCTACCTCTAAGATGCAGCCCCATGGTAACAGCAGATGCCTATCAGAGCTGTTTCACAATCGCTCGCCACTCATCCCTATTCCTAGCACGCTCACTTGCTTCCCTCACATCCATCCTCCTATCATTCAGGGCTCTCTTTACTATAGCCATCTACCCAAACCTAGGCCTCCCTCTAGCATTTCTCCCATCAAGTCTCGCATTCATCACCTGTTTCAGCAGTCTTTCATCATCCATCCTCTCAGAGTTAATCCACTAATATGCCAATTTTTCAAGTACATAATATATATATATATATATATATATATATATATATATATATATATATATATATATATATATATATATATATATATATGAATCATTTTTTACCCCAACCGGGACTCGAACCTAGGACTTATAATTACAAAGTCAAGGCGCTACCAACTACACACCACAGAAGGTATTCCAACCTTATAGCTTATATCTGCTATACATAGAGATGAACGCATTCTATCTGAATGCCACTATGTTCATATTACAGATTCCCCAACCTCACTCGTGGCTTCATTTTCGCATTAAATTCAATTCCCAATCTCATTCGGGTCATACAATAACCAAGCAAGCACATTACATATGTGAAAACATGAACCATTTTTTACCCCGACCGGGACTCGAACCTAGGACTTATAATTACTAAGTCAAGGCGCTACCAACTACACACACATCCCTAAGTATAGCAGATATAAGCTATAAGGTTGGATTCCTTTTATACCTTCTGTGGTGTGTGTGTAGTTGGTAGCTTTGTCAGAAAAATTCTTCGCAGTATATAAGAATAGTGAGAATAGTTATCTGGAATTCGTAAAGAAATGAATCTAAAAATACTAAATTCACTCTGTGCATAGCTCTCTCCCGTCAGCAATATCAGGTAAATACAAGCACAAATTACACTGAAATAAAATACTTCCATCTTGCTTATTTTTCAACACTTTCAGATTGAAAGTCGAATGCCAGAATGGTTACACCATGAAATCAGGAGCTTCTTCAGCAACATTCATTTGCAGTCACCAGCAATGGATCATTCCAAATAAAGGGAACATGGACGACATTGATACCAACTGCTACCGTAAGTTAAATATATTTTTTTCATCTGCTTCATCATCTGTCTTTCTGTTTGTCCTTGCTTAAGCTCTTATTTTATGTGCAGAAATAGGGGGCCATATGATATAAAGAATGCAAGGAATGAGGTAAGAAAGAAGGTAAAATAAGCGGAAAAGTGACACTTAAAAAGCCTTTCTCAATACGCACATGCTGTGCACTAAGCCAGACCCTTGAGTATCCTATATCAGTAGACCATCTAGTGATTTGTTTTTAATTTTTATTAGAGAAAAATAATGAAATTATTTTCTGATTGAATTATTTACGACATTACTTCATATGTGAAGCATTCCACGATTCTCATATCGCCTTTTGTACTCATTTGATTTTGTTTTTTTCAGGTGCATGAGATCTGAAAATGACATTTGCGCCAACTCAACCACTGGTGACTGTTTCTCAGGCACATCCAGTCCTATTAAGGATATGTATGGATATCCTAAAGATGGGAAACAATCGGCAGGATCTATTGGAGTTATATAAATACTGTATTGGACATTCTATCCAAAGAATGAAATCATGATTTTTTGTTGTTATTATATTTCATACACTCTTTACCTGGCTCATTTTTTTTGCATGCACAATAAGCCTGAAAACAGAATACAGATGAATATGAAGTTTTATTTATTCCTACTGCATTATACACAGTCTTTAAATTCCTTCATGGTTATGATAGAGTGGATAGGGATCGATATTTTGATATGGCTGGCTCTAGAACTAGAGGTCATAGTTTGAAGCTTCGTAAGAAAACTTCTTTGCAGGATGTAAGGAAATACTTTTTCAGTGTAAGAGTAGTTGATAATTGGAATTCGCTAAGCGAGGAGGTAGTTAATGCTATCTTAATCCATAGTTTTAAGGACAGGTATGATAAGTATCACTAAGTATAAAATGGAAGCGATCAGGAGACGGGAAGACACGAGCTTTGGGCTCTTTCCCATAAACACAATTAGGTAATCACACACACACACACACATGAAGAGATCTGCAATGAATTGAACAAGGAGTTTCAGTCAGTATTTACAGTAGAAAATACCCCACCCCCTCAGATTGCAGAGATAGAAGCTCAAGGGCCGGTATTAGAGAACATCAACCTTACAGCCACAGAGGTATGCAAAGCGCTGATGGATTTAGATGTTCATAAAGCTACAGGTCCTGATGACATATCCCCTCATGTGCTTAAAAAATGCGCAAACTCAATATCATTGGCACTAAGTATCATATTTAAAAAGTCACTGGAGTCAGGGGAGATTCCAAGATACTGAAAACAAGCAAATGTGATACCTATCTTCAAAAAGGGAAGGAGGGATACGGCTCTGAACTATAGATCAGTTTCCTTGACCAGCATAGTTTGCAAAGTTATGGAGAAACTACTAAGGAAACATATCTCTCTTCACTTGGAATCCTTCAACTTTTTGTCAGTGAGGCAACATGGCTTCAGAGAAGGTAGATCAACAGTAACAAACTTATTAGAATTCTATGATGAGGTAAGCCAAATCTTACAGGAAAGAGAGGGCTGGGCAGATTGCATATTCCTAGACTTCCAGAAAGCGTTTGACACTGTTCCACATGGGAGACTTATTAGGAAGCTGCAATCAATGGCTAGAATAGGTGGAAATGTTTTGGAATGGATAAACACTTACTTAGAAGGAAGGGAACAGAGGGTTAGAGGAAGACACTCAGTGTCTGAATGGAGAAGAGTTAGTAGTGGAGTTCCACAGGGTTCAGTTTTAGGGCCACTTTTGTTCCTTGTATATGTAAATGACCTACCAGAGTCTGTAAATTCATTCATGAATATGTTTGCAGATGATGCAAAGATTGTGAAGAAAGTAAAAAACGAGAACAATGGTAGAGAACTTCAGGAGGATCTAAATAATCTGCATGAGTGGTCAGAAAAGTGGCTAATGAAATTCAATATTTCAAAATGTAAGGTAATGAGAATGGGTACAAGTGCAAGAAGGCCCAAGCTTGACTACTCGGTGGCTGGAGTACAACTTCAAGAGACAGAAAATGAGAGAGATCTAGGAGTAAACATACTGGCAGATTTGTCTCCAGAATTACATATAAATGGCATAGTAAGGGCAGCATATGCATTCTTATCAAATGTAAGGGTAGCCTTCAGGCACATGGACAAGGAAATGTTCAGAAATATTTATGTAACCTATGTGAGGCCAAAACTCAAATATGCAGCCCCCTTTTGGAATCCACACTTGAAAAAGCATATAGCTAAGCTTGAAAAAGTTCAAAGACATGCCACGAAACTGGTGCCAGAGATACGCAATCTCAGTTATGATGAGAGGCTGAGGGAATTAGACTTACCATCACTGGAAGCTAGAAGAGTGAGGGGGGGATATGGTGACAGTCTTTAAATTTCTTCATGGTTATGATAGAGTGGATAGGGATCGATATTTTGATATGGCTGGCTCTAGAACTAGAGGTCATAGTTTGAAGCCTCGTAAGAAAACTTCTTTGCAGGATGTAAGGAAATACTTTTTCAGTGTAAGAGCAGTTGATAACTGGAATTGGCTAAGCAAGGCAGTAGTTAATGCTATCTCAATCCATAGTTTTAAGGCCAGGTATGATAAGTATCACTAAGAATAAAATGGAACCGATCAAGAGACGGGAAGATACGAGCTTTGGCCTCTTTCCCGTAAACACAATTAGGTAATCACACACACACACACACACACACACACACACACACACACACCATAAAGCTACAGGTCCTGATGACATATCCCCTCATGTGCTTAAAAAATGCGCAAACTCATTATCAGTGGCACTAAGTATCATATTTAAAAAGTCACTGGAGTCAGGGGAGAGTCCAAGATGCTGGAAACAAGCAAATGTGATACCTATCTTCAAAAAGTGGAGGAGGGATACGGCTCTGAACTATAGACCAGTTTCCTTGACCAGCATAGTTTGCAAAGTTATGGAGAAACTACTAAGGAAACATATCTCTCTTCACTTGGAATCCTTCAACTTTTTGTCAGTGAGGCAACATGGCTTCAGAGAAGGTAGATCAACAGTAACAAACTTATTAGAATTCTATGATGAGGTAAGCCAAATCTTACAGGAAAGAGAGGGCTGGGCAGATTGCATATTCCTAGACTTCCAGAAAGAGTTTGATACTGTTCCACATGGGAGACTTATTAGGAAGCTGCAAGCAATGGCTAGAATAGGTGGAAATGTTTTGGAATGGATAAAAACTTACTTAGAAGGAAGGGAACAGAGGGTTAGAGTAAGACACTCAGTGTCTGAATGGAGAAGAGTTAGTAGTGGAGTTCCACAGGGTTCAGTTTTAGGGCCACTTTTGTTCCTTGTATAAGTAAATGACATACCAGAGTTTGTAAATTCATTCATGAATTTGTTTGCAGATGATGCAAAGATTGTTAAGAAAGTAAAAAACGAGAACAATGGTAGAGAACTTCAGGAGGATCTAAATAATCTGCATGAGTGGTCAGAAAAGTGGCTAATGAAATTCAGTACTTCAAAATGTAAGGTAATGAGAATGGGTACAAGTGCAAGAAGGCCCAAGCTTGACTACTCGGTGGCTGGAGTACAACTTCAAGAGACAGAAAATGAGAGAGATCTAGGAGTAAACATACTGGCAGATTTGTCTCCAGAAATACATATAAATGGCATAGTAAGGGCAGCATATGCATTCTTATTAAATGTAAGGGTAGCCTTCAGGCACATGGACAAGGAAATGTTCAGAAATATTTATGTAACCTATGTGAGGCCAAAACTCGAATATGCAGCCCCCTTTTGGAATCCACACTTGAAAAAGCATATAGCTAAGCTTGAAAATGTTCAAAGACATGCCACGAAACTGGTGCCAGAGATACGCAATCTCAGTTATGATGAGAGGCTGAGGGAATTAGACTTACCATCACAGGAAGCTAGAAGATTGAGGGGGGATATGGTGACAGTCTTTAAATTCCTTCATGGTTACGATAGAGTGGATAGGGATCGATATTTTAATATGGCTGGCTCTAGAACTAGAGGTCATAGTTTGAAGCTTCGTAAGAAAACTTCTTTGCAGGATGATTCACAACAGTAAGGCAGATATAGTAGCAATTACAGAGACTAAGTTGAGTGAGGACATAAACAGTGTCACAGTTTTTCCTAAGGGCTTCAGAATACTAAGGGTTGAAAGATCTGAGAGGACTGGTGGAGGGATAGCACTGCTCATAAGTGAAAGGATTCAAGTTGAAGAAATAAACTTGGCTATAGAAAGTGAGTTCAAGGAATTTCTTGTTGCTCGCATAAATACTGGGTCAGAAAGCATTATAATAACTGTTGTATACAACCCACCAAGGAACCAAAATAGGCTTGAAGTTTATGAGGAAAGTCATATAGGTACTATTGAAGTCATAAACTCAGTTGTTAACATGGCACGGGGGAAAAAAATGTAGGATTTTTATTATGGGAGACTTTAATCATAAAGAGATAGATTGGATAAATCTTGACCCACACAGTGGTGAGGACTCATTCGGGGCAAATTTCCTAGATTGCATACAAGGGAATTTCCTACACCAACATGTAATGGAACCAACAAGGGCAAGGGGTGGGGATGAGCTATCACTACTTGATCTAGTGTTCACAGATAATGTGTTGGATATTGAAAAAATTGAGTATGTACCACCAATTGGAAAGAGTGACCACTGTGTGTTGTTGATGAAATATATCATTGAAGATATTCTTCCTGAGAGTAGAGGCACTGAGGACATGAGGAGGAACTATCCGAAAGGAGATTACATCAAAATGAATGAGCTTTTTGCAGTTCTTGACTGGAGAACCTTATTTTACAACAAATCTGTACAAGAAATGTATGACATCTTTTGTGAGAAATATGGGAAGATAGTAGATTGCTGCATACCTGTCACCAAAGTAGGTGTAATTCATGCCAGAGAGAAATGGTTTGATAATGGGTGTAAAAGAGCCAAGGAGTGGAGAGACAAATGCTGGAAAAGGTATAGGAGGAGAAAAAACATAAATGCCTGGCAAACCTACAAAAGAGCAAGAAATGACTACCTAAGTAAAAGGAGAGAGGCAGAGAGAGACTATGAGAGGGACATCACCAGGAAGGCTAAAGAAAATCCCAAGCTTTTCCACAGCTTTATCAGAGGAAAACTGAAGGTAAAAGAATAGGTTTTAAGGCTAAAGAGAGTGGCTGGAAGCATCACTGAGACGGATGAAGAGATCTGCAAAGAATTGAACAAGGAGTTTCAGTCAGTATTTACAGTAGAAAATACCCCACCCCCTCAGATTGCAATGATAGAAGCTCAAGGGCCGGTATTAGAGAACATCAACCTTACAGCCACAGAGGTATGCAAAGCGCTGATGGATTTAGATGTTCATAAAGCTACAGGTCCTGATGACATATCCCCTCATGTGCTTAAAAAATGCGCAAACTCAATATCAGTGGCACTAAGTATCATATTTAAAAAGTCACTGGAGTCAGGGGAGATTCCAAGATGCTGGAAACAAGCAAATGTGATACCTATCTTCAAAAAGGGAAGGAGGGATACGGCTCTGAACTATAGACCAGTTTCCTTGACCAGCATAGTTTGCAAAGTTATGGAGATACTACTAAGGGAACATATCTCTCTTCACTTGGAATCCTTCAACTTTTTGTCAGTGAGGCAACATGGCTTCAGAGAAGGTAGATCAACAGTAACAAACTTATTAGAATTTTATGATGAGGTAAGCCAAATCTTACAGGAAAGAGAGGGCTGGGCAGATTGCATATTCCTAGACTTCCAGAAAGCGTTTGACACTGTTCCACATGGGAGACTTATTAGGAGGCTGCAAGCAATGGCTAGAATAGGTGGAAATGTTTTGGAATGGATAAAAACTTACTTAGAAGGAAAGGAACAGAGGGTTAGAGTAAGACACTCAGTGTCTGAATGGAGAAGAGTTAGTAGTGGAGTTCCACAGCGTTCAGTTTTAGGGCCACTTTTGTTCCTTGTATAGGTAAATGACCTACCAGAGTCTGTAAATCATTCATGAATATGTTTGCGGATGATGCAAAGATTGTGAAGAAAGTAAAAAACGAGAACAATGGTAGAGAACTTCAGGAGGATCTAAATAATCTGCATGAGTGGTCAGAAAAGTGGCTAATGAAATTCAATACTTCAAAATGTAAGGTAATGAGAATGGGTACAAGTGCAAGAAGGCCCAAGCTTGACTACTCGGTGGCTGGAGTACAACTTCAAGAGACAGAAAATGAGAGAGATCTAGGAGTAAACATACTGGCAGATTTGTCTCCAGAAATACATATAAATGGCATAGTAAGGGCAGCATATGCATTCTTATCAAATGTAAGGGTAGCCTTCAGGCACATGGACAAGGAAATGTTCAGAAATATTTATGTAACCTATGTGAGGCCAAAACTCGAATATGCAGCCCCCTTTTGGAATCCGCACTTGAAAAAGCACATAGCTAAGCTTGAAAAAGTTCAAAGACATGCCACGAAACTGGTGCCAGAAATACGCAATCTCAGTTATGATGAGAGGCTGAGGGAATTAGACTTACCATCACTCGAAGCTAGAAGAGTGAGGGGGGATATGGTGACAGTCTTTAAATTCCTTCATGGTTATGATAGAGTGGATAGGGATCGATATTTTGATATGGCTGGCTCTAGAACTAGAGGTCATAGTTTGAAGCTTCGTAAGAAAACTTCTTTGCAGGATGTAAGAAAATAATTTTTCAGTGTAAGAGTAGTTGATAATTGGAATTGGCTAAGCGAGGAGGTAGTTAATGCTATCTCAATCCATAGTTTTAAGGACAGGTATGATAAGTATCACTAAGTATAAAATGGAACCGATGAGGAAACGGGAAAATACGAGCTTTGGGCTCTTTCCCGTAAACACAATTAGGTAATCACAATTAGGTAATCACACACACACTATATATATATATATATATATATATATATATATATATATATATATATATATATATATATATATATATATATATATATATATATACACACACACGTTTGTAATGTCTTATCACAACCGGGAAGAAGAAGAACCTTCAGATTATATAACAAGATTGCCTAACGTAATATTCAACTTCATACGTGGAGCCTACGACGTGAAAAATATTTTATGACAAAATTGTGAGAACATAGAATCAACTGAATTTGTAAATTGCTTTGGAAAACTTGCCGCAGACAAAAAAATAAAAAATAAAAGTGCGCGTATCATTAGTTAGTACCGCCTGGGGGGGGGGATCGAAATTGTTTCGAAATGAATCACGTTTCGAAGCCGAAAAGAAAAGCAGTTATTAGAAGACATATCAGCCTTAAGAAGAATAAAAAAAAAATGAAACTTGGTAACAGTTATTGATAAATTGATTTTATTTTCTATGATAACGAAACATCGAAACAAAAAATCGAACCCCTTCAGATATATAGCCCATCAGAGCAGTGCTACAAATTTATAGCTAGGCGCAAAATTAATCGCTAAATTAATTTATATGCGTTCAATTCCTTTAAACATTTTTCGTAAATATTAGGGTAAATAAGGCCATGTTAAGTAAAAACGTTATTTATGCAAATTATATTTAGCAAATATTATATATATATATATATATATATATATATATATATATATATATATATATATATATATATATATATATATATATATATATATATATATATATATATATATATATATATATATATATATATATATATATATATATATATATATATATATATATATATATATATATATATATATATATATATATATATATATATATATATATATATTTATATATATATATATATATATTCCTTCAGTTACGGTTCTCTTTCTATGCCTACATCAATACCGAATATTTTTGGGTATTCGTTACACATGTCTTATTATCCTTTCACATCTGACAAGTCACAATACTCCCCATCTCTGTTTCTGTTTTCTTTGTGCGCAGGCCCAATGAGGGAAGATTTTTTTTTTTTTGGGGGGGGCACGTCTTGGTGTCACAATCATTATATATATATATATATATATATATATATATATATATATATATATATATATATATATATATATATATATATATATATATATATATATATATATATATATATACATATATATATATATATATATATATATATATATATATATATATATATATATATATAGAGAGAGAGGAGAGAGAGAGAGAGAGAGAGAGAGAGAGAGAGAGAGAGTGGGTGGATGTAATTACCTAATAATGTGTATGTATACCTGATTTTGCTCACGGGAAAGAGCCCATTGAAAACTTCCTTTCTAATGGTCTATTTTTTTTTCACTAACAATAAACATAACTTTCCTTAAAATTACAATACCTGTATAACTTTTTACCATATCTAGGAATGATATTTCATTATTTCTTTACTAGTTATTTTTTAGCTCCTGAAAATCTCACCTGAACTGTATTCCTGTATTCAGAAATGTCAAGCTGCAATATTAAGTCTTCCAGAAGACTGCATGGCAATGATATTTTATTTATTCAATTCTAACCTAACATAACCTAACCTAACCTCTTTTTGCTATTAATTAAAATTAGGTCCCAATTCTTCATGAGTTTCCATTTCTCTTCACATGTTTCATTTTGTCATTCATATTCATTACTCCCTCTTAAAGATATTTAACCTCTTCCAAGCATTTCTGCCTCCTTGTTTCCCTCCATTATCCCTCCCTGGGCCATACAATAACGTCAAAAAACTTAAACTTTATATAGATGGATTCCCCCTGAAGGAGGGGGCTAAAATACTTCCTCCGTGTTGTAAGGCAACTAAATGGGCCAGTGCGAGGGGACTGGGAATCCCCTCCTCTGTATTTTTGCTACCCAAAGAGTCAGAGAATTTTCCCTTGACTCAGCCACTCCCTTTACAAGGGGAAAAATGGCTTTTGTATAAATGGATGGATGGATATTTACTACATTTCTCTTTTCACACCCTATAGAATTTGGTGAATTTCCAGTAGTAAGTAATTAGCTGTCGATAGTTATATCATACTCCAAATGTTCCATAATTTCCTGGGAAAAATCATAGAAAAATTCTATTCTAGGTGTATATACGGTTAAAAGTTTCGATCAAGTAAAGATTGAGACTCCCAATACAGTAAGTTTCAAGTAAATTGCTATGCTAGGTTGGGTTAGGTTAAGTTACATAGGGTTGGTTTAAGAACAGTACTATCCTAAGGCTGATTCGTTTTATGAACCCTTTCAAGTTTGGGGCGAAACTGTCTTTTTTTCTGGTGCATTTAGATGTGTTTTGGAATAATCTGACCATTTTTTCCCCTCAGAAACCACTCAATTTTGTGTTAGGCAGTGGTGGCTTGAGTATATGCACTGCGGAACTGCAGCACCCCCTATGTTCACTATACTTGTACACTAGAATCATAATCCTTTAGCTTAATACAGAGTTTCTTTTTATATGTTTGTTTCATTTTCCACAATAGTCTCCATGGCAAAATGGTAGCGTCTACGACTCTAAGGTGGCAGGTCAAAGGTTCGTGCCCCGTCACGGACTGAGGTTAGTAAGGGCATACACTCAGGGTAATGATTACATCTGCCAAAACAAATCCTTCGTAAGAAGGCAACCGTCCTAGCCCTTAGTAAAAAAGGGAGTTCGTGACGTAAAACCGAATCCATACAATCCATTTAAACAATGGCTATAGATTTTCTGAAGCAGCACCCCCACTAATAGCAACGAGCCACCACTGGTGTTAGGACCGAAACTGGTGAGCAGTGGTGGATACTTGCATATCCTAACTCTTCTAACTTAATCTAAATCAAATTTGAAACTTTACTTACCTAAAAAGGGTGTAGTCACCGTGGCTCAAGCAGTAGCGTATCCGTGACTCTGAGGCGTTTGGTCGAGGGTTCGCGCCCCATCACGGTCTGAGGTTAGCAAGGGCATGCACTCAGGGTAACGATGACATCTGCCAAAACAAGTCCTTCACAAGAAGGCAACCGTCCTGGCCCTTGGTAGAAAAGGGTATCCGTAAAAGGGTGGATTTGGGTGCTACTAAATTACCGCTGCACATTTCAGGAAGTGGTGGCAACACCTTTTTATCTCAAGTAGGCTATGAAAGGGGTGCATAAAACAAATCTTAACCATTACATAACCTAACAATTTATGGAGTTATTCAAGGCACTGGGAGTCAATATCTTTACTTGATTCAGTTTATTCTCCCTTTGGTATCAAGAGCAAAAGCAACTGATGGCTGGTCTAATATGAACCGTGATTATATATATATATATATATATATATATATATATATATATATATATATATATATATATATATATATATATATATATATATATATATATATATATATATATATATATATATATATATGAACAATCATGCATGCACTAATCTGCTTAAATACATACCCAGTTTATTTGTGTGTACAATACAATAAAATGAGCCATGGAAAAATAAAGGAGCTCCTGAAGAATTGGCACCTGTTTTTTATAAGCAGCAAAAAAAGGTTAGGTTAGAATTTGAGCTTAAAGGCCCAACTCAAATTCCAACCAAAGTTAACGTAACCTAACCTTTCTTTGCCGGTTTCAATTCTTCAGGAGGTCCAAAGCAACTATGCTGGAATTCGTAAAAAAAAAAAAAAAAAGTTTACATGCGAAAATCTCCATTATCCTATTTGAAATATATTCAAGACGTCTTTTATAAATTACTAAAGCTTTTCATAACCTGGGGAGGATGCCGGGACCTAAATCCAACACATTTAATAACAAATAACAACTATAACAAATAATGATTTAATCTGGTGGTTTTTAGCGTATTTTAGCGTGTGGCACTCTGGCTACTTTTCCCTCAAGGAGTCGTTGGCAACGCTGCGTATTAAGGTTAGAGATTTGAGAGCCAGAGAGAAGAAAAGGGCGTTAAGAAGATTACTCTGCTCTCTTCTACTATGAAAATACGTTTTATTAATTGGTGTCTGTAATCAAACGTTTGTCAGTAAGTTATTTATGAGGGTGCCATTAGTGCCATACTTATGCCAGTGTTAAGTACCTATTGTATCATGTTCTACAAGACTTGATTTAGTGATGGACATAACTTGCATGGAGTGATGGTTTCCCCCTATCCCCTAGATCCCCCCCTCACACAAGTGACCCTGCTGAGCTGGTTTCCCCTCAACAGGTTTTGTTTGTTTTTTGGTATTTTGCTTCCCCTCATATTTTTTTTAATGATTGATTTATAACAGTTGTGACACAGAGTAACCTTTTTTTGTGTGATGTAATTGTCACTCGTGACTTCTGTCAGCTTGAGAACAGATGACGTGGGAGTAAATATAGAAGCGGGTGGGTATAGTGCCTGTTCTTTTTATAACTTGGTGGTGGCCCCCCGTCTCCAGGATTAGATTCAGGGCCAAGATTCAAGGTGAAGAGCCATTGTTTTGGAGCAAGTGGCAGAGCCGTAGAAAGTGACGACACAAGAAAAGATTGAAGAGGGGAAAGAACCAGTAACTGAAGAGGGGAAAAGAACCAGTAACTGTCATAACGTGGTGTCATTAGTCTTGTGAAAGAGTTTTATGAATATTCTGCTGTGATCACACATTTTGTGTTTCTTTATTTTTGTAGAAATTAAGCCATTCTCTCTTGTTAAGGTATCAGATATCTGAAGTTCTTTGCCATGCCCTTGGGAAATTTGATTAGAAATTATAAACATGCAATATCATAAAAACAAAAAGTCTATTTAACTACAGTTCATGTGTAGGAGTGAATTTTCATTTTTTTTTTTTAACATCATATTACGCAATATTCTAATTACAGTACAGGATTAATATAATCTGATTGCTCTTCTAAATTTAGTTAGAGCTTGCTGTATATGTTAAATATTTTAAGGAAACTCTCTCCAAAGTTGTAATTTAACTTTGTAGAAATGTAAAATAATTTGAGATTATCAGTTTGTGTATTGAAGCAAATTACCATTAAAGGCCTTGATTAATTTATACCAGATATATTGGGCTCTATACCAGTATAATTAGCCTAAAGGTTTATCATAAATACTCACCAAAACCTACATATCTTTAGATATATTTCAAATGAGCTATTAGTTGAAATTATATTTAACAAACTGAAGTATAAATTTTTATGTGCCAATTTAAGAATATGATCTGTGAGATGTTTATTGTTTTCTTGCACTGATGTGAGGACTTGAAAAGTTTTTCCGTTCTTACATATGTGTCCAATTAAATTACGTATTATAAAATACGTAATCAGTATTCGTATAAGAGAGTAATATATATATATATATATATATATATATATATATATATATATATATATATATATATATATATATATATATATATATATATATATATATATATATATATATATATATATATATATATATATATATATATATATATATATATAATGCAGCAATGCTGTTTATGCATATATTAAATTGGAATACATAAATATTTCAAATTTAATGTAGACTTAATCAGTACTATTACATAAATTATATATATATATATATATATATATATATATATATATATATATATATTATATATATATATATATATATATATATATATATATATATATATATAATATATATAAAATTGTCGTTTGCCTTTTTATATGTCACTATTCGTTCAAATCTGAGTGGAGATTGACCGTCAGGCTGCAGCTAGGGAATTAAGGTTGGATGCCCTTCTTAACGCCCTGATATATATATATATATATATATATATATATATATATATATATATATATATATATATATATATATATATATATATATATAATCAAATATAAACATTATTGCACGTAGAAACACGAAACAAATTATACCTGGCTGGGATTTGAACCCAGGACTCAGTCAGTGTTCCAAGTCAATACAAACTCCACCATCAAAGGTATAAAGAGATGAGAGAAACCTCTCAATGAACTGCTTAAGCTAAGGAATGAATGCACTCTACTGAATTTTTGTGATCAATTTACTCTCTCTTCCCAACCTCGATGGTGGTTTGAGGTTGTATTCAATTAAAATCCATACTTTATCAGGATCTCCAGAGGATCAAATAAACACATTATATTTGAAAATGTGAAACAAATTTTTGTCCCTAGCCAGGAATTGTACATAGAACTTATATTGTGCCAAGGCGCTACCGTACCATCTGTACCCACAAAGGTACAAAGAGAAGAGAGATACCTCTCAACTAACTAATAATCACTGAATATCTGTATTCATTTTACTCTTCCATACCACACCTAGGGCTTGTTATTGCATTAATTTCAAACTTTTGCTATATTGGCATCTACAGTGATAAAGAAAAACCCACATAATTACAGGTATATGTGAACTATATATATCAAGCTTTTGGTTTCCACTGATAGCATTTTGATGATGCCAATGCACTCTTTTATTGTAAGGGTTTCCTGCAGAATAGAAGAAGATTACAACAGGAGAGCACATCAGTATCTTGAAATGATTTTGAGGGGAAAGTGATAGTTTCATATAGTGTAATTAATCAGTAAACACATTACTGTGGGTTTCTCTTCCCAATAATAATAGTAATAATAATAATTATGTATCTGCACGAAGCTAAAGTCAACAATGACCAACAACTTACACAACCTTAGCAATTGATATGCTCATCCTCATTTTCCTATCTTCTTTCTTAATCATTATAATAGAAAGATGCCACAAATATAGCAACATATAATAATAATAATAATTACAATATCTATTAAGAGGAATAATGTAAATTAATAATTACCATCATTATACTTCCCAACCTTGCCAATAGAAAATCTTATCTCTTCCAGAATTTTTGGCATTCATTGTATATTGGTGCCATTCCTCTTAAGGATAAACTAATATTTATGGTAATAAATCACAAAATTGTGAGTTATTATGATAATTAGGCATAAAAATATTAATTGGCAAGAGCTTAGTTATTTTACTTGCCAGCTGTAATAAACAGACCGACCAACCCATCAAATTAATGGATGCATCTTCATTGGTTGAAAGACTTCAAAAAGTTACTCTATATACTATTGTCTGGCAGTATCTAGTCTGTCTCACTGCAGTTAAATGCAGACTGTGTTGTTAGTTACTTTTGAGGACCCTCATGACACCTTTGGACTGTCTTATAATTTTCAGGGCTTACAGGAGTAATACTAAAGGGATGTACTGTACGGTATATCCCTTCCTCGAGATCCATAAAAATTGGAAGAAAGTTGTATTGATGTTTCACATGTTTTTCAATGTAATTTTATTTCTCTTATGCAGTGTTGTAGCAGTGTCAATTTTTGGAAGTTGATTTGGAAAGCATTATTAAAATGGAAAGAGAGTAAGTGACTTACGTTATTTAGAAACTCTGAATTCAACATACAAAATCTGTTCAAATTGTGTAAAGGCAGCAACGTACCGTGTAAGATTTCTCGGCTTTGTACTTATTGTGCATTTGTGCCAGTAAGAGAATTGTTACAGTACTCATATTATATACAAAATGGCTGGTATAAAGAAAATAACAACTGCAAGGGACCTCCTCACAGCTATCCACCAAATACAACCTGTTTCAAAACCATTGCCCGGCTATGAAGACAGAGTTGTATCAAGATTTCCCCTTGGTGTCTGCATGGATGAGTGTTATCCCGGGCTCTACATAGGTGATATGTAAGTAATTTTGCAATGCTCTACATAAAATAATTTTTTCATACTTACTTTATTGCTTTAATATTTGCCCGACAAGAGATTCAAGTAGGATTAATTCTTTTGGGACAGATTGAAATTACTAGAGAATATGAGGTTTCTGAATATAAAAAGGGAACCTTTTTTTTTTTTTGAAAAAATTATATATATATATATATATATATATATATATATATATATATATATATATATATATATATATATATACATATATATATATATATATATATATATATATATATATATATATATATATATATATATATATATATATATATATATATATATATATATATATATATATATATATATATATACTGTAATATTCCAGAGGGGCAGCAAAGGATAAAGCTTATCTCACAAAAGTGGGTATTACCCATGTTCTAAATACTGCTCAAGGCAATAAATTTGCAACAGTGGACACAGATAACCAGTATTATGAAGATGTTGGAATCAAGTATATGGGCATGAAGCTGCTTGACATCCCAACAGCCAACATAAAACAATTCTTTCACAGTGGGGCAGATTTCATAGAGGATGCCCTTGCCACCGGAGGTTAGTACAGTGGACAGATACAGTAATAATGAGTTTTGTTGTATTATATTTACTGACGGCTTAAATGCCTCAGTTGTTGCTATTTATTTATTTTTATTTTATACTGCATAGTACCTATACTGACTTAGGTGGTACTTCATATGTTTGGTTTGAAGAACCATTCAATTGTATGAAAGAATATAATGCTTGTAAATATGGTAGTGATGCATCAGTGTATTTATTTCTTCATCTATATGCTTTTTATGGTACTCAGTAAGCTAATTTTATATTTATAAAGTCATTTAATGTATACAGACATTCCCCAACTTGCAAACGAGTTAGGTTCCAGAAGTCCGTTCGTAAGTTGTGTTTAGGTAAAACAAGTATTTATAGTAAATACATGTGCTGTACTGTACATTACTAAGGCTAAAGACACTTAACTACTACATAAAACATACAATATACAGTATTAATAATGTAGTAATACAGTACAATATAAAAATACATACATTAATACATGGGTAGGTTTGCATTCGTATCTTTGAATGTTCGTAAGTAGGGGAGCTTCTGGACTATCACTAATTGTCAGTTATATATATATATATATATATATATATATATATATATATATATATATATATATATATATATATATATATATATATATATATATATATATATATATATATATATATACTCCTCAAATTAAGAACAAGTTAGGTTCTAAAAGTCTGTTTGTAAGTTGTATAATTAAAAAAAAAAAGCACAGTGAAGTACATATATATGCAGTACTGTATAGTAATTAGGCTGTAGACACGTAATTACAACATAAAACATTAAGTACACAGCATTAATGAATTTTATTTCAGTAATAATCATGTCATAATACAGTACAGTACAGTACAGTAATACATACATTAATACATGTGTAGATAATGGGTAGGTTTTGTTCGTATATGTGAATGTTCGAAACATGGTTGTTCGTAAGTAGGGGAGCTATATATATACAGGTATATACACGGCATATATATTTAGTGTTTGTGTTCATCTCTATTCATCCCTTCAAGAGTGTCTCTGCCTTGGAGAGTAGTCAATCTGGAATGGAGGTACTCTCCAAGAAGAGACAGGACGAGCTGGTTTCAGCTGCATGTTTATTTTGGTGATCCATTCTACTGGCTTTATGAGTGATAAGAGCCATGCCTCAGCTCATTGAGAATTTAGAAAGAATCAGAATATTCCAGCTATCCTTCAGTTGTTATAAAGCCAGCTCAATCTTTCAGTAACTTGTTGGAGTGGAGAGTCACTTGAATAAAAACTCCCAATAAGGGTGAATTATGCCTACATTGCATTTACTTTCTCACTTTCCCAGTGTCAGATAGATTAGACAGAATGTTATACTCTGTCATCCATCACCTTCGGTGATCTTGTGTGTCTTCAGGTGATTATTTCCGGGATTGAATTACTGTATACAGTGGTATTGACTTTGTTTTTATCATGCTATCTGCTTGTAGGTGAGGTTTCTACTTGTCAAAAACTTTCATTCTTCATAGATAAGGTTTTGGCTTTACATTAAACTAAAATATTTAATATTCGAACATTATATATCTAAGTGCTCTTTTTAATGTGCTCCTTATTACACTTTTCTCTCCTGGTGACTTGACTTTATCATGTTACATCCTTCTTGTTACTTATACTTTCATGTCCTTTTTTTTTTTTTATCTCCGAGAATTCTTCCCAAATTTGTTGTTTCCATATGATCTCTTCCCATTTTCTTTAATCTTCACAAGTGCTTGGTCATTGATGCAGGCAGATAAAGTCCTGTAGATGTTGCAGATGTGTTTTTCCGAGATCATCCCTTCAGGAAAGGCCACTAATTGGATTTGGCCCTCCTTGCATTAAATGTAGTGTTTTTACAGATAAATGCATGAATGGTTAGCTTTTGCAAGTTATTTTATATCTTATGAAACAGTTAACTTAATAAGTAAAATATAATCATAATTCTCTGGGAACATAGTGTAACTTAGAATAAAGATTATGTGAAAACCAGTAACTTATATCTGTACAGTAAGATATGTTTATTTACCTTTGCATAGGGAAGGTATTGGTTCATTGTTTCATGGGTATTTCCCGTTCTGCGACTATCTCCTGTGCCTTCTTAATGCTCAAAAGGGACATGAGTGCCTTAGAAGCACTGACAACTCTTCGCAAGAATAGAGCCATATTTCCAAACGACGGTTTCTTAAGCCAACTCGCAGAACTGGACAACAATTTGCGCTCTCAGCGACAATGATGAGCTGGAGATGTATGGAAATGTCAGCGTATTGCGAGTATTGTCCATACTGCATCATATACCACGTGAAAATTAAATTATAGTTTCTCTGTGTGAAATTTTTATAAGATTCCATAATGATTATCAATGAATGGAAAGTAAAATATATGAGTGCTTTTGTGATTAGGGATATTTAATTTACCTTATATGATACAGTATATATAGTGTATCATTCTGTGCTTTCATTAAAGACAACATTCTTTTGGTTATTTTTGTATGTAAACATCAAGTGAATTTATTACTATTCTCTGTAAGTAATGGTACTGTATTTATTTACGTACTTTTATATCAGATGTTCATTACTCTTTCACACCTATCCTGTTGAATTGAAATACTATCATCAAGTGAAATGTCATGTCCTCAAGATTACTTGCTTCTGTGTAACATTCTGAAACTGAATAACCTATTTTCATGAAGATTAATTTTGATTCTCTCATAATGGATTTTATTTTGTGTTGATATTAATATTAATAAACTAAAATATTCTCAGCTGTTATATGTTATAATTGTTAGTCAATGGAATATTTGGCGAGCTGTTCTAATTACACACTGACTTTTCAATTGGAATATGAAGTAATACCATGTCTTACATCATTTATTTGTTCCAAAAGTCGCAATTTAATACAGAAACCTACTTAAATCTAAAATACCATATAAAGACGACCTGGACCCCATGTAAACCCTATTTAAACAAATCATTTAAATTGCTTACAGTATAACATCATTTGATAGTTCAACATTTTCACTTTTTTTATAATAAGTAATCAGAATACATTTTAATTGTTCCTAATAAAAAGAGAAAAAAAAGTTAAATACCACCTTCATACCCTTTGAATATAACCTCAATGAACCTTAATGCGCAATCCCATAATGTTATAATACAATAAATGTCTTTCTATAGCAGAGCATTTTAACTGTCTTTTTTTAATATGTCTACTGTATGTATATATTTCAATGTATACTAATGTAAAGAACAGCTAAAAAAGTTACCATATGGGTAACATCAATGGGCTTGTTGGAGGAAAAGGATGAGACTATATGTTAGGTGCTTTGAATTTACTGTCGATGTGCTGAATGGTCTTGCTCCCCTATACTTTTAGGATGAGCTTATAATGGGAGAATATTTTCCTGAATTGCCCCAGTAATATTTGCAGTGTTAAGCATGAGGATGCATCTCCTTGAAAAGTGAAAATCTTTTCTTGAATTACTCCAATGCCTGCTGCAGTTTGCTGATGGTTTAGACTCACTTTTTTGGTTCCTTTTCCTCTTTTTGTCTCTTTAGGAGAGACGTTAACTAATTTAATACAAACAAAATGCTGCAAATACTTTAAAACATACACAATCACGAGTCTGATGAAACTGGCACGCTTAATCACTGTCGTATTACTGTACATACTTTACGTAGGTATCTTACATTTGAAATAATTTTTGTTATTTTATATGCTTTAACATTTCTCTTTAAGTTATTTCATACTTTTTCTATATTTTATTTTGGTGATATTCTTTTTTATATGATGCAAATGTATATCACATACTATATGCAGTGTATATAAATTTTTAAGCTTCAAATTTTTTTATATATTTTAATGTTTTTATTTAGTCTCTTATTGATATTAGATAATTGTTTTTATTTTTAGAGGTTTGTAATATTATCTTGCAGATCAACATAAACTTATGTAAACTGACAATATTAGAATATTATTTTTCCTATTATCAATAATGAAAAATGTAAAATCGAGACTAACGAAAGTCAAAGAGATGTAAGGTGAGGTATTACTGTACAGTAGTGCTCCCGCCCCATGAACACTATTTACGAGCAAATTTTGCATCACCTCCTGAATAAACGCTTGAGTCCCGAACACGCATACACATGCACATCCAGCCAGGTGACCACGTTCCCGCTTGCCCGCATGGTTGCTCTCAGTTCTGCATTGGTGCCCGCGGGCCACAAGTGGAAGGTCCGCTCACCCTCAAGGGTGAACATCCAACAACAACAACATTGTTTTGCCTTTACTTTAAACTAGCCCTTATTATGGCTCCTAAGAAAGTGAACTGCATTAGTGACAGTGGCATAAAAAAGCCTAACCGTATAATAGTAGAAACGAAGAAAGAAATAATTTCTAAACATGAAAACAGTGTTCGTCTTTCTGATCTTGCCACGCAGTATAACAGCGAAATCGACCATCTGTACTCTTTTGAAAACTAAAGAGGTCTTTAAGGCAGCTGATGTGGCTGAAGGAGTAACTATGTTAAGGAAGAATAGGTCACAGTTGATAGAAGAGGTAGAAAAGTTATTGTTGGTTTGGATAACTGAGAAAAGCTGGCTGGAGATAGTGTTAGTGAGGCTATAATATGCACATAAGGTTCTACAAATACACCATGATTTAGTAGCAAACACTCCGAGTTTTAATGCCACTAAAATTGATGAATTTAAAGCCAGTTGAGGCTGATATGAAAAATTCTCATCATTGAAAAATTTAAAGAAATCTTTAGTACGTGGAGTGATGAGCAAGCTTTTATTGAGACTAATCACTCAGACAAAACTGTGAGTTACAGATCAGTGAACATTTTAAATGACAATGTGATGTCTCATTTTAGAAAAATTTATCAGCAGAAAAAGACAAAATTTCTCTGGATCGTTTTCTTGTTCCACTAGTCAGAGAAGCATCTTCCAATAGAGAACATAGAGAGAAAACACCAGAAATAGCCTGTATCTGAAGAGTTACCGTTTTTATGGAAGGGCTCTCTCCAAAGAAGCAGTCCTCCTCCTCCTCCTTGACCACCATTCAAGTTACCAGTAGCAATCAACCACAAAGGTAAATACAATATTGTACATGTTTTATTTTAGTAGAGTAGAATTCCTTTCTATTAATGTAATTTTCCTTTTACAGGTGTAATTCAAGGTGTTTTTCATTTTTATATGCATTAAAAAAAAAATTTAAATGTATATTTATGGTGATGAGGAACGAATTAATTGAAATTACATGCATTTCAATGGGAAAATTGTCTCACCATACGAACAGGGTTTAGGAACGGATTAAATTCATGGGGCGAGGGTCCACTATATTTGTAGTTGTTGCATTATCATTTTGAAAATATGAAACATTATACTCTGTTGTTGACTTAATATTCTTTTTTTTTTTCTTAAAGTTAAATATACTGTCATATAAAATGTAAAGTAAGACTTAGTGAAAACAGATAAGGTAGCATTACATTTAGCTTTGGCTGTAAAGATTGCCTCAACCTTGCAGACCTCTAGCTATTTAGGATTGTTAACTGAAGTGGAAAATACAGAGGCAGTTTGTCTAAAAGATGTTTATGGCTTCTTCCTAATAAATGTAATATGACTAGATATTTTTGAATTTGTATTTATATCATTATTATCTGTATGAGCAGATTATCAGTTTGTGGTGGTTGTACTGGTTTAGTGCCAATTTCTGTAAATTATTATTTTTCACAGATAATCAGTATACAGTGTATTTTAACTGTGAAACCTCATTTAGTGAAAGATTTTATATGTTCATGGCAGTAATAAACAACACTGTCAAATAGTCTATATGTAAGCTTTGCATTTTAATGAATGATGCCTAATTCCCACCAACATATCCATCTTACTTGATGCAGCCGTGTGCATTCATCTCATTTGAAATGCACAGACAGAATTTCAGAACAATTATATGCAGATTTATCTGTGCCCAAACTTTCTGATGTTATATTGCATTTTCTTTTAATATAACATTATTTACTGAATATAAATACAATGTGTATACAGGGATTTTGTCTAAATATATTGTGGTTTAATTAAGCATAAGTGATTTTTTTATATGTTCGTATTTTCAATGATTGTGTCATGGCACAATCAAAACAAGCTAAGTAGAGTATGTCCTGTGTAAATCCCATCCCTGTTGTTTAAGTTATTGTTCTTTCCCCTATATTGTAGAACATTACTATTTTATGAAAAGTAAATCATGTTTCAGCCTAACAGCTGTTTTACAATATTTCAGAAACTGTTACGTATAAAATTATATAATATTAGTGGCATCTTTGATAAACTATAAATAAAGCCATTTATATATATATATATATATATATATATATATATATATATATATATATATATATATATATATATATATATATATATATATATATATATATATATATATCGTTTTGTGTTTCACTGTCAGTCCCCATTTGGGGGTGGATATAAATGGAGTGAAGCTGGGGAATAGAAGCTGGATGCCCTTCCTGTCACCCACCTTGAGTATGAAAACGGATCTGTCACTCCTGAGTCTAGCCTTCTACCACTACATTACAGCATTCCCCATACACATTATATATATATATATATATATATATATATATATATATATATATATATATATATATATATATATATATATATATATATATATATATATATATATATATATATATATATATATATATATATATATATATATATATATGGCATTGAATTGCTAACCATATTTTGGAACCTATTAACAGTTGACCTCTTGTCAGTGTTACCATAGAAAAATATTTTTATGAAATAAAAATTTTATACTATTACATGAGAGTCAATATCGTATACACTATACTCTTTACCTCTACACAATCATAGTTTCCTTCATGGTGTGAGGGTCATGCCTGAAATTGTATGGAAATTTGTACTAAAAGGTAAATTAATTTTTAAAAGTTTAATAAACTGTCAATGGAATTGTGCTTTTTCCTGCCTAACCTGTTTAGTTTGTAAGGTTAATATATGTTTTTTAAATGTAGGTTCTCTAATTCAAGAGACCCTTTTCTCTATTTACGGCTTCTGAATCCCGCTGTAGAACCTCATAATAGAATAAACCAACATTAACGAGGGATCTGTGCTTATATCTACCAAGACAGAAAAAACATTTACACCTTTTATGTTCTGTTTCTTTATACTTTTTATAGAATCTAAGCTACAACGATGCTTCCAAAGATGAAATATTGTCATATATCAATTGTTTTATACATGGTTAGATGTGGATTTTGCTTACCGAATTTGACATCAAAATCTTTACAAGTAAATTTGGTGATTTCTTCACAACTAGGGCAGACATAAATATTATTAAGCATATTTCATTTAGGGTGAGATGCAACCTTAGCTTATAAAGAAGCCTTATTTTAGTATGTTTAGTGAGACACCAAGACAGGCAAGAAAATTGCCCTCATCAGGCCCAGGCACCGAGAGAACTGATTCATGTCTGTTACAAGTAAATACTAGAGCTAATTTGAAAAATTAGTGAAACTATTATGCTCTCAATTTCATTAGAGTACAAACTTAAAGCAATGTACAGTCGTCCTGGGACTTGTGTGAAAAGAGCATATATGATTTCAACTATACGCAAATTTAGAAAAAAAAACTAATCTTCAAATCTTTAAAACTAAAGTGAGTGAGAACACCACGCCTGTTGCCTACTTCGCATTTAATTGTGACTTGTTGTGACCTCTGTGTGCAGTGTCGCCTAAAATTATGTGCTACGGGCAGCCTTGAAAAGCCCAAAAAGGCTAGAGGTGTATTAAGTTTATAGCAATAATTAATATTTTAGAGTAGATGAAAAAGATGTCAACATCCCAAGTGGCACAAATTGGGGGGGGGGGAATGAGGCTATTATTTGTTCAGTAAAACAAAGGGAGAGAGAAATTCAAAGCAATATCGTTTCACCTGCATTTTCAAAAGTGGTTCCTCAAATTAGTGATACTGTACTTGTTAAAACCGAGAAAGCATTAAATTTGTGGTTGGAAAATATGGTGCAAGAGCATGTCCCTATTGATGGATATATCTTGCCTGAGAAAGTGCATCAGCTTTATGAAAATTTCACTGATGATGCTAGTACATCGAAAAGGAGGGAGTTTAGAGTTAGCAAAGGATGATTTCATACTTTCATAAAGTGCCATAACCTGTAAAATTTGAAGATCAATTGCGAAGAGGCATTGTCCGACACAGAGGCTGCAAAGCATTCCCATAATAACTCTACTTTGTTAACATTATAATCTCAAGAGTATGGCTTTCGGTAAATCTTAACAAAGTTTTATACTTTACTGTAATAGTAAAGATGGTCCTGACAGTGATTGAGAGTTGCAAATTTGTTGCAGCTGAGCATATTTTCAAATGTTGCTCTATTCTGTGCCAAAAAGTAACGAGTTGGCAGCTTCACAATATTCAATTAATAAATATTAACACATTTTTAATTTCTTAAGGAATTTGAGACCATACCAAAGTACAAAGAGAGTCCATTTTGCATTGGATAAATTAAGTACAGTCTCGACATTATGGCACAATAAACTTGCTCCTAATTCAAGGCCATATAATAAGCTCAAACTACTCTTAAGTACGAGATTGATCAACTCTGATTGGACTTTGACACTGAGGTCTGCTCCGCCGTCGAGGCTGCCTGGGTAATTCCGAGTTAACAAACTCTGCCTCTCATCCAGTGTTGTTTTCACCAGAGAAACATTTCACCAAGGTAATTGTACTTAAGTAGCATGAGAACTGTGCTCATGGTGGAATTAATGAGATCCTCAATGAAATCAGACAAGAGTTTTGGATTCCTAAAGGAAGGCAGTATGTGAAACCCATCTTGAAAGGATGTGTGCATTGCAAGAAAATCAGTGGCAAATTATACTCCTATTCAGATCCTCCTCCTCCTCTTCCTAAAGAAAGTGTAATCATGAATGAACCCCTTTAAACTGTTAGTACTGATTACAGTAGAACAGTGCAAATGAACAAAGGAAAGAAAATCCTCAACAAATAAGTCTGTTTATATTTTCCACCCCAAGAGCTATTCGCCTTGAATTACCTAAGGATTTAAGTGTTGAAGTTTTTCTGTTATTATTTAGGAAGTTTATAACGAGGTGTTCTCTTCAAAAACCGATTATATCAGACTATGCGACTAACCTCACTACAACCTCCAAGTTTTTGAAAGGTTTGGTAAATGAGCTATCTATTCAAAAGTTTATGCAACGTCTCAGAATTGATTGGAAATTCATCGCTTCTAAAGCACCCCGGCAAGGAGCTTTCTCGGAAAGGCAAAATTGGAATCATGAAGAGTGTATTGCACAAGGTATTGTTCAAGAGTAGATTTGCGGCAGAGCAGCTTGATAAGGTACTAAGTGAAATAGAGGAAGTAGTGAATAACTGTCCTCTTGACATACTTAAGGTCATTGCTTGTTCAAGGAAGACATATTACAGATGCAGATCTACTGGATATAACTTAACTGGATGCAGAAACTTCATGTGATAATTAAGGTGAACTTAACCAGATATTAAACAAGTTTAAGAACAGGTTTACATCTGAGTATCTTCTTGCTCTTTGGGAGAAACACTGTGGTAAGAAAGACCCTGAAAATATTCAAAGTAATTTTTTCTTATGTGATACCTGGATGGGTGAAGAAAATTGCCATCATCAGGCCTGGGCACAAAGCAACTCAAAGCAAAGAGAAACAGAGATGGAGAGTGTTGTGACTTGTCATATGTGAAGGGATAATATGAGATGTCTAACGAATATTCAAGAATATCTGTGTAGATGGAGTCATAAACAAGGATCTGTAACTGATGGAAGACTTGATATCGAGCTGTCCAGGACAAACCTATTCAAGTCTAAAAACCTTCAGTTGTAGTATCGCAATGGGCGGCTGATCCATGGGCAACTTACTACTGCTCTAGTAGAATCTGATGCTCTCAGATTATTTGCCATAGAGCAGAATTACTGAATATATCCCTGATAGTAATGGCGTCTTGAGATCAGTTGAAGTGTTAGCAAAGGGTAAAATCTTGACAAAAATTACGGAAAAAACTTGTCCCACTAGAAGCAAAAAATAAGTACTGGATAATCAATCTAGAGTCAGCTGGAGGAATCTTCAAAATATGAAAAACTTGGACGTCAAGTTGTCTTTAATATATTTCAAGATGGTCTACTCCTATACACATAGATAAGTGTTTATTTGCAAGACAGTTTATTTCTTGACAATAGTTTATATATACATCTGTATGCAGGGGGTCCCCGTTTTATGCCAGGGTTCCATTCCTGACAGCTGACTTAAACTGGATCTCGATGTAAGTCGGAAAACACCTAAATTCAAACCTAGGTCCCCCACCAATGCTAAAAATAAATACTCTAAAACATTGAAAAATAATCTAAGTTCTTAATCTAATACATAAAAATAGTTAAAGTACAATATACAGTATTGCTTACCTTTACTACTGTGGTTGGTTTGCATCTGGATGACTGGTATGTCGAAAAATTGATTTATTAATAATTTATGAATTATTTATTGATCTCTGATGTAATGGCGGAACAACTTAAAATGGGGACCCCCTGTATATACACACGATATTTATACCTAATCATTTATGTTAAGTATGCATAAAAGTATACATAAATATTCCTATGCATAGTGTATACTGTATGTATAGTTTGCTTTAGACTAACAGTAGAAGCCCGAGAGTGAAATCTGCTTTGCTAAGTTTAGGTGATAAACCTTTGGTTGCTTTTATGATAATGCTATTAATTAGTTTGTATAAACTCACAGAAGTTGTTGCAGCTGCAGTCTTTACAGGTGGTTGTTATACGTGTCAAAAAGAAATAAAATATTTAGTGTCATTATGACATTGTAGAGTAAAAATTTTAAAATATGTGAACAATACAATTTGTGAAGATACTCCACGTACAAGCCTTATAAGTAAGTCAGTTGTCCTTTAAATATATAGTTGGACACTCATGTTTAATAACAAATCCCATGTAGATGGTTACCTTATTACCGATATCCGACCAACAGGATTATTAAGTATTGATAAGCTCATCAAGTGAAACACTTGTGGGCAGAATATATGTTGGAAAATTATGATTCTGTGTGAGAAATTCATAATTTAAGGTGAGAATTTTAATGATTAATTTATATACATAGTTTACAGTTCACAAACTCCCCTTTTAAGTACTTACATGTATACCTATGCAGTGGATATCAAATACTGTATATTTATTGGTAGAGGAAAGTACTTTATAGATCGTTTCTGTGCCTCTACCTAAGTTGTGGCTGGGTTTCCATATGTAAAGAAGGACACAGATATCAATGGTAAAAAAATATGAAAAACCTCCATACACAATATACTGTCCTGCATTTTACCACTTTGTTAAGATAATAGTGAACTAATCTTTGCTGACAAATCTGTTTAACCCTTTCCTTTAAAGAAATAAATCTTGATGTGCTTGATAACCTCACGTTAACAGAAAGGTAAGTAATTTTTACTTCATCTCATAGGAACTGGAGAATTTAGAATGCAAGTTTTTTAAGATATTATAATATGAAATATTAAGCACATATATAGAGACTAGCTATAAATTATTAAGTAGCTTGCACTTTTTTCATGTAAAATTCTTGTGCTGTACCATCTTTCATCACTGATAAATACTCTTGCTATTGTAGTCACTTATGATCACTGAAACAGTAAAATTTAAAATTTTAACTGTATATATGCTGGAAACGTAGTCTTTATCAATGAATAATAAAATAACGAAATGTTTTACATATTCCAGAAACGAAGTACATACTGTTAACTTCTCATATTTTATTTCCAGTCACGGCTGCCTACCTTGATGTGTACATGAGGGTACTGGGATGTACTCCCTGCTTCCCTAAAGGTGCCTTCGACATCATGCTTCGTAATGCTCAGAACAGCCAGCGACCAATGATTGACCTCAAATCCGCTTGTTATTATTACTAACACTGCTCTCATTCACAGACTTCTTGATACGTTCATATCTTTATCAATATTCTCTTACATTATATTACTTATAAGCCTTGATTGTAGCATATTATTTATAATGCATCAGGAATAGTCTTAAATACACTAGTTTCACAGATATACTATACTCAACAGGTGAACATTATAGGTTTTATTTCACTATTCAAATACAATTTTCATCAACTTTCTCATTTGGACTCATATTATCTAATAATAATTCTCTATTTACACACCAAACATATTTCCTCGCAAGTGATTATCTCACGTCATTGATTACTGTCATAGGAACATTACAAGCACTTGGAAATAATAACTATTTGCAGATTCAGTACCAGGTTCTGCACAAAAAAATGGGGATGCAGTGTCATTTTCGAGGTGTAGAGTTCCCATCATGTAAGTTGATAAACTATTTCTGTACTGTTTCAAAGCTAAAACTTATATTTATATCTTTAGTATTTATCTTATAAGATATATTTGTTTAGACATTCCTTCTCTCTGTCATGTGAGCTATAAGTAGAGGAATTAAGATGATAATACCATTGTAGTATTACCTTGACGAAAAGTGTGACATGCAAGCTGCAAGCAATTATAATGTAAAACGCATTGATCACAAAACTGTCGATGGTATTACGGTTCATCAAATTATAATTTCATCATATCGAACGTGCATATTAACAAATCTGATTTCCCACATACGAAAGATATAGGTTAATGGCAATATCAAACTATATTCCGTTGATTTAGGGAAGGAAGTATCACATCAAATGCATAGCCATAGAGCTGCATGTAATTCCTTTTCCTCTCCATATACAGTATATTGATAATCAGTATGATGCTGTTTCTCACTGGAACAGAAAGTAAATAAGTCGCTTTCATATGTAAAATTTTCTGCCATGGGCATGTACAATTAATGCCAAATACAGAAACTTTGTTGGGGGAAAATATTCCTACCCACTAATGTTTTTATGGTGGGCATAGCATGGCAGCACTTCTACGGTGCAAGACTCATTCTCTCTGCAGATTGATGTGAAGACATGTAGAATGATAGCAGAGACTGGGAGGAGAATAATATGAGGGTGAAAAAAATGACAGAAATATACCGATTATACATACTGCATTTTGAAAGTAATCATTTATCAGCATTTCTTTCAGACAAAGATTAAAATGAAAAAAAAATATATAAACTGAAGGAAGCTGGACTAAAGTACAAATAAAAATAAATATGAAACTGCAACCTAAATTAAGAGATTATTTTTATAGGAAATATTCTAAAAGGTACTGGATATGACACTTTTTTTTATTATGGCCCAAATGTTATAATAATGAATGTCAACAGCCTTGTGTACAAAACACCATCATTAACTCAACAGTCACGTCCATGTGTTACCTAAACTGACCAAACGACATGAAAGTTCTAATTGCGATAAAGTCAATATTTCACAGAGGTCTAAGATTCTTCTCCAGAGTTTTAAAATTGGGTTCAAGGAAGATAAAATCACAAGATCTTAATTTGTTATAAGAAATTAATATAATCTGTTCTCGTAATATGATACCTTATCCCTACAAATTATCTATCTAAGAATGCTTGCAGTTGTTGTGGACCAATATAAGTTGTATAAATTTATATCCTATACATTCAGTAGATTTTACTTCTTCTATTTGAAAGATCTTTAAAGGAGAATGCTGAGGGTGAAAAGATTAGCCCTTCCCTTTCCATTTTTTCTTCTTTCCTTGCTGTTTACAGAGAGCAACAAATTATATGACAACCTCTTCCTTGTCATGTATGCTTACCATATCAAGAAGATCATTAATCATGGCTATTGTGTCATATCTAGGAGGAGCTTTGGAGTAGAAGTTTAATATTATGATTCTGGATGCTTATCTTGTGCACATCTTGGAGTTTTGAAGTAGTCATTTATACTTATAATTTAGGATGCTCATCTTGTGCATATCTTGGAGGAGTTTTGAAGTAGCAATTTACACTGATAATTTTGGATGCTCATCATGTGCTTATCTTGGAGTACTTTTGAAGTAACAGTTACGCTGATGAGTCTTGATGGCTATCTTGTGCAAGTGTGTAATGCAAAAACTTTTAACATATATTAATATCAAAATTCCTAACAAACTGACTGTTCATCATCAGTCCTGTAAAGAGAATAACACATAAATGCTGTACATATCTTTCTTTATCTTCAAGACGTTGATGAGCTTCGGGATATAGTTACTACTGTGGAACCGAGATTACGATTGATTCCAGAGATGAGGCAACATGTGTCTCGCTTCACAGATGGAGCTGACATGGATGAAGTCTACCCCAAACTTTTCCTAGGCGACTGGTGAGTACCAACAAAGTTATCTTAATAAAAAGCCCAATATATATATATATAATATTTTTTTTTGTGTGTGACACCGGGACAGGCAATAAAAACTGCCCTCATCAACTGAGGCCCGGGTACGATGAAAACACCAAGAGGAAGGAAGAGAAAAAGGTTATGGACACGGCAGAGACGAGGCAATGATACACAAAGGAAAAAGGCAGACTGATAGAATAGTCAAAGAACTGAGGACCTTAGAGATATAGCAGGATACAGAGATATATAGGCCTTGAGATGATGAGAGATCCGCTTTTTGAAGGAGGATACATTACAAGAATTTGGAAAGACAGGGAATCAAACTTGTGACACTAGTTACAAATTTATGCCACTCTAACTGACTGAGTTACTACAGCATATAAAATCTGCATATCATAACCCAACTAGATCAAGCAAGCACTTTCCCATCATTCTTACTTCAACTAATTGCAGCTGTACAGTACATGGACATTATGTATATATATATTCACAATCAGACTATAATGTTAACAATGCTCTTCTCCAGGCAAAACTTTTTTTGAACCTTATTAGAACTGAACTCACGTAGCAAGTTATAAATTTTTGTCACTTTAACCGAATTAGTACTAAAGCAGAAAAAGTCTGCCTATCATAGCAGCCATTTCAAGCAAGCCCTTACCCATCATTCTTGTATCATCCTGTTAGAGTTGTGCATGGAGTTGTAGTATATAATTAATTATTTATATATATATATATATATATATATATATATATATATATATATATATATATATATATATATATATATATACTATATATATATATATATATATATATGTGTGTGACACCAGGATAGGCAAGGAAAATTGCCCTCATCCGGCCTAGGGCACCAAGAAACATAAAACAAAGAGAAACAGAGATGGGGAGTGTTGTGACAGGTCAGTTGTGAAGGGATAATAATAAATGTGTAACATCCAAGAAAGAATATTTTTGGTGTAGATGCATGCATAGACAAAGAATGGTAACGGAAGGAAGACTTAACATCGAGCTGTCCTGGACAGCCCTATATATGACCATAAGACACAATGGTGGACACTGCAATTTATAAACTGCCTAAGGATTCGAACTATAATAGTACTGAACATTCTGTTTCTGTATTTATATTTTCAGTATTAACATCGATCTGTGTAGTACTGATAAATTTTTTTGTTAAATTTTATTACATTACTGCGGAATATAAAGCAAATTAATACGTACTACTTGATCCATAATAAAGATTGCTCTGTCCATGATCAGCTTCAGTACGTAAAATATCAGTGCATATGACATATAGCAGTAATACAATAACATTTATATTGCAGCGATGCAGCTACGAATGAAGCGTATTTGCTACGTAATGGCATCACTCATATTTTAAATGCTGCAGATAATACTTCTGGACCTGCCAGAGTTAAAACTGGTGCAGAATTTTACAAGGCAAGTGAAATAGTTTGATTCTATGTAAAGTACTCCACACCATGAGTAAAGGTATTTTCTCACTGATAGATGGTCATAATTTATAGGAATTTCCAATGCTCTCAGGTTCTCCATATATGATTCAGGATTAAAGTACAGTATTTATAATGTTTGCAGAGGAAATTATTTCATGATATTCTTGTTTGTTTTTTGCAGAATCCATCCATCATATACCAAGGTTTAGACCTTTTAGATATGCCTTTCATCAATATATCAGTACATTTTGAAAAAGCCTCAGAATTCATTGATGAGGCACTTGCATCTGGAGGTTAGTAATGAATCTCTAATATTTTTTAGGGTAAGAGATATTATATTCCATGGTTATTTGTATGTGTTGATTAGCATTGCAGCATCACCATATATGATATTCTACTGTCATTATTCTTGTTTATACTAACAATGATTGCTGTGGAAAAATTTATCTTTCATAAAGAGTCTGAAAATACTATATGGAACAATTTCATGTAAAAACAAAGAATAAATTAAACTATAGCAATAATCAATAGCTGATATAATTGTGGTCAATTACGTAATGTAAAGTAAGCATTTGCATAGTAGATGGAATGCCCGTGCCTCGTGTCCTTAGGTTCAGTTGTTGGTATAATACAGAAATCCCTTCTCCAAGTGTTTGGAATTTAGTGATATGCTAAAGGTTGCAATCCTTTAAAAAAAAAACTTGCAGTAGTTCATATGGTACATCTCTTGGCCAAACCCCCTGCCTATGGCTTTACCCCTTCTCTCTGTTCTCTGATTTCCAGTTTTCTCTGTGACCGTTTTATATTTGTAGTTGTTGATGGTGCGACATCTAGCCCTTTCTCTGTTACCAGTGGTGTTCCACAGGGCTCTGTTCTTTCACCTACTCTGTTCCTTCTCTTCATCAATGATCTTCTACAATCCTCATCTTCCTGACGATTGTACCCTTCACTTTTCTTCACAACCTTCTTCTGCTACTCGTAATCAGTCTTGTATCACTCTTTCTTCTACTCTCAACTCCAATTTGCAGAGGGTATCTGAGTGGGGCACTAAAAATTTAGTTAAATTCAACGCCTCCAAGACAGTTTCTGGATATCTCTTTATCTTCTTCCCCTCCTGATAACCCTATTGTCTACGAAACTAATGAAATTTACCCTCTTAATTCTATCAACATATTTGGAATCCATGCAGCCTCTAACTTGTCTTGGAGGAATCACATAATCCAAATTTCTAAATCTTCATCCAAAAAATTGGGGGTTCTGTTTCATTTTCGTCACTACTTTCCCTCTTTACAGTTACTTAAAATCTATAAAGGTCTTATCCGTCCCTGCTAAGAATACTGCTCACACATCTTGGGTGCGTCTTCTCAGACTTATCTCCTTGATAGGGTTGAATCTAAGGCAGTATGACTCATTAGTGATCCTTCTCTTACTTCTAATTTAGATTCTCTCTCTCTCTTTGCCGTAAGATATCATCCCTTTCTCTTTTCTATCGCTAGTACTTCCATTGCTGCTCTGATGAGTTGACGAGTTGCATCCCTCCCCCACTGCCGAGGCAGCATAACACTCACCAAGCAGCCTCATCTCACAGGTACTGTGTGGAGATTTGTAGCTAGCGGATTGGTCGGTGCAGCAACTGCCTCTTCCCATCTACCTCCAGACTCTGGAACTCTCTTCACTGCCTGCAACAGTCTACCACCAATTCCATATAACCTCAAATCATTCCACATTGCCTCTCTATCAACTCTATCATACGCTTTCTCCAGATCCAAATATGCAAAACACACATCCTTACCCTTTGCTAAATATTTCTCACATAACTGCTTAACTATAAAAATCTGATCTATACAACCTCTACCTCTCCTAAAACCACTCTGCACTTCCGCGATCACATTTTCTGTCTTATCCCTAATCCTTTTAATCAGTATCCTACCATACTTTTCCTACCACACTCAACAAACTTATACCCCTAAAATTACTGCATTCATATACATCTCCTTTACCTTTGTATAGGGGCACTATACAAGCAATCAGCCACTCCACTTGCACCATTGACAACATAAAGCATGTATTAAACACTCTCACTAACCATACCAAAGCAGTCACACCCCCTTCTTTCAACATTTCCGCTCTCACACCATCCATTCCAAGTGCTTTACCTGCTTTCGTTTCATCCAATACCCTTTTCACCTCCTCTCTTGTAATCTCTCACTCATATTCATTTTCCATTCCTAGCACTTGTACACCCCCCATTGCCACTATAGCCGCCTCTCTATCTTCCTCAACATTCAGCAAGCACTCAGAGTATTCTGCCCATCTTTTCCTTGCATCATTCCCTCTTAACAACTTTTCATTCACATCCTTCACTGTCTCTTCCATCTTCGATCCACCCTTCCTTACTCTCTTCACTTCTTTCCAAAACTTAATTTTATTCTCCTCATATGACCTACTAAAATCCTGTCCCTACATAACATTCTAACATTTGCCAACCTATTCTCTTCCTCTACTTTCTGCTTGGTTTCCACACTGTTCTCCCTATATCTTTCATACTTCTCCCTACTGTTACACTGCAGCCATTCCTCAAAAGCCCTCTTTTTCTCTTCCACCTTCATTTTCACCCCTTCATTCCACCACTCGCTGCCCCTCCTCATGCCACCTCCAACAAACCTCTTTCCACACACATCACTTGCATGTCCCACAAAACCTTCTTTCATCAACCCCCATTCCTCCTTTAACTCCCCAACTTCTCTTTCTTTTACCCTGTCATATGCCATCTTCAGCCTGTCCTGATATTCCTGTGTCTTCTCTGGCTTTTTCAACTCTTCCACCTTCACCACTTCCCTTCTACATCCCCCCCACTCTATTTTCCGACTCTTTTGCTATTACCACTTTTGCTTCAACCAAAAAAGGATCAGACATCCCAGCAGCCACACCCCTAAATGCATGCACATCTTTCTCTCTACCAATCATTCTCTTTGTTACCAATACATAATCCATCAACGCTCTTTCTTTCACTCTTCCGTTTGCCACTCTCATTCATGTATACTTATTTATTAACTTCTTGAAAAAACTATTACCTTTTACCAACTCTTGCTCCACACACATATCTAACAGTCTCTCGCCACTCTCATTCCCACCTGGTACTCCATACTTTCTCACAATACCTTCTATCTCTCCATCACCCACTCTGGCATTCAAGTCACCCAACACAACTACATAGTTCCTTCTACTCAGACCATCCACACACCTAGTTAACTCATTCCAGAATTTCTCCCGCTCATCCTCACTTCTCTCACATCTTGGCCCATATGCACTACCAAAAGCTCAACATTCCCTACCCATCCTAACTCTCACCCACATTAGCCTTGATGACACTTCTTTCCATTCCACTATCTTATTTTCCATCCATTCACACAGCAATAATGCCACACCTTCTCTCGCTCTCCCCCTTTCAACCCCAGACACCTTACCTGTCACCTCACCAAATGCCACTTCTCCTTTTCCTTTCATCTTTGTCTTACACAATGTCCATACATCCATCCTCCTCCTAGCAAACACATATCCAATCTCACATCTTTTGCTCTCTATCGTACTACAACCACGCACATTTAGACACCCCAAAACTAGAGTTTGGGGAGAAACTGTGATATTTACAAAAAGGCATTCAGATAGAATGCATTCATTCCTAGTATAGCAGTTAAGTTGTAAGGTTGGTTTCTCTTAGACCTTCTGTGGTGTAATTGGGAGTGCCTGGGCACAGTAATTATGTGTCCTAGGTTCGACTCCTGGTCAGGTAAAATATGATAGAAATATATATATATATATATATATATATATATATATATATATATATATATATATATATATATATATATATATATATATATATATATATATATATATATATATATATACAAAAAATCATAAAACAAAGTCCACACTTTCACACATGGATCATATTTCATCACAATTTTTGCATCATAACTTTATGGAAATTATGACACATATATTTTATGGATTGTTGATGAATACTGTATAACTAAAGATAGCTTTGTTTGCATCAATTCCAGGTTGCATTTTAATTCACTGTCGCCAAGGACGTTCGAGGTCCGCAACTATAGTAGCAGCATTCCTTATGCTGAGAAGAAATATGACAGCAGCTCGTGCTCTGACTCTCTTGAGAGAAAGTAAGACAAAATCTGTCTAATGTACTGCATGCATGCTATATTTATTGTCTTATAAATGCATCAGTGTGCGTAAGTAATATCTGAAATAAGGGTTATAGAGTATGAAGACACAGTCTGTAAGTGTGAGTAAGTATACATATACTGAGTGCAAATTTTTCTCTTATAAAAAGTTAAGTATGTTTCACGTGGATGGATTGAAGTATATATTAGGACAAAGTGTCATTATCATTAGTAGTAGTAGTAGTAAACAAAAACTGAAGGAAAGGTGGTGCTAGGTGCTGGAGAGGTTGTCCAGTTTGTTTCACAATGAAATACCTTGAAAAATTATAAGCTACATTGGCAAACTCTTTGAAGCTAGGATGATGATATTTGTATTCAAAAAAGTAGTAGTAATAGATGTAGTAAAAAAGTATAGTGTACAGCTCTGAATAAATGACTATGGAAACCCACACTGATCTACAGACATACTGATGTATATCAGCGTAAAATTTGTACCCCGATCTTGTGGGTTTTACTTAGACTGGGGTCTTTCTGTATTAGCTGATGTGATAAGACTATACACTTCTTTTGGATCTGTATCTAGTCAGTTTGATATTCTGGAGCTGCTTTTGTCTGCCGTCTTTGGTTCAGCCAACTCTTTACCTGGGTTGCATTCTCCTGCTTCATTGGATATCATTAAGCCTCATTCCATAGGCTTTTACAGCAACCTCAGACTGTGAGGTGATGGAATAGAGTCCGTTGTCCACTTTCCCAACCCTCTAAGCACAATCATGGATGCTCATTTTCTTTATATGGGTAAAATTATGTAATCCTTTCTCCACTATCATTTTACAATTGTCAATTCTACCAAACTTTACCAGAAGTTTTTTATGTATTCCCAAACAACACAAAAAATTATGGAAAAAAATAATGTCTCTTCCTAAGTAATTGCCAGAAGGCATCTCTAAAGCCAAGTAACACTATTTAGGCTTTCAGACAATGTTAGATGCTCTTTCCCCACAGGACTTCAATATTACAGCACTTGCAGAATTCTAAGGATCTTGATCTTATAAGTAGTACTTACTTCTTCAATTGTCACATTAAGAATAGCATATTTTCTCTCCTTGGGAGAAACGATCTGAAAATCTTCCAATGCCAGAGGCGAATAGCAGCTGTAGATAGGGACCCTAGAGCCATGCCAGCTAATGCTGTATCATGAGAGGACACTGGCTTGGAGTGTCCAACACCGGCTTGTAGTGTCCAATTTCAGAGTCAATTACACATCCAAGATAGAGCGAAATGTTTGAATAAACAACAGGATCTGAAGGTCTACGTTCCAGAGTACTATCCATCCTTCTTAAAAGATACCTCGCAAACACTCAAATATGACTGCTATTCAATAAGGCACTCAAGAAAGAATTTACATAGGGTAATTTCAAGATTTAAGAGATATGTCCGTGCACTACGGCTAACTGAAACCAAATTGTTGAATGCTACAACAAATATTTTTCTCTTTCCAAACAGCAATGCTTTGTTGGCATTAAATTTCACACGAAGCTTGTCAAAGATCTGTCAGTATAATAAAATCAACTTTTTAAAATGTTCAAAATCTCAAGAATCAGATATAAATCAAGACCTTTCACTCATAGCAAGAAATAATCAATATTATAATACAGTAGCAATTCCAATGAAATCTCTTATGTATAGAAAATTTAATGTGGGCTTACATATAAGGGGGAACTAAATAAAATCCAAAAGTTTGGAATGACATACAGAATATTTAGAAAAGGTTTACATAAGACTTTATGGACAAAATAATATCCTGATATTTATTACAGTCAAGCTAGCAATGAGATTGGTTACTACAGGGAACAGAGATAAGCCAGATTCATGAAAGAAAGCCTGGACGACACAGCGGGATGATGGCAAAATGACAAGCCAGCAGACAAGAAATTGGCTGTGCCTCTAGCTATGGCATGCCACAGTGGCACACACACACCCCACGGAGGAAAAAGAGGCAGAAACTCAGTTTTACTTAGTACGTACCTAAATAATGTGGGTGGATGTTAACTTCACGTTTACAAGATAAAATATATTTAGGACCACGGACTCTGCACTTATCTGCACGGATTGGAATTGTTATTTTAATCACAATGTGACTAGCTGTGATGCATCTATTCAGAGTAATGCAAACCAACGGCATGGCATTTTAGAATTTGGGATTACGGCATAAATGCCTATTGATGTTGCTGCAGGTGATAAAAATGAGATGGGGTATCAAAAAGACTGCTCTGGGGGTATACTCGTAATTTTGACCTCTCCGAACTTGTCAGATGGGAAACCATTTCATGGGATATGATGGGCTCCAAATTGAATTTGTGCAAGGTAATGGAAAGTGATCAAACTTTTCCCTATAATGAACCAATGAATTCTAAATTGAATTGTTTTATTTTAGGTCGTGAGATTCGCCCAAACAATGGATTCCTTCAGCATCTGGCAGATTTAGACCTGAAGCTGTTCAGAGCAAAGTTTGAAAAGTTGCAGGAAGAAATGAGCTCGAGTTCAGACTCAGACTCTGAATTTGATTTAGAATCAGACTCTGAAAGTGATTCCAGCTGCTGAAAACATGCATTTAAGACTTTTATTTTACCAGTCTTTATTGTTGATTCTTTTTCTGTTCTTTTCTGTATAATATGCTTTGAAATGTGCTGTGTTGTGGTCTCACTTAGACTTTCACGTTGTTATAATATTTACAGATAAGGAATATTGTTGTCGTACTGATAAGGAATATTGTTGTAGTATTAAGTTAAAAGTTATATTTTCTTCTCGTTGCACTTAGACGGTTTCTCTCGAAACTGATGAGGTTTATGGTACTAAATATTACTACAAGGCTTGGCTCTCATGTGTACATTTATCAGTGTGTAATAAAAACCAATGGAGCTCATGAAGGAATTGGTTCCTGATATTTTTAGTTCCTAATTCTTCAGTTGGGGTAAAGTTAACGTCCGTAATCTTCAGTTAGTCACTGTATATAAAGGCCAAGCTCAAATTCTAACCTAACAGCTGATAAAAGTCTGGTCCCAATTCTTCATGAGGTCCAAACCAATTTTCTCTCTTTAGATAATCTGTTCAAGATTATACTTTCTGATTTTAGTGTTATACTGAAAGTGATTTCTATATACAATGATCTTATTAAGCCACCCATTGTAATGCTACTTTAGATAATCTGTTCAAGATTATACTTTCTGATTTTAGTGTCATATTGAAAGTGATTTCTATATACAATGATCTTATTAAGCCAGCCATTGTAATGCAACTTGTAAAACCTAAAGAAAATATTGGAATGAGTTAAAGTGAGAAAAGATAATGGAAAAGCAGTCTGAAAAACGAAAAAGATTAGGAGCTCATAAACAAATGGGACCTGCCTTTTATCAACACTAGAGAAAGATTAGGTTATGTTAGGTTAAGTTAGATTTTGAGATTTAAGGCCAAGCTCAACTTTTAACCTAACTAAACCTGGCCTAACCATTCTTCGCTGTTAATAAAAGGCAGGTCCCAATTCTTCAGGATTTCCAAAGATTATAAGCAAAAGGATAGCTATGTGACAGAAGTGAGCTAGAAAAGTCTAACAGTAAAAGTAAACAGACGTTTATTTCAATAGAAAGGATATGATAGTACTGCATGTGGGGTGTTTTAATTAAGACAAAGAAACTGAGATACAATTTGTCTCAATTAATAAAGACTGGACAATTATCCGAAATAACAGAAGTACAGTATATCATGGATGTGAAGAACACTACAATACAGAGAAACAGAGGAGAGGTTAAAACAATACTGATGATTATAAATATTATTCTATAATATACCTTATAAACACGTAACTTGAAAAGGAGCTGCTAAATTGTAAATAAAATACCCATACCAGGACACCTGCACCCTTGATTTTTTTTTTTTCTTAAGAGCAGAATTTGCTATTTTGTAGAAGTGAAAAAGTGAATGAGGTTGCCAGGAAAGATGATACGTTATGTAAAATCCAAAATAATACTGTATGTTAATGGCTGGATATAAAATAAAGTAGGATCATGAATCTCTGATACTACTCTAAGGGACAGTGGGTAGCAGTGTACTGTCATCAAATAAAAGGTGACTAGATTTCGTTAGAGATCCTACTCAGTTCCAAAGATAAAATACAGATTATTATATTATTAGACGGAAAATGTAATGGAAGAATGTTGAGAAGTGGAAGAGTCTTAGCAATGCACAGCTAATTAAGTAGCACTAGAATTCATAGACATCTTTGTACCCCGAAGAAACTGACTTTTAAGCAGGTGAAGCACGGTATGGGGTCAAATTAGAATGCTGAAAATATGAGAGAGCAGAGCATATCCATCAACACCCGCAATAGGAAAGAACTTGATGTTGAGTATGCCAGTATCAAATCTTTGTTAGCACAACTCAAAGACAAGAATTATCAAAAATGGCTTCGGTGAAGTAGTGAAAAATAAATACAAAACGATAAACAGTGTTCTGTGGGAATAACATAATGAGGAATCAGAAAATATTGCAGTAAGAGTTTTTTTTTTTTTTTTTAAGATAATAAAAAGTTGAAAGTACTCAAGTGCCTGAGTATGAAATAACTCTACCTCTCTGAAATGTTATATTTAGCTCGTTGAGGAAATTGAGATTATGTGAATAGGAGTGCCAAAACAGTGAGAAAATAGACATCAGATGACCTTAAATGAGTATAGCTAAAATATATATTGCATATGAAATTAAATGAGAAAAAATCTAATTATAATGGCTGTATGATTGTTACGATATGGAAATTGTATGATATTTTAAACAAATATTTTATAGCTGATAAATGAAAAGATAAGATCAGCTCCTTGTCAAAGGCACTGATTTAGCCAAGACAAGTGACTTCTCCATAGGTAGTGGAGTCTAATGTAATCTCGTGTAAAGAAGTAATCTCAGCAAGGAAAAGAAATCAAAGTTCTAGAGACATCCACATTAAAATATTGCCCCTTGTCCACTCTTCTAATGACTAACACTTGCGGGCTTTAATATCGAGCCCTAACCACCCAGAGGCTCTGAATCTTGTTTAGGCTCCGTTTAACCAGGCATAAGGCATCATGGCCTTCTGCTGCTAGAGCAAAGTCGTCTTTTTAGTTGAAGAGCTGGGGTTTGGTTGACAGATGGATCTTCATAATCTTTTCCATAAGCAGCTGAAGAGGGAGGGGAGAAGGATACAACTTTAGTGCCCCACTTTGTGGAAATTGTTATTTGAATAGTGCCCATACAATGTCACTTGAGCACTTGGGTCTTGACCCAGGAAAGTAGGTTACCTTTGACCTGGCTGCTGACAAGCGCAGAGCAGATGGTTTTATGATAAAAGAGAGAAAATAAAATAAAAGTAGTAGCATAGTCTGTTTAGGTAAAAATTGAACAAAGGACCTGTAATTTTCCTAAAACATGATGTAAATATACACATAAATCATGAACTGAAGTTAGATACGTCAGAGGAATTTTGAGAAGTATAACAATATTACTCATAGGAATTATTCTCAATCATCTGTAAAAAGGGAGGGTTGGTGTGATGTGAGGAGTATATCCTCTTTCATTATTTTAATGCAATCTTATTGCTACTTTTCGAGTGACGGACAGGCTCCTGCAAGCCCGCAAAGAAACAGACATGTCAGGATAAAAAGAAAGCAAAAAGTTTTCTTCACAGTATTTACTATTTATATACAATTACCCCTGAATATACAGGTTATAAAGGCACCAAAATAATATACAGTATCTGCTGACATTTCTTTTTTTTATGTGTGACACCAGTATGGAAAAAGAAAATTGCCCTAATCGGGCCTTGGCACCAAGAAATCACGAAAGTAATAGAAAAACAGATGTGGGGAATATTGTGGTTTTTCAGATGTGATGATACAGTAAGATATATATATATATATATATATATATATATATATATATATATATATATATATATATATATATATATATATATATATATATATATATATATATATATATATATATATATATATATATATATGAACTCTGATGCAAGAGATCTCCACAAAGTATGTATTTCCAGGATTTGAATTATTAAAAAATAAAAAAATAAAGTGTGGTTATTCATTACATAAGTAGGGAATATAGAGCTAAAATAAGGCATACGTTTTCAGCAGCAACATTCTAAAAACAAGAATGCGAATACCTAAAATATTATACCCCATGTTCATCTTAATATGAAGAGTAAAATCCAGAAAATAAAATTGAAGAGGATAACCATAACTGGAAGGATGACAGTGCGATACAGAGTCATGATTTTCACACATGAAGGTTTGGTCGACTCAGGAGTGATGACGACTGCTCCTCCGGCTGGCCTCATTAACAGTGGCTTATTTCTTAGAAAATTGTCATAAGCGTATGTTTCAGGAACGAGGATATGGATGAGGACATGAGTGAATAACACTATAACAACAAATAACATCCAAATATCGACGAATTTAACCGCCATGGTTGAAGGCATCCTGTCGAACAAAGTATTCTGTAAAATGTAAAAAACGAGAAGTGTGCTGACAGCAACTGCAGAGCGGACAGCAAATGCCTCCCAGGGTATGAAAAGTGTGGCCCAGCTGACACCCAAGAGGAAAATGCAGGGAAGAAAGAAAGAGAGAAATACACTACTCCCGTAACAGTGTAGTTCAAACTGTACGTGGATCTGGTCATAATCCCAGCGAGACCCATGTTGTACATTTTCTACGGAAAAGAAAGCCAGCTCTTGGCTTCCAGCAAACAATATGTCTCTCTCTTCCAAGGATAGGTGAACAAAGTTTTTATAGCTGGAGGGAAGTCTTAAAAATATATTACATACCTGAATGTCAAAGGGGATATGTGAGAAACTCAAAAAAGCAAGCAAAATTGGCAAGGTAATCTTGATATAAAGTAAGTTCGTTGTCAGCTCCTGGGTACATCAAATCTGAAAAAAAGTAATAATAATAATAGTAATAACAATAACAATTATCTAGTGACACTTCCTGAACTAAACTACCCAATTTATCCTCTTTAGACCAGGGGAAAAGTAAGGGAAGGACAACTGGTCTGGGCAATGCCTAGTAGAGATTAAGGAACGTGCTAGAGGAACTCCAGAGAAAATTAAATATACATATACGTATTACAAAGTGCAAAACATGTATAGAGGAACGACAGAAAAAAAGTTGAAGAAAAATTAGAAGAATTCTACACTAAAAGAGAAAATAAATAATATTGAATCAACATAATATTTGCAAGAGGATGGAAAATAGCTGCAAGAAAAATAAATTTAAAGTTTGAGGCAGAAAAGAATAACTGGAGAATAGATTTTCCAAGCAGAAAAATAAAAGCTAGCTTCTAAAGGGATGTAACAGCAGCTTGAAATATTCAAGTAAATGAGAATATCAAATTCTTAAAAATGATATCATGCATATGTGCATCTTAAATTTACAAGAGGATATATTTCATTTTAACTTTCTTATTAAATTCTTCGTCACTGCAAGCATACATAAATTTGTCGTGACAGTTCTTGACATATCATTTGCATAGATAAGAACCTGAAGTAGCCTAAATACTAATCCTTGCGAAATGCTGCAGTTAGCCCTTCTCCAGTCCAACATGGCATGTCTTACTCTGACACATATATCAGTAATCAATCAACCTCAGTCACTATATGTTCCATAAATTCACATTTCCTTTGCGCCCTTGGTTGCTCCCTTAATGGTTTAAACCACTGACTCAGTCGTTCGCACACACATGCAGATATGTGTACAGTATTTCTATCTATAGAAATACCCTGTCTTTAAACACCAAGAAAAGGACCTGTTGTATATCACCAGTCAATGCTGAAGTAACCTGGTTTAACCATTTCTTGAACCAATAATTTCCTATGGGCGTGTAGCTTACAAAAATCATGAAAATATGTTTCTGCCATTATGAGCACACTGAACAGCTTTCACGAGAATGGCCAATTAGGTCACCAGTCGAACCCTTGATAAGCATACATGAGAGTTATCTGCTGCTTAAGGGTTAATATGAGTACAGATAACACAAGCCACAGTGATAGTGTGGATGACGATAGGGTCAGGACACATAAAATGGATGAATAAGGCTGTTTTAAGTAATTGGAATATTTTTATACACGCCTAAATTACTCGTATCTATATCTTTTCATACAGCAATTCTTTGACATACGTGTCTAAAGCTCGCATTACTCACGCTTGGAAAACTGTTACTATGGTAAAAAATCACGCTAATATATTTATGGTTAATTATTAAAAATAAGCAAAACCAAAGAGGTTCCGTTGTTATCTAAAATAAACTAGACCACCAATTCTAAGCTGAGCCATGCTGCTGCATATACACTCAAATTTACCCTATTAAGGTATGTGACTAACCTAACCTAGGTTAGATTAGATAGTTTGGGCAATCAGTGAAGTACCTTAAAAGGATAAATTTGGGTGCTTATACATCAGCTTGGTTCATGTAAGAAATGATCGGGTATTTTGACACACTAGTAAACAACGGCCTCTCTTTGGTTTTGCTTATTGCTAATAAATCAATTTTTTTATATCCCAGTAATCCAGATGCAAACCAACCACAGTAGTAAAGGAAAGCAATACTGTATTGTGTACTTTAACTATTTTTATGTATTATATTAAGAACTTTGATTATTTTACTATGTTTTGGTAAGTAGGACTTCAATATTGAGTTACGTTGGGAAGACTGAATAACTTAACTTGGGATATTTCAGTATCAACTGCCTCACACCAATTATCAAACTAATTCAAAACACAATAAATAAGAAAAAGTAGTTAGCCAAAAGCTGAAAGGGTGCATAAAATAAATCTTCACCCGTTCTTATTATTTACGTAAAATTGTTTTCATTAACATAGTAAAGCAACACTATTTCGTTGTTACCCAACACATGGAAGTTGACATATGTCTTGCCATAAGTTAGTAAAGTATATCCATCTGAAATGTTGAGGATTCTACAACATTTCATTCAATTATACAAATATAAATGTCTTTACAGCCTCTAATATCCTTTTCCCTATCATATTTAAAGTGTCACCTGTGTGTTTATTTCTGATCCTTGGCACTTTTATCACCTAACACGTTACACGGATGAATAAACACTGCGTTCCTCAGGATACTGTAACGTGCTTTTGTTTACAAAAACACAAGGCTGCCAAACGTATGATCATAAAAAAGGTCAGACTATCTATCTATCTATCTATATATATATATATATATATATATATATATATATATATATATATATATATATATATATATATATATATATATATATATATATATATATATATATATATATATATATATATATATATATATATATATATATATATATCCCTTTTTATCGGAAAAAGGACAGATGAGTCTAAAAAGGACAAGTTGTCCTTAAAAGGATAAACTATGCAAGTCCAATAATAATGTCAAAAATTATTATCAGGCTAATCTCAAAAACACGTAACACTTAGAATACCAAATAACATTACTGTATTAGCTAAGAAGGTCATTAAAATTAATCATATGAAAAGCACGTTGTTAAGCTGGAAAGACTTCAAAGACAAATGTCACGAAACTGGTGTCAGAAATACGCAATATCAGTTATGAGGAGAGGGTGAGGGAATTAGACTTACCATCAGTCGAAGCTAGAAGAATGAGGGGGATATGGTGACAGTCTTTAAATTCCTTCATGGTTATGAAAGAATGGATAGGGAGCGATATTTTGATAAGGCTGGCACTAGAACTAGAGGTCATAGTTTTAAGCTTGGTAAGAAAACTTTCTTTGCAGGATGTACATTTTTAGTGTAAGAATGGTTGATAACTGGAATTCGCTAAGCAAGGAGGTAGTTAATGCTAACTCAATCCATAGTTTTAAGGACAAGTATGATAAGTATCACCAAGTACAAAAATAGAAATGACCAGGAGACGGGGAGTTACGACCATGAGGGCTCTTTCCCAATAGCACAATTAGGTAATTATCATAAAATCTTTCAGGTTCTCGCATCAGGGGTCACCACTGCATATTAATAAACTCCATAGCACCCTGTACCCTACATCTTCCTCAGTCACATCACATACCCTCATATCTTCCCTCACCACATCCATGAATCCCCTCTTTGACAAAAAACTAATCTCCTGCCTGACAGCTCCACCCACAGCAGCCTTCTTCAAACATACTACTCATCCCTCCTCAGTCTTGCCTCTCTCTCTCTCTCTCTACGTCTCCCATACATCCTACCTGAGCTGTATATCTAATGTACTCATTCTTTATCCTGTCCATCCTCATTACGCCTAGAGAAAAATGCAGCATCTTCTTTTCTGCCCCCTCTAGCTCTGTCTCCTGTCTTTTGTGATTGGGACTGTTTCTAAGCCAAGTACCCTTTTATCACATATAACTTCTGTCATGCTTCTCCACCCACTTCATCCTGCCTGCACTCTCTTCTTCACTTTTCTACCACACTCCATTTATCCGTGTATTTACAAAGTACAGTAAAGAAGAACTTACCTAGTTTCACGGCATTAACATCCGGAAGTTGAGGATTTAGAGCAGAATTCACTTGTACTACTTGCTCTAACAGCTCAACTTTACCTCCCTCCAGATTTAGTAATCGGTATTCTGGTAGCCAAATTTTATCAATATCTTCCATTGTGAGAACTGCTCTGTTTATAGCATTTTCCAGGTGGCTGAAACTAATTCTACTATCTAACCATGATATAGACACTTGAAACTCGACTGTAATTGACATTTTAGTAATATCCACAGCAGCAAATCTGGTAAGTGTAAAATTTAGAGCAAGTTCTAATGGTGCATTACCTACACCTGGTGGAGGGAGATGGTTTCTGTAGCCTTCACTAAGGTACACAACATCACATTCATCTTCATCACTTCCATCTTGACAGTCATGACGTAAATCACAGCGTTGTTCATGGGCAATGCACTCCCCTGTCCGGCACATAAATTGGTAAAGTGTGCAAGAAGACAGACTAAGTTTTAATATTGCTCCAATGTAAGCACCACAGATCAAACTTTGGGTCGTCCAATTATTAAGGCCTAATGGATATTTTGTTACATCATTTGGAGACATATATGCAATTGTATTATTATCTGAATTGACAAGAATCCACTGAGCAACATCGTTTCTCCAAATAATTAATAAATCATAATAGCCATGGAAAAGAGGTCTCCCTTCTAAATGCCCCTGCATTCTGAATCTTGTTTGATGCTCATTTTCAAAGCACAATCCTCTTAAGTACAAATAATCATAAGAATGTAATTCACATGAGCTACACTTTTTTAAACTGCATTTAGCATCAGCCCATGTTCCATCTGGGAGCAGGGCTGCACAGTTTTCTGACGATCCCCCATAGGGGTACGGAGACACGAAGTTCTCATATTTCAATGATCTGTTACCATTCAAGTCAATCCATGCCCCCTCTTGCATTTCGTCAGTAACACCTAACCAAAATTTCCAAGGAGTGCTGTCACAAGAGTCCATGAAAGGTGCTAAAGTATTTCTGAGCCTTTCATTTTCTTGAGTAGAGGATGGAACCGTCATTGAAGCATTCAGAAGGTGGCATTGCTGTAACGAAGCTGTTACACTGCGCCTCTCTGGTAAAACTAAGTATTGTGACACTTTTCTGAAAATATTAATGAACATTTTAAAATGACTATCCTCGGTAGTTGAATATAATAACTATATTATTAGTGTTGCATGTCAAAATATTAACACTGTAAATCTGAAGGAAAAATTACATGGTTTATTCAATCACATATTTTTCAAATTAGAAAATCAAGATGACAAGAGTACAGCACGCAACCATCTTATAACATAATCCAAATACTCTCTCTCAAATACCATTTGAATGGCAATATCATCTCAATTTTTAGCAATGAAACATATAAAAAATGCATGTAAACTACATGAATATTAGCCTTATAAGTAATTAGTGTAAACAAACAAACTTACTGACAGAAGTTATGAATCTGCAAGGAGGAGACTACAATATTTCCTAACATATTTATTGTTGCTGTGTCTAAACTAAACGCATTACCCCTTCCAGTGGCCAAACAATTTGCCATGTCCTTTATTTCTGCTGGTGTCAGTTGTTTGTCCCATATGCTAAGCTGAGCAATATCTCCCTGCAGAACCTAGAATGCAACAAAGAAACGGATCAGCACAACGTTTTTACTCTCTCTCTCTCTCTCTCTCTCTCTCTCTCTCTCTCTCTCTCTCTCTCTCTCTCTCTCTCTCTCTCTCTCTCTCTCTCTCTCTCTCTCTCTCTCTCTCTCTCTCTCTCTCTCTCCTCTCTCTCTCTCTCTCTCTCTCTCTCTTATTCTTTGTGAACAAAAGTTAAAAATGTACTAAATAAATTGCCATGCTGTCCTTAATTCTAGTACTGTTTATAAATCTACTTTCAATACTTGCTTTGATATAATACTTCCATATAGAAGGTTTACCTTCAAACATCTTAGTTTCAAAGTGTCAGCCACAAAACTAAAACTATAAGAGTATGATGCAATTACTTTGCAAGTTACCCCATTGTCCAGCGTGAGAGTGTTCTTGCAATACTTTATTAATATACATAAAGCATAATTAATAACAAAAGTATGTAAAAATCAACCTTAGAGTAATTGTTCATAACGTACCTGAGATATTGCAAAAGTTCCTCCTAAGCTGTCTTGTTCTTGTCCAACAACTAGAGTACCGTTAAGACGATATCCTCTACCTGACGTCAGAATACCTGTTCCATACACCTGTTGGAGCATATATTTACAATAGTTCATTTTTGAAGTGAAAATGTATTAGGTATTATGTTTACCAGGCATAAAGTTAATTCTTCTGATGGGCAGAGTTTTGAAGAAAAGGAAAGCCATCACCATGCAAGTTGATTTAGAGATAGTGAATGCTCGGATATGGGAGAAACATTACTACTGCATTTGCATAGGTGGGTGACGTCGGTACTTACCACCGATTTCTTAAACAGTGTAAACCTAGGATACCATATTGTTAGGTAGCTAGACACACATAAATGGATTTCATAAACGCATCTGACGTGGTTCTGTGTATGGCTAGAATCCTGTACGGGATCCTAGCCATACACAGAACCGCGCAGATGTGTTTATGAAATCTATTTGTGTGCATCTATCTGACTAACAATATGGTATTCTAGGTTTATACTGTTTAAAAAATCGGGCTTTATTCAGGTGTATTCAATTTTACACGGAGAATCGGGCTACGACACGTCTTGAGGAACGGAACTGTGACGTAAGTCAAGGATCCCTTAAATAATCCCATAAATTTCTAGGCTAGGCTCGGTTAGGTTAGAGTAAGTTAGACATTAACCTAACAAGGTCATCTATAATTTTAAAGGATTATTTAATGTACTTGGAGTCATAATCTTTACTTGATCCATAGGCTCTAGTATTGAAGAGTGACCTCAGGCACTCTACATTTATTCACATTTACAAGCCACTTACCTTAACCTAACCAAATCATTCACGGGGGTACTTAACTTTACATGGGATTCTGGGGGGTTTCTTTTCTTTAATAGATTTAAATTCTCGAGCTCAGACAACCATATGGTTCAAGGAGAGAGAAAATCTTTACTTTCACACCCTGAGTACAATGCCTGAAACGTGAGGTCAAGGGTATAAGAATTTGATAAATCTAATTAAATTGTCCTGCAAATTTCATCTGCTAATTTCATAATTAAAGACTTAAACTGAGAGAGAGAGAGAGAGAGAGAGAGAGAGAGAGAGAGAGAGAGAGAGAGAGAGAGAGAGAGAGAGAGAGAGAGAGAGAGAGAGAGAGAGAGAGAGAGAGAGAGAGAGAGAGAGACTCAAGGTTATACAGTGCTTCGGATTTGGCGTACATTGATCTGTTTGTAAGGTTGCTAAGAAGCCCTAATGGATTTCCACAAGTTATTTGCATACTCTACTTCTGAGTGAAGAGAGTGCAAATATAATCTAAATGGGCATAGTAGATCAACAATAGGTTTGAAATACAATTCAGAGAGCATTCAATCCTTTTAGCACCTCAAATATAAGGACAGTATAATTATAAGGGCATATGTACGAGCAATGAATACTAAAAGTAGGTGTACAATTCATATCCTTTATATAATTTAAGTTATGAATATAATCCACGCATTAGAGGTAGAATTATACAATAAGTTTAAAAAAAATAATATATATAATATATATACATATATATATGTATATATATATATATATATATATATATATATATATATATATATATATATATATTATATATATATATATATATATATATATATATATATATATATATATATATATATATATATATATATATATATATATATATATATATATATATATATACATATATATATACATATATATATGTATATATATATGTATATATATATATATATATATATATATATATATATATATATATATATATATATATATATATATATATATATATATATATATATATATATATATATATATATATATATATATATATATATATATACATATATATATGTATATATATATATATATATATATATATATATATATATATATATATATATATATATTTATATATATTTATATATATATATATATATATATATATATATATATATATATATATATATATATATATATATATATATATATATATATATATATATATATATATATATATATATATATATATATATATATATATATATATATATATATATATATATATACATATATATATATATATATATATATATATATATATATATATATATATATATATATATTATATATATATATATATATATATATCCTGCATGACCTATATTATAGGTCATGCATTAATTACTCCCTGCAAAAGGAAAAAAAATGGAATCGGTGTCATATTGATAAAGCAATTTGCACCTTATTAATAACTGACAATGGGCTCACATTCCTAATGCTTTTTTTTTGCTCCTTGTATGAATATGGTTCTTAGACTGGTGTGAAGTAAAGCAGCAGCAGCTGGTGAGCCACATGTCAAAAGATCCCTGCCCACTTATCCTGTGGTTGACCCATGCAGGATTGGGGGGTTATGGCAATCTTTTATCCTCAAGGAGCTACGGGGAGTGATCGAGGTATGTTTCGGTTTAAAGTAAATGTGTGCTCTTTGACTCGGCCACCCCCTTTACAAGAGGGATTGTGACCACTGTATAAAAAATGGTGTTCATGAATTGGTAATGTTCCGGTTTTATGTCACAGACTCCTTTTCTACTAAGGGCTAGGACGGTTGCCTTCTTGCAAAGGACTTGTTTTGGCAGATGTAATCGTTACACTGAGTGCATGCCCTTGCTAACCTCAGACCGTGACGGGGCGCGAACCCTCAACCTGACGCCTCAGAGTCGCGGATGCTACCGCTTTAGCCACGGTGACTACCGTTCATGAATAGGTAAATGGGTATAAAATAACTATTTTTTCCCAATTATTAAGTCTTTAATGCCTTACCTCGCCTTCCCAGTAGATGATGTAATCCCTTCGAGAGAGTATATGGCAAAAATGGTGCCACATTTCGGGGTACAGTTCCAAAGGCTCTCGAACCTTGATGTTTATTTTGAGATTGTTTATGTAAGCCATCATTTCCGTCGCCATGTTGTCTCGTTTTGGAAATATCAAAGAATTAGTTATTGTTTTGGAAATATCAAAGAATTAGTTATTGTTTAGCAACATTTTTTTTTATGAATTATTCATTAAGTAAAGATAATGACTCCTAGTACATTAAATAACCTCGTAAAATGTTAGGCTAGTTAAGGTTTTTATGTTAGATTAGGCATTAACTTAAACTAACCAAACTTAACCTAACCTAACCTAATTTACAGGACTGTATTTGGGAGTTGTTACCTTTACTACTTATCCGATAATTTATATATATATATATATATATATATATATATATATATATATATATATATATATATATATATATATATATATATATATATATATATATATATATATATATATATATATATATATATATATATATATATATATATATATATATATATACACAACAAAATTAAGAATTTTAAGGACAAATATGGTAAGTATAATTGAGTATAAAAATGGAACCGAGCAGAGGACGGGAAGTTACAAGAATATGACACTTTACCGTAAGCACAATTAGGTAACACATTTAGGCAATTACACCTCCCACACACATACATACATGAAAAATGGGGGTTGTTGGACTCGGTGCTAAAAATAAAATTCAGCTGACAAGTTCCTCTGAGAAATCGAAGATAAAAATGTGTATTTTCTAAAAAAAAATAAATTAATAAATTTAAAAAAAACCTATGTCATGGCAATATTTTACAGGTGAAATATCATTGACAAAGTTTAAAAAAACATCTATAAAGTGAATTTTGATACTTACAAAAATTCACTTTGATACTTACAATAAGATACTTATAAAAGAGATACTTACAAAAGAGAATCGAATTGGCTTCCTTGTGACTTATGGCGTATGATAAATGGATGTTGTATTCGTTGAACCTCTCCAATCTATTACATAAAGAGAGAGAGAGAGAGAGAGAGAGAGAGAGAGAGAGAGAGAGAGAGAGAGAGAGAGAGAGAGAGAGAGAGAGAGAGAGAGAGAGAGGTAACGTATGTATTATAAAAAGTATGACGTGCTTTTAAGGCATTTTACATATATACAGTATATATATATATATATATATATATATATATATATATATTATATATATATATATATATATATATATATATATATATATATATATATATATATATATATATATATATATATATATGAGTAAGCCCAAACTGTTAGCATACAGCACTAAATGGTAAGGAAGCCCATCAGTGAAACAACACATACCTTATTCTATAGCATATCGTGAGATCGGTGTACACTTTCTCGTTTTTGTGAGAAAAATCATAACGTAAAAAGGTACTGCTGGTGGGCATGGTCCAAAGTCCCCTTTGCAGGCTGTAGACTTTCGCCTCTGAGGTGTCTAACCCAAAACAACCTTTGAATAGACGAATCCACTTGAAAATTAGTTCATTAAAAAAATATATATATATAAAAAATAATATATATATATATATATATATATATATATATATATATATATATATATATATATATATATATATATATATATAAGTTTGTGTGTATGTGTGTATTTTCTTAACTGTGTTTACCTGTGCTCAGGTGAATGAGCATTATGCTTGTAACTCACGGACTCATTACTGGTTTCATTATTTACTTTCTGACTTGTTATGCTTTTATCCGTAAAATATGAATGCATTTAGAAATTACTATATCTTCGCTTAGCGCATTCCAATTATCAGCTATTCTTACACTAGAAAGTACTTCCGTTCATCCTGCAGTTAAGTTTCTATTTTAGGCTTCAAACTATGATTTCTAGCTCTAGTGCCACCCATTAATGAAATATCGTGTCCTATCCACTCTATTAAATCCATAAAGGAATTTATAAACCATAACCATATCCCCTCCTCTTCCTTCTAACTTTGATTGATGGTGAGGTATAAATCCTCCAGCCTTTCACCATACCAAAAATTATGTATCTCTGACAGCAGCATTATAGGATGTCTTTGAGCTTTCTCCAATTATTTATATGCTTTTTCATGTGCTGCAAATGCTGCAACCGCTTAAGTCCTTTCATATGCCACGGTAATAATTCTCAGTATTCCCTTGTCCATATGCCTGAATGCCACCCTAATGTTAGCTAAGAAAAAGCATATGCTGTCTTTACTATGCCATTTATATGTTTATCCAGAAAACGAAACCTGTCTATACATTTACCCCTACATTTGATTCGTTCACAGATTCAGGAGGGTCCTCTCCTTCTATTAAATACTTAAACATGGGCTTTCTTGTGCTCTTGCAGGACATTTCATAAGTACATAAGGAGATAAATTGTCAGGCCTATAGCTTTATGAGCATCTAATTCCATCAACGCTTTCCGTAGCTCCACAGTTTAAGTCTGTAATCCTGGGGCACGTTTTCTCATCTCTGCCATGTGAGTGGGAGCAGTATTCTTTTCTATAATCACGGAGTGAAACTCCTTTTTCATATCATAACAGATCTCTCCATCTTCCTCAATAATGCTTCCATCTGCTCTTTCCAACTTTAAGGTTCTTTAACCTTTCATTTTCTTCTTTAAAACTGTGGAAAAATTTTGGGATTTTGCATATCTCTCCTCATAATACTCTCTCATGTGCCCTTTCTACCTCTCTTCATTTACTTAGGCACTCCTTTCTTGCTAGATTATAATGTCAACAGGCAGTTATAATTCTTCTCATCCTATGCCAATTCCAGCATATCTCTATTCACTCCTTTGCCCTTTTCCATACATTTTAGAAAACCGTATCACATTCATATACTTCCAGCATCCTGAAATCTCCCCATATTCCAGCAACTTCTCAGACATGACGTACATAATGATCGTTAAAGCTTTTGGATTCTTGGTCACTTTACTCTCAGGCAGAACATCTTTGATGATATACTCCAATAACAACACATGATCATTTTTTTTCCAATCAGTGGCTCATACTCAGTTTTACTGAGATCCAACACCATTTTTGTGATTACCTGACTCAGTAGTCATGGTCCATCTCCAACTCTGGTTCATGATTATTCCAGTCCTTGTTGGTACAAGAAATTTTCTCAATTTTACTGAGATCCAACACTATTTTTGTGAATACCTGACTCAATAGTTATGGTCCATCTCTATATTCCAGTTGGTACAAGAAATTTTCTCAATTTTACTGAGATCC